>OX246745.1:9763948-10338625 GCA_945910005.1 Isoperla grammatica
AATCAATATAAGTTAGTATCGATTGATTCACGTGTTCCACGCATGCACACGATACCTTTCTCTGTCGCAATTAGCTTATCACTTTGTTGTTCAAACAAATAATACGTTCCGTGTGTTTGCTTTTGTTTTAGATTTCATTGTTTCACAAAGATGTTTCTAATATGTTTAATGAAATATCTTGATTAAACATGGGAACATAATAATGTATTGGAATTCTCCTTTACAAAATGTGGCGACTAGTAATGAATGATTGGTTCTTATTGAATGGATGAACATGTCAAACCTAGACTTAAAGGTAATGTCATAAAATTTAACATATTTTCCTCATTACTACGAGATAAAAAAAAGTTTTAGACTGAGTACACAATCAATACAAACGCGTAAAGTTTATACATTGGAAGGCTGCATTTCGAATCGTCATTTATATTGTCAAGAAATCCGCTTAGGCAAACACTTGTTACAGAACGCATTTTAGAAACATCATATACTCGCTCTCATGTCATACACGTTTGTTCTAAATTACATGTTTTGTTGGAATCAGTTTGACGAAATTCTTTTGGTGATAGATCTATTGGTAATGTGGTTACCACTCCAGATTGCTGAGGTATTAAGAAGCATTCAGGCTATCGGCAAGCATATATACAGCTTCGATTCTGTAAAGTAGGTTAACATGCTAGTTTAGTAAGACTGCATCAATGAAACCTAATATTATACAACTTATTTTATAATATTATTCTTCTGTTGATTACCCTATCTCTATATTACCAGATGGAACTGAGAGTATAAATCACACGTTTTCATTTGTTTAAAGAACATTCATTACATGATTTGATTTCACGAGAAATATGTTCTCACTAGATAACGCATGATTTGTTTTGATTTCATCCCGAAAATAGATTCGACTATAAAACAAAATGAAGGTTGGCACGTGGTAGTCTCAGCTGGACATACAAGCAACTAAGTTAAACATGTAACAGGAAGAGAGAACGATTGCTTTTCATCAATGAAGTGCCGCTCCGTGCCGCCTATCGTGTTACAAATCATCGTGTCATTCAATGATACAAGATGTGGTGTGTTTGGCCGTGTTTTTAAGTGATAGTTCGGGTGGTTCCGGCCCGGCCCGGCGCCAAGCGTCGTCTCCAGAGAGGGGAGAGGTGGAAGGGAGGGGGAGAGGCTGGCGTCGGAGGGGTGGGGAGAATAAGCGCCAGTCGACAGCCAGTCTCAGTTCGGCTTTCGCTGTGTATACCACCGCACTCCACCTAGCTTCACCCACTCAAGCCCGTACATACAAATAATCTAATTAACTAGACTCGATGTACGTAAGCAAACCCAACAATTGACGTTACGCGAAGCATATTCCGATCTTCGACATGTGGCAATGACAACTGTATTTAGTGATACATAAAATCCTTGACCTAGGTCAGAAAATGACCTTCTACCACGATATCCATCATCTGACCATCTAGTGATAAAGTGACAGGTCATTTACGGTCAATATGTGAAAAGTGCATTCTTAAACAATAATTGACGATTCTTAATAAAAAGTGATTCTTATTTCTTAAAGTGCTATCTGTGCAAAATCTATGAACTACCGTTTGTTTTTAGATATTGTCAACTGAAGAGCTCTTTGGAAATTGTAGCTCAGTTAACATATCAATCAAGCTTATAAGCCAGCTTTCTATTTACAAGGAGACGGTGCAGGGTTGCTGACAACAGTGTTCACCAACTAATTGAACGTATTTCAAGGTTAAAGTGTGTTCACCACCCCTTGCCTCCCACAACGGAAGATTGCACGTTTGAATTGAACGCGAGTGTCCGAGGAATTTACAAAGGTAAGGATGCATCGGCTGGGGTACTGAACCAATTAACACCCGGGGGACGTTTGTTTATGTGCGAATCAATTAGCTTTGAATGGCGTTACATAGTTGAGTTCGTGAGGCTGGCATCTCGTTATTAACATTGTCTGAGCTTACGAGGTGTCAGGTGGAAGTGGAGGAACCGGCGTACAATCGACGACACCACAATAGATACTTCCTGCGAGCACAATATTTCCTAGCTTTGGTGCTTAGGTCTACAAAGTTATTGGGAAACTTGGCAGAGTATAAAGTTACCGTAGAAGGTTGGTTAGGGGGGGTGAGGGGGGAGGGGAGTGTGCAATACGAAAACACGTACACAACAAAAGACATATTGTGAAAAGTTATAAGTAAGTTTTTTTAACGATGCCAGTAACTTAAGACTTTCAGAAGAAAACTTAACAAAATAGCCCTCTCAGCGAAGACGTTTAAGAGCATGCATCAAGACTCGTTGGAACTTTTTTTATTTTTATCCCCACTGGAGCTGTGTGGTAGGTAGTCCTAACTACTCTTTTTAAGTTTCGTCACGTTAAGGTAGGGAAACGCTTTTTCCTGTGAAAGCATTGACCCGTTATATATACATAGATTTCCTTACTTTCTCCCTTGATTCTTTTCTCCATATTTCCCACCTCTTGATCTCCGCCAAGTGGCGAGAGGGAGGTTGCCAGTCAGCACAAACGAACGCGACATATCAGGGTTCTGCGGACGACGCTTCGGTCTTGCGCCGTTTGAATGGATAATGAGAAATCTCGACTGAGCCCTTTTTCTTTTTATGCCTTTGCGGCGATAAATGGATTCTTCCCTCCAGAATCGTTTTAAATAACTATAGTCGAACTCGATGTCTGATTTATTTCACCGTTTATCAATACATCAGATATTTTCTGCTGCGGTCTTATTTGAAGCAAAACGCTATACTTGCAAAGAAGCGACTAGTCGTTCCGAGTTACTTGAATACAATTTAAAAGTATGCGATTCTAAATCTACATAATTAAATTGGAAACAACTCCGCTTACAACTGAACCCTTGATTGATCGATCGAACGAAGTGAGGACAAATTGAGCCGGTACAGAAGATCCTTCAAGACAAAGAAACACCGGTTCTGCTTTGCCCGGCTCAAAACCATTTCAATATACTCCAACACTTCGATATGATTATTTCAAGAGGACCACACACTGAGCTTTCAAATTTCAAAACGGAATTCTCTGAAATAGCTTTCAACGTATAAACGCCCTCGCCTTCCTTATACCCCATATGAGATTATTCTATCGGAGTATTCTTTGCTTTGAAGCTTCTTGATCTCCTTTCACGGGTTTCAAATTCTCAATTCAATACCTTAGATTCTTCTCAATCTTGAGTTACCTATCCTTTCTTTCTATCCAATACACCTTCTATTTCTTACTTTCAGTGTAGCGTGGTTGCGTCCCGCGTCCCCAGTGTCTAAGCAGGCTCGACGCAGCCTAGTTTATTAGCCAGCTGCAGGCTTTATGCATGCTCAGCGCTGTCGGTGCGAGTCTTACGTACTTGATGTACTGTCCCGTCACTACCTCTCCTCACTTGTACACCTACATCTTAGGACTGTGAACGCGATACGCGATACTGGTTTTATTGTCTCAACGCATCATAGAAACATTCATTAACGCTCCGATTTCACCACCACTTCCAGCTAATGTTGTGAGCCACCGGCGAATTCTTTCGTCTCGTCTTAAAACCCATCAAGTCTCCGACCACCCCCAGGAAATCAATAGGGGAATCTTGGTGGCGTGTAGTCCGGCATCCCTTGAGGGCTCAATTCCAAACGGACAATCCTTGACCAATTGCAATGACCAATCTCGCGGCACTACGTAACTTAGATTTAAAGATGCCGTCTCGTTGGGTAGTAGCATTCTGTAACGATCGAGGGGGAAGGATCACAGGTATATTTTATCACTAGCCATTTCTTGAGCTGAAAGATTTTGATGGTTCTTTTCTTCTGAAAATCTTTGGGATGGGGGAAAAGTTTAAGGGTTCGGAGGATCTATTCTCTATACGCTTGTTTATAGACTTTGCCCGAGCTTGAAAGCCGACATTTACATCTCGTACATAAAGAAACACGTGTCTCGAATACTCACAGTTTTAGTCGCAAATCCCTTTCATATATACCGTCGTGAGGTATTTCGAAGGCGCAAAGACGTATAGCTAAAAGTAGACGATCGAACGGCGTAGCTACTCAAAGACGTTGGTGTAGACTGTAGAGTGAGAGTAAATTGATTGTAGAGAATGTATTTAGTCTACTTTCAATTATTCTCAATAGAAATAGGCTTCACGCGACCTCATGGTCATCATCGCTGAATGTATATCCATCGAACTCGGCACACAACGAAAACTTAAAGCGATATGTTGCGAACGTTTTATCGACTGGCACACATATTTTTCATTTCAAAACAAATTGAACTAGTTTGTAGTCATCTCTGAAGAAGTATTTATCATCCCACCACGATTACCTCTTAAACCAGGCCTTTATTCCTTTAAACCAAACTTGATTGTAGAAACAGTATTTTGGTCTACATTCAAAAATCCCTTGTTTACATTTAAGAGAGAAAGATACATTGGGGTGGGAATTATATGTTGATATTATACATTTTTTGTATGGTTAAAGAGTGTGTTGGCCATTGCTGTGGTCCAATAAAATCAATTTGTTGCTATTGCAAGATACTATTCATTGATGCTCTCATGCCCTAAAGCTATCTCAATCAAAGTCGAAATTCGTGGCTGACGGTTCATGATTTACTGTCACTGATGAACTGACTCTGACAGTAATGGCCGTTATTGTTTCGTCCCTAGAAGTCTCTCTCTCTCTCTCTCTCTCTCTCTCTCTCTCTCTCGCTCGCTCTCGTTCTCTCTCGCTCTCTAATCATCAATCCAGCCATGTCTCCACATCTAATTGGTGCCCGCAATATGCGACCGGGAGAGGAATACCATTTTACCACCCATTTACCTACGCCACGTCACATCTATCTTCGTATTTAAAAAAATAGCTCTCCCATCTATGTGTAAATGCCTTCTGAATGGCATCCATGGCCGAACAAAACAATCATTTTTGAAAGGTCACGAAAATACGAGTTCGTTTTAACAGGAAAAATACATTTGATCTAAACCGAAAGTGAAATATTCAAAAACATGTATACGTTATCGCATTTCATGTCCGCCATTATTGTGATGTAAATGATCCCCCGCGAACGATGCGGAGGTATAATATTTACTCAATAATGCCGACTACTTTGAATACATGAATCATGTAACATACTGTCAATTGTCATCCAAATGAGGAACATAACGGGTTTCAGTTATTGCAAAGTATTATTATTTCCTGTTGATATTCGCCAAACGGAATTTTTTCCGGTAAATCAAGCAGAATGTGCAATCCACACAAAACTAGATAGGCTACGGTGGGATGGCTTTATTTCCAAAACAATGCGTGATTTGGTCCAAGCCTTTGACTACGCATTGTGTAAGGCTGACACATAAACATTGGCGTTATTCGAAAAGATTGGTCGCCGATGAAAATCACCGCCCATGGAATCGCTTCAGTTTGGAACAGATAGTTTGTTACGGAGATCCGGTGGAATGAAAAGTCCACATACATTTATTATTCCTGAAAGATTATAAATTGTAATCGGATTTTGTATGTTCGACCACGACTAACTGTTCATTTAAAATCATACATTATTATTTTTTCAATGCCGATCTCTGGACCGCTTAGTCTCACCCTAAACGTTTGCATTTCTCTATTAATACCATAAAACATTCGAGCTGAGATTTGAGGTAAGCCCTCCACTAAAAGAGTTCCCATGAATCAGACATAGCCTTGAATTGTGTGAATAATCACGTCTTAGGAATTTAACATCCGAACGTACGAACGAGATACTAAGATCGGGAACAGGCTGCGTTAATGACAACTTCTCAAGTGACATACGAATATCTTAGCCCAGGCAGGCGTGTAACAACCCCCCATGGTTTTAAGCCTTGCACTTTACATCATGAAGCGTTGGATTAATATTCAACACCATGTATCAGCGCGGCCACGTAATGTATGGATATGCACACCCTAGATGCTGGACCAAGATATGGTGGTGTATGCTTATGTGAGACTTGTTGGAGGCCAGACAGATATGACCTGACCATGGAACTATTGTGGTTCCAGCTAGAGGGTCTAAAGCTATATTATTGTGGAATAAGTGTCTTGTGAAAATGTTATAAAAATCACTATATTTTCCCATTATTCTATATTTATTAATAGAGACCGGCAAAAATGGGTTAATTTTTTCCAAATTTCGTTTTAAAAATTGACGTTTTCGGTGTTTATAGGTGTTATAATTTTCAGCAGTGTAGAGTGATAGTATGTAAGGTGCAATCTACGAACTACGCGCGCTTGGCTTACTACACGCGTTCGTGTAAAGTAAAATGTGTTGGCGAAAGAAAATATTCTTATCCCAAGCTATGGAAAAATGGCCACAAATTTATTTAATTTCAAATAAATATTTTTTAGTTTTAAGAGACTACGACGTTTTGTGCAAGTTTCGGAAAAATTATCACCGTTAAAAGGGAACGCGACGGCAGTTTAGCGAGATTTCTTAGTTATTTCGCGTAAAACAGGGCATTTCGCTGACTCCGGTGTTATAATGCCAATTTCGCGAATTTTGCATTTTAATTTTTATATTTTAGGACCCTTCTTGCTACTTAATGCGACATTTTATCAAATATAGCAATATTCATAACAATTATATTATTTCGCGATCGCGAATTTTGTGGGAATCTAGTTATTAGTTATTGACTTGTTTCGTGTTTAAAGTATTATTATTATTTTGATTAGTGCTTTCATTTTTGCTATGAGAATTTTTCATTTGGTTCAAAAAGCCATAAGTCTGATGCAACGAAATAAGAGCCAACAACACAATTTCATCTATTTAGTGATTTGGAGGAGATTGATTGCCTGGGTGCGTGCGCCATCGCACAGGTTGTTATTTTGACTACGTTGAGAGATAGCTGAATACGTTAGGATTGCACTTGTTCGATAATTATCATTAGTTTGGATTACGATGCAAACATGTTTTTAGGGAATTTTCACACGTCGACTTGCATACGTTTTTAAAGATTGTAAAACGAGGCATAAGACCCAAAACCCGTCATTAACACTAAGCAAAATCTCAATTCTTAAATTATGAATTGTATTTTTGTGAATTACCGTTATCATTATTTGGTTGTAATCGTTTGTAAAAAAAATATACTATCATCCGGTATGGTCAAAGTGTAAATTAAAATTAACGCATTAGTTTATTAGTTTAACACTAACTTCCAACTGCGCTTTGCGAATACTGGAAAAGAGTTCATTTATCAACGGGGACTAGGTCCAAAGACCGGGCGAGCTCAGAGTCCATTTGTAACTTTTTTTATACATCCCTCCGAGGAGACGTTTACGTTATCGAGCTAAATTTTAATCATAGCTTATCCATCCCGAATAAGGTATTGCCTGTCTAGAAGAGCTAAGAGAAGAGATTGACCACAGTTTCGTTCGATAGCGAAGGACAATGGGAAGGTGAAGATAATGGCACCATGAGCCATTGGTAAAAATAGGCAATTAAAACCGAAAACATATAATTAAACAGTTTAAGGTGTTTCAGTGGGAGGGTAGATGTTATAAATACATTTTCATAATTAATTTCTTACTGAGGTATTTAAACCGATATTTAAATCGAAATCATTCTGACGATTCAAATAATTCGAATCGTTTTCATTGAAACAGAACCAGAAGACAAATTCATCTAATATAACAACGTTGTTCTTGTTGCATTTTAAAAAGCGTGGATTTGTGGATACATTTGACTATATTACTCCTCTATAACAGCTAATAAATGTAATAATATAGCAGTGTTATTTAGAGATATGTAATATATCTTTATATTGAAAACGTCCAATTAATATATGATAAATACATAACATTACGTTTTCACGTGCCACGAGGGACAAATTTCATTTTCTTTAACATTGAGACACATCAATTTATAGATTAGAAATACAATAATTAGATAAAATTTTCAAAACCAATCAACGGTTTTTGAATTTTCGTTTTTTTTGCATTACACCGATTATTGTCTTATAACCGTGATACTTTGGAACACGCTCTGCAAGCAAACACAACGGGTGGAGGTAAAATGGGTTCATATTGTTCAAACTCACAAGTATATATTGATAAATTTAAATGTACGTTTGTTATAACGTCAATCTTAAAGATATGGGCCTAACGCCCTTAACGCCCTTTCTGCTTATCTCGAAATTCTCATTGAATATCTCGAAGAATATCTCGAACTTGACAAAATGCGCTCTCTAGTCAGTGTTTTCAGAGGTCAGCTCTTCGATTCCGATCAATGCGACTTGTGCATTTTGGTTTGTTGCGTATCAAGTTCGATCTATTAATTCTATTTTCCATCGAATTACAAACAAACTCTGCATCAGAAGTAAAGATGAATAATGGATAACAAGAATTTAGAATGTAGAACAATTTGTCATCCTACTATCATTCCATGGTACAGCTGACCGGACGAAGCTAACTAATAACAAGCAACATGATTAAAAATGATTTATGATGTTTGATTTTGATGATTTTTTTTGTGTCTCGCAAATTTGAAAATTCCAAGTTAAATTATTGAAAAGTCGTGGTAAAAAAAATTACAGACACCCTCATAAGTTTTACACCCCAACTTGACTCAACCAATAGCTGACCACTAAATGTACTGTTACAACGGTATACGACAAGTGTATTGCTTGAATATTAAGCCTGTGTTATCTTAATGTTAAGCGTTAGTCCACCACCACGAGTCACGTGTGTATAATATACCTACATTAGGTTTATCACACAGCAAAACCGTTCATTATAGTTATTATAAACAAAACATTACAATGATTCAAAAACCACCTGACATTTCTGATACTGTCATCCCTCCACAGAAAACCGCTCATAGCTCCGGCCATTCATCCAGTCTACGCTACCCCTCAGACCCTCGTGCTCTTGCCTATTGACTATCCAGTAGCCCTGCATGATTCGAATCGTGTGGCAATATTTCTATATCGTTACAAATACAACACTGTCCGTGATGGCTCATACGTTTGGGGCGCAGGTCCTAAGCTTACGGCTTGTAAGAACGCCGGCTCAAATAAGGCATGGGTGGGGTGTTTGTAATTTCCCTTCAAATTCATCCATCACCCCTCATATTGTAAAGTAGAATGATTGCAATAACAGAAACAAGAATCATAATCATCTATAACGTTACAAAGTACAAATGTTCGTTTTACATGTTTGTGATATTGTGAATGCTTAGTCGGTACACGTTAGCAACGATGATAATAGAGAAATAATCCAGACATGACCACGTGACAATACCACGTGACAAAACCACGTGACAAGAGATCGATATAACTAGTCAAGAATTAAGTAGACGCGTTAAATCAGACTGGGCCCCCAATCGATCAGTCACAACTGGCAAATAATATAGCAAGACCTACCTAAATTTGTGTATTGGAAGAACAAAATGTTCATTCTGAACTGTTGTACAGATTCGGACGAAACTCGCTTAAATTACAAGCATCAAAATAAAAGTCAAAGTAGATAGGATATGGTTCTGGTCCGGATATTCGATGATGCTGATGACGGGGGCAACGATGATTACGGAGTATTTGAGAGATGACAAAAGAGATCCATGCCCAAGCTAGGATTCCAATACAGAATACAAAACACCGCAGTTTACTATACCAACACCTGATCGACCAGGGCCACTACGCAAGTGTAAAGCATTATGAAAAAGCAAATTATGAAAGCATTATTGAATTGTTTTAACAACTATCTTGTTGTCTATAGGCATATACATCCAAAGCATTTCGAATGTAGTAATCTAAAAAATAATTAATTTTGCTCCTCAAATTTCATTGATTCCCCGTAACAGATACACACACGTTGTCTACCAAAATAGATTGTATTCTAGTTGTTTATTGGGTATCAGCTTCTCATACGAGCATAACACAACACAACTATTGAAACACATACAACTTGTCTGCCTCGAGACTCCTATCAGAGATCAGTTGTCTGTAAAGTCTTCAATCCGCTGTTTTGTACTGACCCAGTATCACATGTCGACAAATGAGCAATTTATTTTTCATATGCTCACGTGCCGGTTACATTACTAATCCAATTACACTTTGATCATCTGAATTAACATATGTGTCGATTGAATTATTTAGCACGCGATATATTGAATTATGAAATTAGTTTTGCGATCAAAATTCGTTACCGACGAAAATATCCAAGTGTGTCATGGTTGATATAAAACAGCACTTTGATTGGATCATGTGCAGCGATTATAATAAATCCTTCTACATATGTTGCATACAGTCATGATTAAGAGAATAAGATCACGTGAGCAACAAATGCTTTAAATATTCTTTTGAAGAGAGTTATGTGTATTTTCATCGCTTTATCTATCCCATGTTTCCAATTAATTCCTTTTAGAGAGAAAAAAAAGATTACAAAAGTATACGGATTTATCAATATTATTATATGACTTGTTACAGAAAACACGAGATTTTCGACACACTGCAAGGCTCAAATTAGAAGTACGTTTTATACAAAAGTGAATAATAAAAGACAAAAGTAAAGTTGATGTGTTTTTGAAGGAATCATTCTTCAATACTGAAATTTAAGCCGCCATGAAAGTATAATACAGGTTTGAAATATTACTATGCGATTCTTATTTTCAGAGTTTAGTTATGTGAGATCTAATTGTGTGAGCTCATTATCCAAACAAATCTCTTGACACTTGTGTTTTATTTCACGACACATTCTCATTTGAAGGTGCTCACACTGTAAAAAGAAGTAATGAATGCTAATTGAATGTACACAACGTGGAATGAATAATATACGTTATTTCAGACAGAGATAGATTAACACAGTGATCTTTGAAGATAATTATATCTATTTTAGCGAACAGACTGATGGTAAAAATCATAACATTTATTATCTATGACAATGGATTTAAATTCTCGTTTCGATGTAGTAAAAATACAAAGGTGAGATGTAAATAGACACGTTAAACACATATATACGTATATAACGATGTAATCGCCTCAATTATGGAAAGTGTTATAAGTATAGACAAGGCTGGTGAATGTAGGTTGTTTGCCATCGGGTTGGGAGCGGTTGTAAAAAGATTACATGACAGATAAACAAATAATTGATTTACAATTACGTTAGATCCTACTTATTTTTTTAATATTATTATTATTTTTATTATTATTATTTTTATTATTCTTGTTATTTTTATTATTATTATTATTATTATTATTATTTTTATTATTATTATTATTATTATTATTATTATTATTATTATTATTATTATTATTATTATTATTATTATTATTATTATTTATTCCACAATAGAATAAATTTCATGTAAAAAGTCAGGTAATAGATAGCTATGTTTCTCATACAATAGAAAGTACCTGAACCAGTTAACCAGTAGAGGTTTGAAAAGGAAAATAATAACTCTACAGTCGTTTAGCTCACATATTTTTATCTAGACTCTTTAGAGTGTCGAGTGTTCCTTTATATGACGGACAGCGTTCGAGCTGGATAGCCAAGACGGACGGACAAAGCCTATTACATAGCCTAGGTCTCGTATGAAATACGTATCCATCTGAAAACATTATAATCAAGCTATTGTTTGATGCTGTGGATAGCAGGCCTATGCTCGGCTTTAACTAACCTCTATTAGCTATGTATTAGAAACCTGAACCGCCACGGGCTAGCTACTTGTTAATTGGTTCAGGTATTTCCCATTGTATGAGAAATATAGCTATCTATTACCTGACTTGTTACATACAATGTGTTATATTGTGTAATAAACAATAATAATAATAATAATAATAATAATAATAATAATAATAATAATAATAATAATTATAATAATAATAATAATAATATTAATAATAATAACACAAAATATGAATAATATATTAAATTAAATTAGTAACTACATGAATATGTAAGTTTACTGAAATGGTCTATAACGTGCATTATCCTACCGCAAACAAAGATCAACATGTGAGTATGAGGTCTAACTGTGAGCCCAGCATTTTCTGAAAACCATTTTCAAAGAAAAAATCACAACAAACGGGTACGAAACATTAATCATCCCGATCAGCATCGTTAACAAAAATATGTCATGTCTAGCCAAAACATCATCAATCGTTATCAACAACCACGAGTACTTATTTTGTTGAAACTTTCTTGGCAGGGTGTATTGATATAAATTTATTCAGGGACACCGAATATGCTAAATGGAAAAATATTTAAAATTTCCCTTCAACTGACGATGCGAAACGTCAGTGTTGAATGTAAATTTTAAATAATTTTCCATTTAGCATTCTCGGTGTACTCGAATAAATTAATATCAATGGCTAGTTGTAGGAAGCTAAGCTATGAGAGTTTTAGAATGGCTATACCTCTTATTGAATGAACTGATCGGGGACTATTGAAGTAATGGGCGGTTTCAAGTTTTAGACATCCACAGAAAAAAAAATGGAAGATTCAACACCTGGTTAAGACTGATGTCTTTTAAATATGTAAATTATGACAGTCTCTAATCTATATGATCGTATACAATTATTGATTTACTGATTTTACACTTTATCATCTCACAATCCAATAGAGTATTTAACACTTTCTATTGTATATTGTGCCATCGCCATTTTACAGATGACATAAACATAATATTACTATAATTTAACTGACCAACAGACTATAACATGATTTTTTACTATTATGATTTATTATGACGAAATTGAAAGCGTATTTTTGCACACTATTGTCAATGTTAAAAACTAGTCCACACAGAAAAGTTATTTGGGGCTTAGTTACAATGCATTCTATAAATTATTTAATCTTTGGTATCCACATTTAAAAACATATTTGGTTGTGTTCTTTAGAAACAACTGAAGTTGTTCGTTTATTCTCGTTGTTCGTTGTTCTACTAATTCTCTGTATGGCGACCATGTTCATCGATTTGATCCGCTTTTCACTGCAAAGTTATTATAGCGAGATTGTTGCACAAAAAATATGGGATGTCAGTTTCCACAGGGAGTGAGAGAAAAGGTTTCTGATATCTGTAGTAAAAATAGTCGTGTCCTGTATCGCCCTCAGCAGTACAATATTCCAATGATGTTCGAAGATCGATCGTTCTGTTACACCCCCTTCTAAAACGGACTAATGCTTTCAAACCAAGAAATAACATATTTTGTTGAGTAAGAACAAAGTAAGATTTTGAAATATCTGGTCGAAATTTAAAAACCGATAATAAAATAAATACGGTGTGCACAACACTGAATAAAGTAAACGGTAAATAATTAAATAATACAATGAAAAGCATGAAAAACACTAAGTAAAGATTTTGTAAAAACATTGATGTACAAGTGCGTTACAACGCACTTGCAAAACGAAAGATGTGAGGCTGGAATTACGAAATATTTGTAAACATACGGTGCAACTTTCCGCTAACCTTAAGAATAATTATTTTAAGATTGAATCTTGTAAAGCCGCGCTTTCAGTCCAAAGTCAATGTTTTTTCGTGTTTTCAAATCATTGATTCATTTGAAAAATCTCTCCATTATATATATCTTTGTTTTTGCAAATCTTTTCATTTCTATACACCAATTATAATAACGTGCATCCTAGATTATCTGCTGCAAATATTTCTCAAGTGTTTTCCGCTTCCAATTACCCTTCGATTGTATACGTCTTATTATTAAACGATATACCGATAGAGGTGGCTTAGCGGTAACTAATTGCTGTGCTCAATGGTTCGAACCGGTCACCGGTAATCGTGACATGTTTCTTCTCCAGGTAATGATAGAAATAAGTCATACTAACCTCTGTAGGATATCCTTCCCAACTACCAAAATATCCTAATAAACCTATAGTTAGTCACCTGTAGCGGGGCTCCTTAGGTGAAGCTGTTTCATCCTACAGCAGGGGTTCATACAAAACGTGTCATCAATTTTACTAAACGATGGCAACGATTCATTACATTTTTCATCCAGTATGTTTTTTTAATTACTTTCCAAGGGATATTCAACAGTCGTCACCTTTCAAGTGTATCTACCCTTTACATCACCGTTTCCATCCATACATTGCAAACATCCATGCAAATGCACCTTTTAATACATTTCTTCCTAGTCTATAAAATATTTACATAAAACATATTACATGTTAAATTCCTAGAAATTTAGTGAATTTTCTAACATTGTGGTAGAAAAATTAACTGTCATACGCTTTTAACTGGTTAATTAGGGCACAAGAATCTACATTATATACAGTTGCCAAATGGGGCATCGCTGGAGCCAGAACGTAGTTTCACAAAGCAATTGCTCTAGAAAAGTCATGCAAATCCACCCCGACAATGGAAACCCTTTTGAGAATTCTCCAAGATTTATTTCTGAAGTAGTTCTCTGTATATCGACCGAGCTCGACTTGTTATTCAAAAACCCAACATATTGTCAGTGAAACACGTAGGTCAATGTCATATTGCGGCTCGCTTCTCCTTCCATCGCAGACTCAACCGATGCCCAGACAAACTGCGGCTGGCAGATCAAACAAGGATGCGCCCGATACAAAGAAAAGTCTCTCAAACAGTTATTTTAAAACTTGTAGATGTCGGTTTGTGAATGAGTTCTGTATATCGACTGCTCCGACTAACCAAGAAATCTTGTGCAACAGTGCCCAGGGTTGAGCCAACATTACTTCCAACCATCAGCAATCCTAAGTCAATGTTTGTCTCAGTGGTAAGACGAATGCTATGATTGAGTACTAATAAAAAAAACGCATATTCGGCACCGAATAATAGCTTAATTGCTAAGTTCACTCAACCCGGACCTCACAAACTAATTCAAAGAAGTGTCGATAGTCAGATATATTTACTACACCCTTGATATGTCGGCGAGTTTTCACATACGATATCCTAAAACGTTGAGCTGACGAATTGCATGTACGATTTAACACAACGCCCTAAAGGCTTCATAATAATAATAAGAGGAAACGAGCTAAAATAAAATTATGGTGTGTTCATTATTAACAAATAGGGAATTAACAAATTTACAAAACATTCCTTTGTATTCAGTGAGCTTGGCCGTGTAGAGAAGGCCTGAGGGTGAACGGCTGACATAGGTTGAGTTGAAGGTACTTTAATAGAATCACTTTGTATCCACGCCTGTTTGCCGTCATTACTAGGGTGGGTGAACCAACCAGGGATGTCCAAACGCTCAAAGTAAAGCGATGACGTTGTCTACTGAACAAACATGCCACATACTATTACTGAGCAAGCAGCTTTTGAGAGGGGTGGTCAAAACTGAGAAACTACAAACTTATCGGCATAAAGTGATCTATGCAGCACCGACAGTGGAGGTTTAGAACACAGTACTTCAATTCAGGAGGTTGCTGGTTCGATTGTGACCACCAGCAATCCTGACTGACGCGTTTTACTGAGATTTACTCATGCATTAGACGAGTATTGGAATTGAATATAACTACATCACCAGGACGTGTTATCAAACTCAAACAACATTATGAACTTAAAGCTAGCTAGTCACAAAATGCTCCCTAGGTAGGTTTCCTGCCAAAACCTATATCATAAAAAAAATAGTTCTTAATAGGCAATTTTTGAAGGATATATCACGAAACCTATCTGAAGATATAACGTAGAACGTTTTTGCCACGAAATTAACTGACGGATATTGTTTCGCATGCAGGTGGTATGTGGTATGCTACAAAGTGTCAGGCTACGGCAGCTCTCTCACTTGAAAGCATGAATTATTTTGTGCCCTCTCCTAATTGAAAGCATAAATAGTATAGCAGCACATGTGTACGCGTAATGGGACACTCATTCTAAACCCCAGGGGTTGCTAGGGCTGACTCAGGAGCCATTTTGACTTGTACACCCGTCACCCATCCAATCAAGCAGAACAATCACCTAGAAATATGAACATTGCCGTCACGGTAAATCTCATTAAATATGTCATATACTACTGTTTTAATTTCTTGGGTAACTAAATATGATTAAAACTTGGCTGTCGGGTATAAAACCGGAACCATTGAAATTAAAATTCTTGCGTTTCGGACCACCAATTGTATTGTACTGTCCATCCTCCCAGTTTACACTCTTGAGGAGTATACAGACTGTTACAAAACGAATCTACAAGTTAAATTACATTTAAGAAGAAAATAACTTTATTTCTTCACGTGGCTCAAAGACGGAAATTATCACCATTAGGTCCAGTAATGTAAGTTTAATCTAAATAGTAATCTAAAGTCTAATTGATAACAGAGTAATAGATACCAAAGGACAGATTTCCATACCTAAAATAGTGTTATCACATAAATTCACCTTGCTTCTAAAATGTAACTTGACATTAGTCGGTCTAGCTCAATATTCCAAAGATATTAGATATATCGGTAGCTTTACTTGATATCAATTTAAATTCGGGAGCCACGACAAAAAAATACTGTTCTGTGCTCTTGTTATTTCAATGCCCTCAGGCAATGATATACAGTTGAAGTGTCGCTGGATACCAAAATAGTATATACGAAAATGTCAAAACACAGCTTATTTTTTGTCGCACTTTGCATACACGGTAAAATAAATAGTGCCCGTGACAGCCGTTCAGACGGTCGGAGCGCTGAAAGCGGTGTCATCGCCTATCTATGGTTTACTATATTATAGGTCGTTGGTCCAGCTCGTGATATCTTCTCTTGAGCATGCGCGGGCCACCCTCACGCCCTCAATTACCGAGCAATGTTCTCGACGTTTCTTGTCTCAGCCGATCTATGCTGCCCTACTCACTTTCAGCCCGTCTTCACGATTGAAATGTTTCTGATGTTTTTCAATTTCCACAGTCAGCCCCACGTCTAAGACGGGGCCAATAAATTTGGACAGTTGCCAACACACAAGTGTCTATACGAATGTTTTCTGCTGCCACATGTTAACGCTGTATTCTGGTATCGCTGACTTGTCCGAATGTCCTAATTGTGTATGATTTTGTTGTTCTTTAATACGAGTACGTGTTTATGTCGGCCGTTGGCTCCATGTTTACCTTGTCACAAACTCCACGCAGTGGTTCATGAACCCCTCTGGCACTGCATACGTGGCGGCTACTCTACAGCAGGTTTAAGCATCGTGGACAGCTTCATATCAGTACTGTATACGCAGTATCCATACCGGCCTTTCGTATCGGTAGTTAATGATATTAACGATAAACGCGACTCTTTACAGATGTTGAAGTTTTAGGCACTTGTGTTGCTGGAAATGATATTTTTCCCCATCGAATTTTCGCGATTTTGAAGTAAGGACACGATTTGGGTGATTTTACGAACTATTCATGAATAACGTTGGAATACAATAAAACATTAGAATTTAAGCGAGCACTGCTGTGCACTTCTAGTGTTACTCCACTTAATGTTTCCCAAAAAACCAAATCAAAATCATTGATTGATACATGTATTCATAATAGTAACACCACCTAATACATGGGAATTGATACATATGTTTCCTGTTCTTAGCCTATGTATTTTACATAGTTCAGAGTAGCCAAAAATGCCAAAAAATAACACTGTTTTATGAACGTGTTTTGCAAAAATATTCACCAACTTTTTAAAGCTTAAAAACGAATTTTGCAAAACATTTTCACTATAAACTTCTGCTTCTGCATCTGTAAAGCACAAGAAAATTACGTCGTGGCTGTTTAGGCTGTCAATACCGAATCAGGGCTAGTATCGATTTGTTAAAGATTGTAGAATCAATTCCCGTAGCCATTTTGCAGTAGCATTCCCCGAAGCATTTGCCATACGCTTACAAAATGTTATTGGTCTGAATTTATTTCTGCCCTGCAACCTAGCGTGATCGAGATAGCGCGTTTTAGAGAAGGATGATGGTGCGAGTCAGCGTTTGCAGAGGGCTGCGGTCTGAGTATGCAGGTAGGCTGCTCTAGCCCTTCAAAATTTCAAAGTTTTTTTTTTATTACATATGAATATTTGTGATGTATTTACCTTCCCGTTATTCCTAAATTACCTGCGATTTGTTGCGGTACATGGTACATTTATCATGTCACAAGCACGCTACACAACATCTTACATGTAAGATCATAGGCTCCATGTTATTTCGTAAACACTATCCACTGTATGACCAACACTAGGGGTGTTTTTGGACCCGGTTTTTTGGAGTAAAGTTATCACAGCAAATGCACCCAAATGTGGGTTTGGCGTTGCGGGTGCGAGGGTATGAGAGGGAGCTGGAAGTTATTTCTAAGAAGTAAAATATCAACTCTAATTGTTTGGTTATTCGAGTCGCTACAAATTGCATGTTACAACCATATTGTCTGCTGTTGGATGTGCAGTAAATAACCGTGCACACGAGAATACTCACGTTTATATTGTCTTAGGGGATACATTTATGGGCATTCCTAACATCGCATTCTCTCAAACAAGGAGGATGGTAACATCTGAATCTGCACTAAGACATTCTTCACGCTTAGCTCGCGAGTCCCCTCGTCAATCGATCAGAGGCGTCGCTTCGTCAGCCGTCATTACACTATTTATATGCATTCACGTGTTCATGCATTACTAAAGACTCCTCGTGGTTTTAGTGTTCATAGGCGCCGTTAAGGGTAGAGACGGGTGTACATGTTAATAGACATCTGAAAATAAGTGTTAATTTAGTAAGAACAACTAAGTTACGAAGGTTTGTTTACAGACAGCAACGCTAAAAAAGACGGCCTCTCTTTGCCTCCCTGTAGGGCCTCATCGGTCCGTCGCTTGGCTTCCGCCCCAAATCCAATTAAATTAGAGTTGTTAGTAATACAATATTCATTATAGACATTTCAGTTTCTTCGAGCTAACCCACCACCCCACCCCTCTACGCTTTCAATGAAAGATTAAGCTGAAAATCGTTAAATCTATCTTAAAAAATGGAAAATGATGATTAAAAAAATGTGTATATTTCTGGGGGCGAAACCACGCGATAAAGTTGGGCTACGTAAATTAACTTTAAGTCTAACTGAAAGTTTCACTGCGCAGATGTAAGGTTCATTTTTGTAGGTGTAGGCATTTATTTAATACTATTCATCTGAAACAACTGTGTGTCTTATTAGCGATATTTGTATCAGTTTCATATATTATGTAACATTTTTCTAAGCGATTAGGAAGGAAGTGTGTTAAACGTTTTGGACCAATTGACATTGCCCGAGAAGAGGCCGACTAAAATATATCCCCCAAAACGTCTGGTCCGGAGTATTAAGCCACGGAGCAGACTGATGAAATGATTGATTGTTTCGGAAGGCTGTGTAATAAATACGATAACAAACAAGAGAGGAGCGCGCGACGCACGACGCACGTGTTGACGCAGTGAGAGATGTGTGTTAGTGTTGGATACTCGGTCACAGTGTGGCCACCTTAACGAGGTAAACTACGAAGATACGTGTGACAGTAATGGTTATGTCATTGCGTAACGACATACTCAACGGATAATAATAATAATAATAATAATAATAATAATAATAATAATAATAATAATAATAATAATAATAATAATAATAATAATAATAATAATAATAATAATAATAATAATAATAATAATAATAATAATAATAATAATAAGAATAATAATAAGAATAATAAGAATAATAAGAATAATAACAAAAATAATAATAATAATAATACTAATAATAATAATAATAATAATTATAATAATAATAAAAATAATAATAATAATAAAACTAATAATAATAATAATAATAGTAATATAATAATAAAAACAATAATAATAATAATAATAATAATAATAATAATAATAATAATAATAAACAAATACTTGACATTTATGTCCGTACAACATGTTTATGCCGGTTTTGACCGAGTTTGTATGTATTGCAACAATAAAATAATAATTTTTCTTAGGAATACCCGTAATAGGGTGCACAAAAGCTTTACCTGATGTGCCCCTCTTAAGGTGATTAACTAGGTTATTAGGGTGTTTGGATAGCTGGGAAGGAATGTCCGAGTGCTGTTAGTAGGACTCAATCCCAGCACTCACCTCTACGACTGAGAAAAACCTCGAGAAAACCTTCAGTCAGGACTGCCGGTGGCCGGAACCGAACTAGCGACCTCCCGAATTAGAGTGTCGCGTCTTACCGCTGAGCCACCTCTATCGGTACTCAACTGCTACGGTAATACGGCGTCGGCCCTCATGAACTGCCCCGGAACCGGACCTATTCTATCTAGGGGCCAAACAGAAGTCGTGCGTTCAGGTCCCATCAAGGGTTCTGCATTGATTTATTCGGTTTTGTTTGTCTGTTGACGAGATTCTCAGAGTTAACCTGTAGTATTTTTTATATTTTTGTTGGGCGGAATAAGAACTCATTGTGTTTCTAATCGAAGTAATCTGTGTATTATTTGTCAAGTGATGTGTATCTCGTTTCTTATCATGGTTTAACAAAGATGGTAAAGAATTGAGCAGTTAATCTTAAGCCCTAATCACAATTGTCGGCATTGTGATTGTAATCGGGATTAGGATCCGAAAATCTTGGAAGAGTTAACTAACATGGTTCTTATGGCACTGTTAACTAGAAAATTATAATTTCGTAATGATCTAGCATGAGAAAATGTACAATTGCGATTCCGATCACGATTCCGATCACGATGCCGACAATTGTGGTTGTGGCTCTAAGGGCGATGGCTTTACCCGGCTAGCCAGGAGACTTGGATTCAATTCCATTCGGAGTTGGGTTTTTTCATTTCTTTTTTTCCCCATAGTAATGACCATGTGTAAAACACTATAATTTAGCTAATGTTTTGACATTACCTTTAATGATTTAAAATGGTTGTAATATGTATTTGTAACCTTGTTTCATACTAAAACAGAAATACGATAATAGAGGTAAGCTCACCCGAACCGTGCAACTCACCACCACAGCAGTGGGCATGTAGTTGAAATTAAGCCTTGCAAGATGATCCCATCTCCCATAAAGAACTCAGCATGCAGAACATGTGGTTGAGCACACTGCAATAGAGATAATGCAGTGACTGGCATTTGTTGGGTAGAGACTCTGGAAATAGCTATTGTGGGTGTGAGAATAGGCTTAACACAGCGTGAAGGAACATGTGTATGCTTTTAAGCACGTTTGGTGTATTTGTGTGTTCTAAAGTAGTCATGACAGAGTTGAGGTGCTAATAAATCTTAGCTACGCACGCGTGAGACGCAGATTAAGGGGGGGGAGGGGGGGGGGGGGTCCATAGGCATAATAAATTATACAGATCCTACTTGCGGATGGGGTGGAAGGTTTACGGGACACTTTTACAGATTTTATGGGACGGCTGTGCTAATTTGTTAAAAGGGAATCGTTAATTTAATGTTTTATATTTTGAATGCGAAACAGGCAGGTTAGCACAGACCTAAATTAACCACTGCCTAGGGTGATTATTTTTAATCTTCCCTGTGTAGTTCCTGCCCACTTTCACGCTTTGTTAGGATCGCTTAGTTTTAAAGTGCCACTTTGTTCACAAACAGTCGTGACTAACTAAAGCGTTTGTGGGGGGATAACATTGGCAGGTATACACTCTGACTCTCTTCAGGTTTCTCAACTGACATTGTACAAATATAATATATAAATAGTATTTAAAGTGCTTTAACTGACATGTGCAAGATGCATTGTAAATTAAATTAAATGCAAGAAAGTAAACATTTCACTAAGCATTCGCAATTTTCAGCCTACTTCTTACCTTTTATTTAATTTCAATTTTTATAATACTGCTACGGCAGACACATACAATTTCATAAAACTCGTTTTATTTGTGATTTTCCTCCAACAATTTAGCATACACTCAATAGCTACACCAATATTATGATGTGCATCTCTCACGTAACCATACTTCAACAATTGTCGTGTTAAATTCAATGATTATGGCATCACAACAATTTGCTTCATAAGTTAAGTACAATAATGATGTTATGATGTGTTACAAGAAACATGTTGCATTAAAGTAAAAGAAAAACGCCCCTCATTATTTTCATACTAACGACGACCCTAGAAGAGAGAAAAACGAATATCCTAAACCGCTCATATTTCCCTGTTAGACTATCGTTATTTAACCAGTTCAAATACAAACAAACGCGATTGTGTTACAACGACTTCTGATCTTGTTAAAGTTTTCTAATATTCATTCCGTTTTAAATCTCAGATTTCTATTTAATTTTTAAAATATTTCAAAATGCAATACTCATCACATACAACTGAATACAGTGTTATTTCCATACTAAACTAAGACATCATGTGGCCACATAACCATCTCAATTCGAGCATCTTGCTGACAATATTATTTACGATACCAAATTTGGTCTAACCCGTATTCAAAATACATCCAAAACTAAGATGTGTATACAAATAATAAATTATCAGCAGCGAAGTTCGTCAAAATATTTCAGTACGACTGAACTTTGGGTGTCTAGCCCACTGGCATCGCCTCAATGTATAAGGGATATCAACATTTGTTCAGGAAGTTTCATTGTGTTTTACGCACATAACTTTGTCTTTCTTTGGCAACAAGATTGAATTAAATCTCACATCACCGTAGATGAATTTAAAAGAAAACACACCACCATACCACTAACAGAATTCCTGCCAGTGTTGGGTGCAAGGCGGTCCTAACAAAAGAAAATTTCTTTCTTTGTCCCTGTTTCTGGTATATTTACGTTCATTGTGGCGGGGGTGGGGGGCGGGGGGGGGGGGGGCTATAGCAATAACATTTGCGCTTGTTGTTTTAAATTCCTATTGTGGACTGTTTATATTGTTCGAGATGAGGATGATTGTGTTCAATCAAGCTCAATGTATCATATTCATCGACACCAGAGTGTAGGTATAATGTATAGGGTAGCGAAGTAGTGAACCAACTCAGAGTTTACCGCGGCTATATGAGAGTTTGGAACTTATTTCATTTCTTTAATTTTGTATGTATATCTATTATCTACATTCATTGGATGGCATGAATACATTACGTTTCGTTTTTTTTTTGTATCTCATATTCAAGTAGTCGTTATAGTGGATACAATATTAGTTTTGACTGTTAACGTTAAACCTCTTAGATCTGGTGGTAATACTAAAAGTTATGTTCCACACTATTTTAAAATCTGTCGCAAGAATAGGTTCATCAATTTCTAATGAACAAAATATTGAAACAGGTATTGAAAAATAATACAACATTTTATGGCTATAAGACACGAGTATTCCATTACATGTTTCAATCCTATACGGTTGTGCCAGTGTATGGCGACTTAGCAATGGTATTCGTACGAACTGAAAGACCACAGTTTAGTAATACACAATATTAATGATCCTCAGCTCGCAGTTCTCGTGAACAACGGAACGAGTGTCAGTTTTACAGAGGTTTGTGTGAAAGCTCCAGTGGTTTAGCTTGAAAAAGCACCTTTAAGCAGACCCGAGCAATTCAGTTTAAATTACACTGTGGTACTGTTTAACACAGTATTCATTTAAGAATACAAGTGGTCCGTACGTAGTAGCATGTTTCCGCCGAAGAAGAATGTTGCTAAATTGCACGGTAATCTAAAAGAAAATTATATTATTAATGTTTTGCGTTTGTTACACGTTTAACATATGTTTGATGTTCGACCAGACTCTTGGAAACTTTGTTTACATATTTCGGTGTTTTAATTTTGAACATAAAACATTAGATAATTTCATTTAAGTATTGTTAAATATATTAACAAGTATGTTATCTTAAAATATTTCATCAACACATTCTTGAGACAAACAAAAATTGTTGTGTGATTTTCTACCAAATAAAAACGTAGTCATCAGGACCTAGCGAAATTCTGTCAAATATGTTATTGCCGTTTAGTTGGCTACGGCAATGCCCTGACTATGACATGTTTCCAGTTTTGCTCGTGCCTGTCAATAGAGCACAAAACCTTGTGCTATCAGCATGAAATGAAACCGTTCAATGTGTTATTAGCATTGTATGCACAGCGAAGCAGTTTTGTGAATTTAATTGTATAAACTATATAGCTTTGCTTTGTTCTCTACGCTAACGAATCAAAACGTCAAAACAAAGGCACAATTAATAATTTCGATTGTGTTGTCCAATGTGACATAAGGTAAAAATGTAATGGCAAAATTACCGGTATATTCAACTTTTAGGGGCTTTTATATATAACGAACACTCGAAACAGTGGCCAGCGATCTCGATCCATGTCCGTCAAATCGAGTTACGGATTCAATTGGTAAAATACATTATATCAATTTAAAACACATCCCTGTTCATTTGTAATGATTTTAGTAAATGTTATTGGTGAGTAAAAATAACAATTGAAATGCAGGCCGACCGGTCCGATGTTGTCAATAGAATTAAAAGGGGGGTTGGGTGGGTGGGAATCACAGTGGTTGAGTGTGCTGGTCTTGCTACATTTCAATAGCTGGATCGTTAACCAGCTGATATTTAGAACCTAATTAACAATTCATGCAATTTATCTAGGATGGTAAAAACACAGCGGAAAACGTGCAGCAAACAACTAAGCCGTGGATTTTCTTTGACGAACGCTACCCGGATAAATGGCGGTGGCTTAAAGAGTCACCATGTTCTTTCCGCTCCGTGCGTGGAAGCATCATCCTGCTTCTTGAACTGGCTTGTTTACTGTATCGACCGAACCGAGCTCCAAAAACTCTCTGGATTCGGGAAACTATACCAGTAAATTTAGTGGTTGTCAAGGAAGGACATTTTGGTATTCACAACCATTTTTGTTTCGTTTATTTTTCTTGAAACACTCTTCCATTTGTAAGAGGCTTACACGTTTCAGCTGGCTGATACTTTCCTTGGTGTCTGGCACTCCCATGTTGATATTCATTGGCATGGGCGTGCAGTCTATAAAGTCCGCCCAGAATAAAAGCACTTGTTATTTGCTCAAGACGCACAAAACAATAAAGGGTGAAGATAAAATATTTGACTTTTAATTGTTTTCTTGATTCACTCTTAAGTATTGTTCATTTCTTCACCAATATACAAGAACTGACGTCCACTGAATGATATTAAACAACGTTTGACGTGCCTCGTTACAAAGACTCCGTTGAGATCGAGGTAAAGTGTTGGTGGATTGGAGTCAATGAACTCTATAGCTTATGCGAGGTTAAGCCAGGGAACGTTCAAAGCAAATAAAGGAACACAAACACACGTCTGTGAGGACATAAACCGGTGTACATGACAGAACCACCAGGCCAGTTCTATGACTGAACTAATGCAATCAGCTGTTGTCTTCTTATTATTATCAGTCATCTACCACTTCCCCATGCAATTACAGAAATATCATTAACAATCGTACCTTACAACCGCATAAATGCTTCTTTATTAATAACACTTAAATTCAATATTAGTTTCTGTTATTTATTTCCCATCAAAATTAAATGACTTTCAAAATTTACTGCTTGATAAAAGCTGCAGGCGTTTAAAAACGAATATCCCATTGTCAAATTTGCAGAACACATCAGATTACTGAAAAAACATAAATATAAATCAATTTGTCAATGTATCTTCAAAAATATGATGCATTTTTGCCGAAAAGACTCGAAGGAGGCTGTAATGGAGAACAAAAAGAACGTATATGTTATAGATAGAAAATATTCCTTCGTATTTTACGCGAAATGTTTGGTTTTCATGAACATGTACTCTAAAAGTTTGGTTTATTGTTTTCCATAATGTTCCGTGGGTAGAATGGACATGTATTGGAAAGGTTTTCCATCTAGCTGATATTCCCGCCTGTAAAACTGAGCATTTCTCTCTCGATAAAATATATTTCGCCATCCTCGTTACTCGGAGAATATTCGCGCGACGATATGGATATTTAAAAAACTAAATATAAAAAAAAAAAAAAACTACAGCAAGGTTGCGTTGGCTACACTGCAAGAGTTCCAGCTAAAATAAAAAAAGATATACAAGAACAGCGAGCGTGTCATTTAATTCGGCGGAGGATAATATTGTTGCACTTGACACCGAGTGTTGTGACACTATTCACATGGGTTTCTGTGTCACGCGGCATCGTTAATGGTATTTCAATTGTGTTTACCGAAGCCGCTCGTTCACATGGACATGAAACGATAGCACTGAGTGCCTTTAATTGAAGGGCCCCGGGACTCCCGTACAACTGTACAAACCTAGGCATCCAAATCCAAACAAATTAGACATCCCTATTACAACACTAATTAATCCGGAATACTGAACCAACAGCGGTGATGTCATCTGAAATACTCTCATTCATCTGTATCGACTCTCCGAAATATAATCAATTGAAAAAATAATTATAAATCAGTTACGGGAAAAAAAGATTTCCGAATTATAATTGAATTTATGTATGAAATATAAACATCGCACACAACACAAAAGCGGGTGTTGTAAACCATCGACACGCGTAGGAGATCGATTGCTGTGACGTGTTGTAGTGGGCGAGATAGCGTGGGACAGAATCCCGTGGGACAGTCCCGGTTTGTGTCCATGCTAGTTGGCTGTCACCTGTCTCAACTTGTGTCCCTTCAAGGACAGTGGAGACACGTCAATATTAGTATGGCTATACAAACTTTACGTTAGTTAAGTGTTGGGAGACGGTGGCTAGAGTAGCGTGTAA
This sequence comes from Isoperla grammatica, assembly GCA_945910005.1. Classification (NCBI taxonomy): domain Eukaryota; kingdom Metazoa; phylum Arthropoda; class Insecta; order Plecoptera; family Perlodidae; genus Isoperla; species Isoperla grammatica. The sequence continues at coordinate 9,790,548 of OX246745.1, forward strand.
GGGCCGGTTTACAGTATATAAATATTCATATTGAGAATAATACAATAATTAACGGATCTTGTATTGCTTTGTTTTAAAAATGTATTTATTTATTTATTCGGGATTTAAATACAGCTATACAGCCATTTTACATTAAACCTTCAAATGTAACATTATAACATTATAACTTTTTTTTTTCTTTTTAATAGAAACTAACAGCTCTCTGAATGGTCAGGAATGGTCCAACTATCGGCGTATTTCAACAAATAATATCCCGACATCGCTGCCTTTGCGAAAAAATACCGTTGTTATCTACAATGTCGATGACAACTCTATTTTCATCTCTAGCAAATTATTCCAAAAGAAAGTAAATTATTATCTAACCTTAGTCACATATGCAATGAATGAATGAATGTATGGACATCAACCCATTCGTAAAATCGGAACATCAAACAGTGTTTATGCTTTGATATCGATATTACAATGAGAATTGGTAATTAATTTAATTGTTAAATCGTTCAACGGAATAAAACACATTAAGCACAGCAATCATTGCTTTGAACACGAATTGCAATTTTTTTTAACAATATGATCACATTTAAATTAAAAGCACACACAATGTAGCGTGCTCTTTAGTTCCACGTTGCAAAGCCTCGTTACCAATGCTACGTGGAATTAAACCCTTAAAACGAGAAATACGCATAACTACCCATAGTGGTTTACATCCAACAATGGAGAAACGTGAAACGTTATCATTTCAGTTGAAAGAATTAAGCCTACTCTTTTTTTTTAAATCTCTTATTATTACCTCTGATCTAGTTAATCATGTCAGAACGGTTGCAAGTCCGCCCCCCCCCCCCCACGTGTGAATATCCCCATTGTATACTTTTAATTTAGATGTATGTATAGCCTAACCACATATGAGGTAGGCGGGAGTAATGTGTGGGCCAGTCGCTCCATTGTTTGCATACATTCTCCAATGAAACTAACTTTCACTTCAAACGGATAATCTAGTTGCGTTTCTAGGTGACAACGCGTGCATTATAGTAGCGGGATTTGCTGATAAGAACGGTCGGACATATGTACCGCTCGCCCGAACTAATGGAAACTATTCAGCAGGCACAATGGCCGTTATCGTCAGTGTTAGTTGTCGGACGCGAAAGGTAATGGAAATCTACCCATTGGGGTTCAATGCGAATTAGATTACAGTCTGAAGTTGGGAATGTGGGTTTTAATATTCGATATTGTAGGGTGGATGGGTGGGTGGGTGAGATGCAAAATGGAATGGGCCAATGATCGAATGTTCAAATACTCACTACGGGTTGATAACTTTAACTAAACGGTGAGAGATTTGTAATCTGAGGTAAATAAGCCTTAAAGTTTAGAGAGAAGCCCCAGAAAAATAACCCCCCTACTAAATAAACAAAGAGTGAACTAAATTCACACACACATTGGAAAAAGTAAAATTATAGAATACAAATATTAACACCTTTAAGTTTTTTCACTATTTGCATGCATACGTTTCACGTATTAACACAAAATAATCCACGAAGTTTAGCGTATATTTTTCTTCTTGGGTATCAGCATTAAAGTGTAGATATTTGATCGTGTTCTTTAAGAAGAAATGTGCCACAATCTGGTTACAAGCAAGCAGCTTGCAATTTAACGATGGCTACAAGAAGAATTTACATATTATATAGCATTTATTTCTAATTTCTAAATATACATAATACGTTTCCTTAGCTGATAGTTTTCCCAGAAAATAATATACTTTTATAAAATCACATTGAATTGAGTTCTGCAAGATTATTAGAAGCTCGAGTTTGTGTAGTCTTTAGATATCATGAGGTTGTTCCTCAGCTCTGCATTAAATAACATTTTGTGTGGAAAATGAAATGGTTACAGTACTGTAGACAAACGTCACCTCTAGATTTGTAATTGCATTATTAGAATGTCCGCAATTTACCACGCTGCACGAAACAGCTTCCTTCCCAAAACCAACAACCTTTGTGTATTTCTACCCACTTAAAATTGTTTTATCTCTTACAGTGTGTGGCCATCATTTTTGTGATCACTGCAAAATGAATCACGACCACTAATATGTCTCCTAATCGACATTGAAGTGATTACTTTGCACAAAAAAAATATTTCGTTTACGTCCTCTCGTGCTATTTACTGTCGCGATGTTATTACTCTGCTTTGTTACGACTGATTCCGTGATAAGATCCTCTACAATAGGTACCACATACGCACCCACGCAAACACCCACATAAAACCCATAATAAAAAATTAGTGACGTTTCTCTTTCGGAAATATACTGCTCCGTTTATGCTCGCAGTATTTCCCGTATGGCCCATTATTAAAGCCCGTTGGCGTTTTCCCAATCTTGTTAAAAAATCTTTCTCAAATACAATTAACAAGGTACATAAATGCATTATTGTGTAAATTAAACTAAATGGAAATTTCTAAAACACAAGCATTAATCGCTGTTAATCTTGAAATAGAATTATTCAACCTGAGAAAGTAATTTGTTTAATTGTGAGAGCCTCGGAGTTCCGTGTATAGAGGTAATGAGTTAATGAACCTCTGGCCATTTATAATTTCCTACAGAACACTGTACATTACTTAAGCTTTTAACCCTGACAAAATATACGTTCAGTTTACATTCCGAGCCCTTATATGTAGTTTACGAATACGAGACAGTTCCAATGATCTTGTATGTAGCTGCTTAGATTGAGCATTACCGAACATTTAGACCCGGCGCCTCCACCATTAACACATCTTGTTCTAATATTACTACATATTGGTATCGAAGAAAGTGTTTACGAACTAGGTGACAAAATAAACAAGGATGTATTTGATTAAAAAACAAAGAATATTTAACACAAAACAAAAATTGTTTTTTTAGAACATTCTGAAAGTTAATATTCAATTCAATACCTTAACGTCTGTCGGGCCATAGTTGAACTGAAGAAAATAGAGCTACTACCCCATTTTGATGTATTGAACCACTGTATTATAACTGTTGTTTTAACTAAGATATTTTGTGAACGCACAGTTGCATAATTTTCTATTTTTTCAGTATAGCCTAAGTCAATGCGATGGGATTTAAAACATTTGCCAAGAGTTTTACATGTTGCTTTTTTTAAGGCCAGTTTATTTATGTATCAGATTCACCTTAAACGTTAGCTCTACACTTCACATCTATCATGACGCACAGATTGTACTTAAGAATGTATAATTTAACTGGCAGTGTATATCTTACCAAGAAATAGGATTATTTATTATTTATTATTATATTAATTTTATTATTATTATTTATTATTATTATTATTATTATTATTATTATTATTATTATTATTATTATTATTATTATTATTATTATTATTATTATTATTATTATTATTATTATTATTATTATTATTATTATTATTATTATTATTATTATTATTATTATTATTATTATTATATTTATTATTATTATTATTTTACCCCGCTGTTTGTTTAAATAGGTGAGTGGGCGCGTAGCTCAATATAACAACCGCCAGACACCTGAGATAGGCCGATGCTTTCGGGGACTAGAGCTGCGTGGAAGTACAGGCTTGTTCACAAGACTTATGGACCACCTATCTAGAGTTTTGTAAAACAGGCGCAAACCCCGCTGGACTGGAAAACGCCAACAGCAGGGTGATTTAACCCTTTGTTAAAGATAGCTAATTTCGGCTAAAAGGGATAAATGGGGTGGCAATATGGCTGCCATTCCATGAACACCAACCGTAGAATAAACATCCCACAGGGTGGAATACATAGGGGTGATTTGAGTGAAAGTATTTCGGATGTGGTTCTTGAAAATTTAGTTTGCACGTGTTATTTGCACATGATCAATTACATGTACTCAATAATAATATATCAAGATCTACCATCGCTAATATACATAGACATGTAACTCTACTTTACCTACAATACAACTTTTTAGTAGAAATAAAGCGTTAATACTTCTAAATTAATCACACGAAATATTTAAGTAAATAATTCGAATTCAGTAGTTTTATCACCTGTTCAATTAAGCCGTGGTGGTACTCTTCTCGAAGTATGTAAGAAAACGCCGAGCGTGAAAAGTGCTGCCTGAGAGAAACAGTGTGAACTATGCACTGCTAAGACTTCAGTGGTTTATCGTATTATGAAGCACTTGGTCAAACAGCGAGTTACAAGAAAGTAAGTAAGTGGCACGAAAGAAAGCAGACGTCACTCCATGGTGAGAAGACAAGTGGCAATTGGATGGAAGCAAATTAATAACTATTAAATCTAGGATTGGTAACTGGTTTGTATAAAGATATCAGAAGAATAGAATGTTATTTTTAAGTAAATACGAAACTTATCTGAAGACGGAGGTTTTACACAACAAGAAATTTATACTGTAGAAACTATTATGCATGGATTCTTCATCTTAACAAAAAATCTCGCCCATAATTTCCTAAAAGTGTTATGTTTGTTAAACTGGTGTTTTCTGATGGATGCCCGTATTTATGCTGCTCAACGTCTAAAGATAAATGTACTGTACGTGTGTTCGTAAAGAAACAGCCGAAAGTGTATTAAAAATAATACATATCTCAATACTGTCAGAGTTGAGTTCAGATTTGTCACAGGTAATGGCATGCGAGTTGGTGTACGGGCACACACACTGTACTCACTCCCGTACTTTAACTTAGTTTCTACGTATTGTAATGGGTCTTGAATCTCATTGAAAGGTGGACGTATTGAGAATGTTTAAACAAATAATAATGATAGTAATTTACATTTATTCTAATTCTATACATGTTAGGAAATACAGCGTTCTTTTAAAGTGGCAAGCGTTCCGGTTTGTACAATCGTACCAAAAATCCTCGTTTTTTAAACGAGTGTTTGGTCCAGTTATAAATCAATATCATTTTGTGCATGCTCGCCATACAGAGAGAACTCGACATATTTCTCTTATTTACATTGTCCGCCTTAAACAAAGGCTTTGTCCTATCCCACAGGCATTGATGACAGTTTCCAAACGCACGGTAAAACACTTTTTTATAGTAGGCATTTCCTTTGTGTTTTTTGAACCACCCATCTGGCTTCCAGTCTTATCACGAGACCACACATTGACAGGGCAATCCATACACGATAATAACTAATTGCCGTATTTAATCAGAAGGCTTTGTACGGAAAAGTAAAGTGCTTAAAAGTAATCCGTGATCTAAAATCCCCTTCGTTATTAAAACACGGCAAAATAGGTCGATTCATATATATTTTTTTTAAATGGGGCACATAATCCAAAGAAACAGCTGTTGTAATTGGCTTCGTGGTTGTCAGAGCAACATGAGTCCGTAATGAACAATCCGACCGCATTCTCTTCTATCCCCATTTATAGGCTGGACCGTTAGCTTGCAGTTGCCGAAAGATAACAGTAGACAGTGCAACCTTTATAGGATTTTACAATAAACCAATGTTTTGGTACGTTCTAGATCGCATTTCGTCTTACAAACTTCAACTTCTGAGGTAAAAACTGAGTTTTTAATGGAAGCAATTATGTGAAAGTGTAAAACTTGCAAATTTACTCATGGTTACTAAAGATTGTTTCGTCTGATCTGAGATCTGTTGGTATCGATATTTTCGCATTTCCCGTATTTCGCTGCTGATCTACTAGTGTGTTACCTTCTCAAATTCTCAAAACCATTCTTCTGTTCGGAAAACGTTCACATGTTTGAGCGTTACGATACTAATACACATTTTAATCGTTTGACCAGGTAATATAGTAGGCAAGTACAGGGATAGCCGCCGAAAGCGTCTGTTTCACTTTAGTGTACCGATGTGTAATGGAGAGCGCACGCGAGAAAGTACTGCCTCCCGTGTCCAGTAGAGGAAGCCCCACGCGGGAGACACTTCTCGTTAGCAGTGACGACGAGATACGAGAAGAGGAGGGGAAGGGAAGGAATTGCCTCTCAACACACAACCCTCGCTCGAGGTACGACAGAGAAGCCACACAGGAAGACAGAGCCAGAGAGAGAGTGAGAGATAAAAGAAATAATACCCAAGCACTCGCCAGTCATTTTTGGAAGATAAACTAACCGCTTCTCGTTGTTGATAGGGTGGACGGTGAGGCCACACGTATACGTGGTTAGAGTAGTGTTTAGATCCTGGTATAACGTAGTCTTAAACCGTCGACCAGAACGCTGTGTTTACGCTGTTATCGTCGTGCGTGATGTTTCTACTTTCATGTGGATTTATACGAAATCTGAGATAGTGATGACAATAGGGAACACGCGTATGAAAATTTTAATCGATTTTAAATACCTTGTCTCTCATTTAAAATTTTTGTGTCTTTGAATTTTGAAAAACGGATCAGTCTATGCCTCAAAATAATTGGTTTAGTAACGATAAATAAAAGGGCGCGAAAAACGAGCCGCCGCCATGTAGTAGAGTGGATTTGACGTCATGGTTTTGTTCTTTGTACGCTCACCGCCTCAGCGATTGGTCTGTTACGCCACGTCTACAGAACCATTGCGTCACAGCCACCTGTACGCGTTTCAGATCCCCAGTTAAAACTTCAATAAATGCGACCACATTAAAGCTATTTAAAAATTTCTTTTTTACGTGCGACTTGCATTAATATACTTTTTGTATCTAATACTATTAAACTAAGTGTTTGGTTTAACAAACAAAATCGTACGCGTGTTGCCTATTAGGTATAAATCTGTCATTGTTGTTGCCACGAAGATCTCAAGAGGAACGTTTCCATCTACCTCTCCCTGCCTGAGGTTTTCTGGAGTCTAATTATTGTCCATCTTCACAGGCCTTACTCGAGGACTTGTTTGCTACCGGAAGCCGACCAAGTGAAGAGCAAGCAGTGATAAGGCTGCCGATTGAAGACGAGAGTTTGAGTTTCAGATAACATCTCGTCTTCAGAGGTGAAGATGGGAGCGTTCTTCTTAAACTATTCACGGCAAACTCCCCATGAAGACATGAGGGACAGGATTCACAAAGATATCTAACACTTTTTGTGAAATAGATCGTGTCTATGCCGTTCTGCAAACTCATGAAGATAAAATATAGTGAAATATCATATACAATATAATTGATAATAATTGGTTTGTGAATGTGTAGTAAGATCCAGCGATGAGTTATCTCGTTAGGATTTTTTTAACGAAGACAACTTAGTAGTTGGGTATCTTTGTGAATCCAGGACAGGAGTCTTACAAAATAGTTCTTTCAAGTAAGTGTACAAAATATAAAATGTGAAAGGGAGAATATTAAATAAACGTTCAGCTGTATATTTTGTGCTCAAACAATTTACACGAATAATGATCTGTATATAAATTCCTACAGCAATTACATCGTGAAAATAATAATTGTTCGTGGGAATGCCACCAGTATGGACGCACGTCAGCATTCCAGGGTATGTGATTATTTGAAGGACTGTTTCTATAGAGCAGTCTCGGTAATAGTCGCATACATTAAAAACTCGTCACAACTGTCAATGCTGAAAATCGAAGTCTTGCCTCCCGACTTGTATTCTTGCGTGATAGCACTGAGATATATCTTTGAAATGGATTTGATACAAAACTATAACACGCAAGAACTTATAAATATAAACACAAAAAACAAGAAACCCGACCTGGAATTTATAGTTGTACATTTACATTTTCTGTGTCCCCTTTTTTGGACCAAAATTCCAAATTGGGTGAATAAATAAATATAGACATTTTAGTATGAATTAAATGGATAACGAACGTTTGAAAACTCTAAAAAAAACTACAGCAAAACGCTTCATTCATTTGAAATATTTTTCTTAAGTTTGAAGTCTAAAGGTAATGGATTTCAGAACGATATTCACAGTTTGATTGGCTCATTTGAAGAAAGATTCGGCTCGAAATCTTGGTCTTTCAAATACATATTAATTTAGTCAGCCGCCGTTCACAGTAAGCCATTCAAAGTGAGTTTGTGGAAGTAAAATATCTTTCAAAGTACCGGTACATACATACACACTCGTTAATCCGACACTGGTTAAAATGATATAAAACCTTCAAAACTTTCTTGATTAAAGCCGCGCGGAAGGCGCTGCTGTCAAGCGCGGAAGCGCGACAAATGTTTTAATTAAGTCCCACAACTTTTTACGACAACGTTCATATGGATTTTTCTATTGGCACGTGTATTTTTACTGTCAAATTTGGTAAAACTGAAGCAAGCGCATCACAGTAAAAATGTATTTTTCGTCTTAGTAGTGAAGATGCTACGACATAGCCCGGTTGCTAAAAAGAGAACTTCAAAAATAGCATACATTTATTTCACACTAAAAATATTTTGTTTCTCACATGAAACCAGTGTAAATTGAATACTAATAACGAGTCTGGTTGGGAACACAAAACTGTTGAATCTTTTAAACGTGTTTGTTTAGTAATTATTGTATTTAATTACTAAGCATCGAGGTAATGATCAATTACTTATACTTGATCTATAATCAATGACATTGCTACAGTGCTGTACTTGTTGGTATAAAATAGCCACAAAATCGATACTTAACTTAACCAGTCAGCTATTTGGTTTAGTTCCACCTTCAAAATGGCCGGCGTGAAAATTTCAACGAGAACAACTAGCCCATGGCCAACACTATGAACAGTTTTCGACCTTGGCGATAGTCCTGGGGGGTAAAAAACAGGATACACAAACACTGCTTGCTCGGGTTACAAAGAAGTACGATTTGAACAATCCATCCACCTTCATACACGCGTCTTTTTCCTGCTAGGCACAGAACACACAATGTTTGTTTTCTATTATGTTACAAAATCGGCCTCCAACTTACTCGAGTATTTCTTCTTCCTCCTATGTGAACGCAGAACCACTCGGTCATCCATTATTCGTCGCATAAATTTCACGTCTGCCATAATATGGCCACAGCCTCCTACGTGCCGAACTACTTTTATTCGCGGCACTTTTACAAAGCGGTGTGTCCTGCAAACAGTCAACTCCATACGCGGCCAACTAGTAGAATATGTTGCACGTATAAATGCGCACCGATTACCGTTATATCGCATAGTGGTGCATACCTATCAATAAGTACAGATTCTATACTTAGCTTGGCTATACACTTGGCACTAAAACCAAAATTTTCGCGTTTGCATAAGGTTTTTCGACTGTATCTTGAACCGAACTCCTTCTTTGGAAAGAGGAAAAAAATTATTTTCTACTAATCCATGACAGCGCATAGTGTGGAGTATCTATTCAGTATATTCCAAACGGATCTGCTAAAACTAAATTGAAACATTGGGATATTTCTTTCAGTCGGGGTTTTCTACGCGACTGGTCAGTGAGTAACTTGTTGTTTGACTTACCCAACACTGCCCGACGTTTCGAAGAAGTCCTTTTCTCCATCATCAGAGGCCTTCCTTCTCATGAGCGCTCCCACACGCTCCAAACACTCGGCGTTTCACTGTGGAAACATAAATTCATTTTCAAAGTAATGCAACGTTAAGGAAAGTTCTTTTACTTCTAATATGGATTCAATTCCATCACCACTAGTCTTAAGAATGAGTCAATGGTGACTTTGGAGCCGTCCTGTATCAACGAAGCACTTAATAAATTCAAAGTTGTTCAGAATCGGCCTTGTTGATTCTGGCACTTGTCCGCAGGTGTTCACACTGTCCTACTTTGCACTGATTTTCACATTTCATACTTGAAAATATCGATCTATGGTTGGTTATCGCTCACTCGTCGATGGTGTTCGGAGCCTAACGGGTTGGCCTAGTCACTTTAAATTTTAAAGTTCCCCAGTAAAAATCACTGATGTGACTGAGTGGGTAAGGTTTAAATACTGATGTATTTATTTTTATTTGTAACATCCAACGGAAATATTTCGTATGGAAACTTAAAAGCTAAAATCTATGTAAAAACAACGATAAAGAATAATCCTTATACTTGTTAAGTGTGGAGTGGAGTAGGCTACGGGGTTGTAGAATCCAGGCAATTGTTCCTCGCGCTGTCAGAAGCCGCACCACACCGCAAGCGGATTGCGTAGTCGGTAGCTCAGAAGGCAAATACGCTCCGAGGGAATTACAAATTACGGGAGGCAACACTTAAAAACGGGGAAAAAACGAGCTCGAGGCAGCGTCAGTAAAAGAAAGGGACCTTTATATTTGCGTTGGTTCTAATAATTAATAAGGATTCATAGAACTTTTTTGTTAGAAGAAGAAAATGTGATATTTTTCTTCGGTATTGCATACAGTTTAGATTTGATGGTGAGTACAGAATTTGTTTGAAATTTCGGTCTTCATTTTGGCAACATTCATGAGAGAAATTGTCTTTAAAATGAATAATTTTTCAAAAATAAAAACAATATTATAAAACATAATTTCGTTGAGCTAGATTGTTAGCAAATGTGTAAATGCCAAGTAATAAAATAACTGTTTTGTAAATATAAACATGAAAACACCCAATCGACTCTCTGCTAAGGAAAGTTTTTGCTTCGCGCCGAGCGTGGCTGCGTTTTCAAGCCCCCCACTCTCAAGTGGGGACTCACAGGCAATGTAGCGTGTTTTCCGCTCGGTACGTTTACACGCACAGATTCGTCGAGTTGATCCACGGTTTAGTGTAGGGTTCTTAGAGTTTAAAATCTTTACCGAATACAAGTCATGCATGAATTCTAGTACCACGTGAGTTAAGAGACTAAAGATGCGGCGTAGGTTGGTGTAACAACTTTGTTTTACTTGATGATCTTCTTGGCGGTAAAGTTGTAAAGAGAATCTTGCCTGGTAGACGTTGGAAGTCAGTGTTATATGACAGTATTAGAAGATAGTCTTGTTAAATCGTGATAATATCGAGAGTAGCAAGAGGTTTTTTTTTTTACCCGGGAACATACGCCACACTCTAAAACAAAAATAGATCGATTGACAGAATGAAATGTAAATGAATTACAAAAGCGAGGATTTTATAATAGTGCAAAGTCGATTGCTCACTTATGAACGATAGTGATCATTGTACGCTAATTTCTATGGTTAGTTTGACTGTCAACTTTCTTTCGCGTTTTAAGAGCGAAGGATACATCTAAGTCAAAAACCGAAGAAAATTTTCATTTTTTAATTAAATCTCAAGATTGAAACACGAAATCGAAAATCTGAGTAATCATAGCGCTGTGGTTTGGTAAGCCCTACAGACTGAATGATAAATGTATTTTACATTATAATAAGTATGACTGTGATTTTTATTTGATTAAATGACTATTAAAATAAGTATCACAGTTTAACATTAAAATCAGTATGACTGTGATTTTTATTTCATTAAATGACTAATGAAATAAGTATCACAGTCATACTGATTATAATGTTAGATGCATGTATCATTCAGTCTGTAGGGCTTACCCAACCACAGCGCTATGATTACTCAGATTTTCGATTTTGAGTTTTAATCATGAGATATAATTAAAAAATTAAAAGTTTCTGTGTTTTTTTTAGGTAAAAGTATCCTTCACTCTTAAAGAAGGCCTATTAAAAACCCCCGTTAATTGCAGCCCATCTCTCAAGGTAAGCTTCTACTTAGGTGAGTTATACACTATAAAGGCGCTTGAAGTAAATCTGAGCTGGGCTTACGCCATAACTGGAGCGTTGAACAGCATTGGTGAATCCAGTCTGCATCTCGTGTAAGCCCTAGGCCTAAAGGGTTAAACACAGGATTGAACGAACGATCAGAGTTATAAAAAGGATCTACTGCTTTATGTTGTAGATGCGGAAAGTACAGACAAAATATAGCCTATTCAATCACAAACTGAGATGTGTATTTTTGGTCGTGATTTTAAGATTTCTTTTATCAGAAAAAATATATAAACCTTACCAGTAAGCGAATACCAAATCTTACGGAGATACGCAAGCAAAAGAAGCAGCATTGTTGTGAACGTCGGTTATAAAACGCGTTATATCGGAAAATAAGGATGAGCTAATAATGATAGTTTATGTAGGAGTAAACCGACACGTGTTTCTAGGGCTGAGAAAAACAAACCGACTCAAATACTTGAACCGAAGAATGAGTTTGTACAGTTCTGTAGTTGGTTCTATAAGAATAGATAAGTAAAACGATGTGTTAAGTGCTCGAGATAATGAGATGAGATCTGAAAACGACAAACAAATGGCTGAAAATAAGACATAATGTAATAGTCCAGGGACTTGGGAGCCTTCCCAGTGTAAACTATGTGTCATTTGGTCAGCTATACTCCTGGGCAGAACAAAAGGGATTTTGGTGTGATTTTAGCCTGGAATCCAACATACGACTGTGTAAAACTATAAAAAAATCTTCAGCCAGTATTTTCGGGTTCGGTGAGGTAGTATTTCAGGAAAACAAAGGGATTTTGGTGTGATTTTAACCTGGAATTCAACATGTGACTGTGTAAAACATTGAAAAAACCTTCAGCCAGTATTTTTGGGTTTGGTGAGGTCGTATTTCAGGAAAACAAAGAGATTTTGGTGTGATTGTAACCTGGAATTCAACATATGACTGTGTAAAACCATACAAAACAATCAGCCAGTATTGTTTGTAATGGGATTCCAACCAGTGACCTTCTGGAAAGAGACCTACGTACAAACACACGCTCCATCGTCTCACTACGTCTACCATCATCATAGAGAACATTTCACAGACCTATGTGATGTTAGCTGGAATTGTTACGTTCAAATATCGAACATATTAACGCTTTAGAATCTGTTTTTTCAAATACTAAGCCAATCTACGCTCTTGCCCAGCAATGTTTGTTATACTAAACTGCTATTTTGTGATTTCCGCGCTGTTGAGACTGAAAAGTTAATAGGGTTTTACGCCAAAGCAGCCTGAATGTGTGTTCTAAGAAGAAGAATGAGGAGGGAAGACGCATCACCAATCCAAGAATGCTTCTGCTCTTCTAATACCACATTCTTTAGAGTCCCTTCCCTCTCATCCTTATCAACTTTAGCAAACTGTGTTAAACGCAATCAAAATGTGGCCATGCGGAAAGCTATTCTCCATAGCTTACCTTTATAATTAACTTCGAGTCGTTCATTAAGGACAGGCCCGCGTCATTACAGTATGGTTCTTTACCGCTACCAGTGGCGTATATAAATATGTATGAACTCTTCGGGTCGCGGCTTGCATAAGTAGCAAATGTATGGAGTAGTTGATTAAATTATGTTTGGTGAGGATTATACTCTCAGTAGATTTTACACAAACCTGCAATTTGCTAACTTTATTTTATACATTATTTGTTTTTAATATATATGATTTTTTAGATTTTGTTGGTAGCAATATGTAAAGTAAGGATACATTTTTCGGTTAAACCAATCCAAATTTTATTTATAATGATAATTCAACGTTTCAACGACTCTAGCGCCGTCTTTATATATATATAGGGTTTAAGTAATATATATATATATATATATATATATATATTACTAGAGCTATCCAGTGATGTATCGCTGTGGCAGTTTTTTCGATTTTATATGCAAGTGTTTTTTGGTTGTTGTAGTTTTTTATTTGTGTTTGTATGTTTGTATGTCTTGAAAAAGACGACGCTAAAGTCGTTGAAACGTTGTTTTGTTTTATTTTAAATACAATTTGGATTGGATAAAACGAAAAATGTTTTCTTACTTTACATTTTGCAACCAACAAAATCTAAGAAATCATATATATATGAATAAGTAAGTGCAATAAACGTGACTTAAAAAACCTGTTGTAATTATAATTTTAACAATATATATATATATATATATATATGCATAAATAATAAAAACAATAATAAAATAAAAATATAAATAATAAATAATAATAAAGTATAATAATAAATAATAAATATACATACATATCATTAATCTTATATTTATGCACTCTTTTTGTTTTACCACACCCGCAGTAGTTAAATCCTACGCAAAGGCTGTTAAAATCTCACATTACTGACGAAAGAACTCCAGAAGGCCGCAATACTAATTCAGTAAAAACAACCACATGATGTGATATATGCACATGAAAACACATCTCCCAGTGGCTTACAGAGGATGCCTCCAGTAGCCCAACTTTTCACCTTTGAGCCTTTGAATATGTTTGTTGCATGAAACATTCAAGTTGCTGAATAGTTATATTATCCTGGGGTTTTGGAAGTTTGGTGCTTATGGCCATTACGTAAAATGGATGGTTCCCAACTTTCCACCAAAAATTGTGTATAGCTGAGCTGAATTTCAGATGGCCTGGATTTCCGTCTACTTTAAATGTTCCGTTATTTACCCATGTTTCATTTTTTTGTATTTGGCGAATGAATAAATGGTAGGGTTGCTTTCAGCGTCGCTATTAAAATGTAATTTGGTTAGAGGTTAAACACCGGAACATCCATATCGGCGGGAAGTGCGTTGTTCTTTTAACTGTTGACATTTAAGCTCCTCACATTTCAACATCAACCGCTAATTGATAATTACAAGGTCATTAGTTGAGATCCTTCAATGTTTGTTATTTGAAATATCCATGATTACAAATGCATATCTGTGTAATACAAAATGTGATATAATGGAAATCAAAATGTTTAGCAACGAAACGGATAGAGGAATGTCTTGATTTATGCCAAACCACGCCTCACGTACAAGAACTCTTATAGACTTATTGACGTTCCGCTGGAATTATACGGCCGATTCCCGTCGTGTCAGTCACTGTACATCCCCCCTCCCCCTCCCCCTCCCCCCACTTCCCCTCCAATGTTTTGCTGAACTGCTTTTCAAAGAAAACGAAATAGAAATGAAAGGGATTTTATTTTATGTTTTCTTAGTTATTTATTGCTAGACGTATATTTGTGCAGGAAATTAAACCAATTATACCTTGTACCTTGTACTTTGTACCTTGTACTTTGTACCTTGTGATGGAGATCACAACTAGAATCAGACGCAAGAGAACGCATTTGTTGATGGGTACATTTCTTTCTATATAAAACCCATTGATCCATACAATAGTGTCCGTCTTTTGTGTATAAGGCCCCCACTACAATTGTCTGCATCGTGATTGTAATCGGGATTGCAATTGTACATTTTCGCATGCTAAATCATTAAGACATTACGATTTTATTGTAAAGAGTGCCATAACAACCATGTAAGTTAACTTTTTCACGATTTTCGGATTACGATTACGATCCAGATGCCGACAATAATTGTGATTGAGGCTTTACTGCCACACTTATTACGATTTGTGTTACTGTACTTGGTGGCGATTCATTGTGTGTTCTTACTGGTTCATAATCTATTACCGTGTGTTCTTTATACGACCTACCGATCTCTATCTAACGCGCGTTCGCTTTAAAAAATAATTCTTCTACACATACATAATTAACATGCAAAGAGCATAACGCTTACGGTATCTTCCCATCTAGCAAACAGATTAACAAGCGTTTACGAAATTAACACATAAATTAACTGTTACGATACCAGTATAAACCAAAATGTCTGCCTCTCGGGCATATTGTAAACCATAGTGGTGCAACTATATTGTACCTTAACGCAAAAACGGCTCAACGATAGATTGGACAAGGGGGTTCGTGCCCCAGGAAGATGGATTTGTTTAATCAAATTCGTCATTGCATAATTTTGTATAACTGTTTCCGTTGCAAGTCCGCTTTACATTACGCACATTTTCCACGAATTATTGCTCGTTACATGTTTCATATTCTCTATCATTCACAGTCTCGGCATCCACTATCCACTATCCATTGGTTTGTGTGCTCTGGGGTAGAAGGGCCACGTGTAATGAATGAAGAGGATTTACAAATATGGTTCTATAATCGCCCAGTACGACTGAAGTCTAGATCCGCTACTAACGTTACGTGATACCCTGGTACGTTTTGATTGGATTTCGGAAGGTAGCCCCGTTGTAACAGCCAGGGCGAACACTGAGTCCTGATAGCATTTCAACTCTCTCGGTGAGGAGAGTAGGAGTAACTCCATCGGTGAAGAGAGTAGGAGCAACTCTCTCGATGAGGAGATTAGGAGAAACTCTCTCTGTGAAGAGAGTAGGAGAAACTCTCTCTGTGAAGAGAGTAGGAGCAACTCTCTAGGTAAGAAGAGTAGGAGCAACTCTCTCGGTGAGGAGAGTAGGAGAAACGCTTTCGGTGAAGAGAGTAGGAGAGACTCTCTCGGTGAGGAAGTAGGAGAAACTCTCTCGGTGAGGAGAGTAGGAGAAACTCTCTTGATGAGGAGAGTAGGAGAAACTCAGCAACTCTCTAGTGAGGAGAGTTGGAGGTAATTATTAGCAACGCAACAAATAACATACATTTTTTATAAAATTCTATAAGTGTTAACTCTCAACACTTAAACATTAAAAAAAAATACAAACAATTTATGATTAGACAGTGAATATAACAGATATCTATACAATGTTGAAAAACCCTCTTCCGAACATTGCTCCACGATTGTGATTAATCTAGATATGGATATAGTTGTGTCCATTAGCTTCGATACTTGCAGCATATTCAAACATTGTTGAACCATGTGTATTGTGTAATGTGTGTGAAGGGAAGGGACTGCTGTCATGTTATTGAATTAATGCACCAAGTGAGTGCGCGCACGCATGAAACGCCGCCTGGCTGTGTTCAGCTCACAGTGAGATAGCTTTGCACGAGGAAGGTGTGGTAGGTACAACTTCGTGATTGGCTTTAACCTCAAGTCTAAATTGAATTGTTGTTAGACTGACACCGTAATCCAACCCTCATGTTAGCAGGGACGTTGGGTAGATATAAAGGGTAGGGTTCAACTGTACATTCTGTACCGTTGCCCATTGGGCGTTTTGGTTTGAGCGAATCCTGAAACATGTTTTATGTTCTCTATTGCATATTAAACAAGACTCCAGGACTCCAGTGCATGATATGAAACTTGCGTACGATAACTTTAAAATTGATCTGACTCATGCAGGCTTAGGAAAGCTGCAGGCTGGCATAGAAAATTAATCTCGCACATTTGATTCCCAAAAATATACAAATAGCATAATGTATTCATATTTCAAAATTCTCCTTTTACATGGAATTTAAAAACAATTAAATTTAACTAAAATTTAGGATAAATAAGAAGAAATCCAGTTTAACATTAATTTAATTCAAAAAAATTAATCACACGTAGAAAGAAATATTCACGTTATAGATATTTAAAACTGAAGATAAAAAAGTGAATTGTTGGGTTACCCGAGTCCTTTTCAGCGAACAATTGTGTCGTGGGCTTTACCATGAGTAGTGGTGTGTGCTTTGGATGGGATATTCAGCTGCGGTGAGCATTGTAAGCTCATATAGAACTAGATAAATGTAGTCCCCAACATCATTAATAACGAAACACTATCTAGATGCTTTTATGTCAATGAGGGTTAACAGAAGTAAGACAATTGCTCAAAATACTTCCAACAGTTTTCAGCAACGATAAATTACGCTCCAAGCTCGTAAAAAGATAAGCTAAATGTTTGAACTTAAGAAAATGTCTACTGCGAGATGTGAAATTATGATAGTTTTTGTTTATTACAAATCTGCATACATAAGTTATAATATTCGATGAAGAGTGGTTCACAGTTAATGAATCTGGTATTATACACATACGTCATGTCTTATGTGGGATTCGGACAGGGTTCTGTTTTGTATACAACTCGGCCATTCAAGACAGCAAGCATCATTCGCTACTATATTGTAAGAAGCATCCATGACCAAAACACAATGCTAACATGGCAATTAAAATTGATTCCTATCTTCACGAAAAATATGCAGTTATATATTTAACATAACCATAAACAACCATACACAAATTAATAAAATAAACATCTTTTTTAAAGAATATTTTACTTATTGGTAAGAGGCAAAGCATATGTTTATATTGGTAATGTAGGTTTCTGAATTTAGTTAACCGATGTTCGGGGTATAAGCTTTGGACATTTTTACAACCTTTAAATAAAACTCCCAGTGTGTGTTTTTGCTATGTGCTCAGCATAACGATTGAACGTGCGTTGGTGTGTGAGCTATATATGTATGTATATTTGCCTCGCACATCACGAACAATACTGGGGTTTTATGCAACCCGCCCCACTTCCACGCTTTCAGCGAAACGATTTCAACGAATCGCCAACTTGCAAATTTCGCATCTCGTTGAATCTCCTACCCATTCAATTTGAAATCGATTTGTATTAATTTATAACTGATAGAATAACGAGTTTCCCTTCAATCTCTTGGGTTTATTCAGTGGCTTCACGTCAGAATTTCCTTTCGAGATCGCTGCCGGTATGAGAGAGTATGTTCCGAAGATCCAATCCCTACTCCTCCAGGGAACACCAATAAAATGATTCCAAACCTACCCTTATGCAATCAATATCAACTTTTTGTGGAAGGAACATTAATTTATAGCCGATGATAAGGGGCAGTTGCTTGGATTAGAGGTTTGAGCATGCGTGGTGGCTGCCCACATGGGATTCCCACAGCGCTAAGTGACTGCCATGCCCTGGGACCATGCCGACTACATGTACAAAATTAAAAAACTTTCTTGTGAAATTTGTCCCTTGGTAAGATAGTAACATACACAAAAACTTGGTTGGAGACAATATTGCCAGCAAGAAAAACTCCACTAACTCTTTATAGAGAAATAATGGACAAATACGCGTGAACAACAATTGGTTTTATTTTAATTTATTTGAAAACTTGTATCCTTTCATATATTAGGAGTGGAATTATTAATTTTAATTGAAACTTCATAAAATTCTATAAATGTAATTTTACCTTCTCAAACTGTTTTTTTTTAATAGAGATTTAATGCAAATTATTCCACGTATGGTAAACATTATCTCAAGGAGATGAAGGACAAGGTTTCATCATTTATATTTAAAAGTTTAAACGTACGGTGTGCATGTTAACCTTAGATAAACGTACGTCTATTATCTACATGATAAGAAATCACAGCAAAAATTAGTATGTTGATACATGACAATTAAAATTGAGTTCTATAAAACGAAAACGCTCTAAAACCAGCATTTACTATTGCTGGAAACAATTTAACTAGTTGTCGTTTATGTAATCTAAATAACTAAATTCTACACTCACTATTTTCTATCAATAAAGATAACGTTCCCATCCTCATTCGAGCCATTGAAGGGCTATTCATTTACGACTTAGTGTATATTAACTTTAGGAAGAGTTTAACGTAGTCGTTACATTAATGGTTTAATTGTGACAAAATTTATAAAATTGATCTGTCTAAAGAATTCCTTGCTGATATTTTATGTCCCACATATACAAATATAAACACAGTTTGTATACTTGAACAGACTTCTAACGATGGTAGAACATCAAGTGATGAATCACTTCGGAGACTGTTTTTGTTTGCTGACGTATGCGAAAGACGACAGACGGTAAAAATTTAGGAAAAGTTGTTTGTTTTGACAAAGTTAAAATATTGCATAAAAAATGACAACAAGTTCTTTATCATTGTGAAGTTTTGATTTACGGCGTTCGTAGCCGAGTTTTAAAGCATCTGTGATCTCAATTGTAAACGTTAGATTCACATCTCATCTCACGCGTAACTTTTTATTTAAAGGGAGTATTAGGTTTGTATGAATAAATACCGAGTATTTCGATCCAAGTGCGTTGTATTAGTCAGAAGCCAGACTGAGATATCCGGCTTGATTGGTTAAATTTATTACTTTTCCACAGTTTTCTCCAGTGCTTATTTGGAATAGCTTTAGTAGCGAGTTTGAATAATGCGTATGTTGCTTAGCCCGCTGTCGGTACAAACCACCAGACCACATACCAAATAATTAACAAAGCACAAGGACCTAAGTACGATGCACATTTTATTGTCAAGCTTTTTATATGTCTTCTACATATAGCTGGTTTTTAAATTACAAGATGATTAATTTAGCGATGGCCCAACATGTTTCTGAATTATCAGGATCTCCTTACACACAGAAAATCTGATGGATACAATTTCAAAAGAGAATTAAAATGTTAAAAGAAGGATATACCTGGCTCAATATTTCCCTAAATCACGTTCACGAGGATTTTGTCTTACTTTGATACTTTTAAAATATGTCTGAGGATAATTTACAGTTATAATTTTCATTATATATAATGCATAAGATTAAAATAGGAGGATTTAATTGTATACAAAATATACTTATTAAACATCCCTGAGTGATTTGTTGACATATTTTCAAGTCTGTCAGATATGATGTACAGCGAACACATGAAAGGCTCGGAGCCACGTTCCATGTTGTAGTCGAAATAAGATCAAAGGTCGAGGAGCGAGGGTGGGGGTGGGGGTGGGGGGAGGGGAGGGGGGGGGGGCGATTACGAAACAAAAAACTAGAGACAACGGTTATAAACAATAATGCAGACTAAAATAGCTAAACATAGATTTTTCGCAGCATATTTAAAACGCAAAATATCGCTTTACCAGTTTGCAATTTTGTTGGGTTAAATTTTAAAAGCATTTGAAAATTGTTAATAACTTTTTTAATGTGAATTTTAATAATTTCGCTATGGCGTCCGTTTTGTTTTGCTATCAAGAAAAATAATTGGAGGGGTTGGGGGGGGGGGGGGTCAAGATTTTAGAAAACGCAGCGCATTTCCACAAATTGCATTTCAATTCGGTATTTCCATTACCACAAAATGTATTAACACACATCTATTAGGTATTGGTAGCAAAGCTACTTGGGCTCAGCCCCAACGCAGTTGGGGCTGAGTTGTGACACAGACCAAAATATAAGGAAAGGCTAAAATGTGCACAAAATAACTTACTCTGTTTATATTACTGTGTGCGTTATACTATTATATCATTATATCTATTCGTGCCGCGAAATGACAATTATCTGTCCAACTTTCTTGTTAGTATTTTTTTCGTTCACTGGTGGAAAACAAAATCGTGCTGCTTAAATTTGTCAGGTTTGCTTGAAGAAATATCCGCCATCCAGACTTTATACGTAGTGAAAATGTAGTTGAAATAGTCATACAGCCACGTGAAGTCATCAAAACTAAGTCTTATCTCAACATGCAAATGTATTGTCTAGGGTGCGCGGGAGAACATGTCAGAAGTTTGTCACCCCTGGTTGGTCGCTGCTCCGGAGGCGATGAGAAGAGAAAACAACCACAGAGAGTTTTGTCCGTCGTGGAAAGTTTTTGGTTGGGACGGGTTTGGTTCCTGCTTTCGTAAGCTTCCCGGGAGAGCAGTTAATTTCTGTAGCAGAAACCCAGAGCTATCTCCCTAGCCCCCATCCCCCTGCCACTCTATTCTACCCCCCACCACTCTACTTATATGCCAGGACCAATAAGACATTATCAGAATTTCACAGCAAGAGCAGCACCAAATAATGTATTCGAAGCTTGATTTTTTTTTCGTCATAACTTTTACTGAGAAACTTTCAAGAGGTCAACATTTTTACAGAATGAAACCGCTGGTATAGTTTCCAGTTGTACAACTTTTGGCTCTTGAGAACTACAAATTCTTGCTGTCACCAGGCCGGCGAGATTGGACCGAGTCCGGACGTCGAGAGCGTCGATTCCTTAAAATGCAAGGCTGGCGTTCTGGCTGCCGGATTTGGGATGGAAACTTTTCGCACCTTCTTCCACAAGGATAAAGAGTTTTACAAATTTCTGTTTTACACGAATTTCGTTTCCTTTAGGGAATAATTCTGTCAAGTTTGAAGAATGTGTTAAACATTCACGAATGGGAATTCATCTCGTCTTGCAGGAGGGCGTATTACTGCGCGTAAATGCTGTTAGATTGGAATTGTATTTAAAGAATGCACGGAAACTGAAACTATACTAACGTCTAATTGACCACAGCCTACTGATGTTCTTATGAGTACACAACGACGTTTTCCACTGAAAATCAGTTCTCGTAAGTGAGTGGGTATACAATAAATACATATTCATGTATCTATTCAATAATATAAAATGTGTTGTGCGT
Organism: Isoperla grammatica; assembly: GCA_945910005.1. Lineage (NCBI taxonomy): Eukaryota > Metazoa > Arthropoda > Insecta > Plecoptera > Perlodidae > Isoperla > Isoperla grammatica. Next base: position 9,812,459 of record OX246745.1, read on the forward strand.
TTTCAGTAATGATGCCCGTTTCTTTCTTCTAGTTAAAACCCAGACCCATTTCAAGAAGCAACTTGTATATACCAGTATGTAAAACAATTTACATTTGCAATGAATACATTTTGCTGACAATTTGCACTTATTATAAACGTGTGTATGCAAGATTTAAAAACAATTTTGAACAGTTTCTTTCTTAAATTGCAGTAGTGTGCCCATTTAGAGCCTAAGAATTCCAAATTTGGAAAAAGGCCCGGATATCTTTTAAAGTGTGCAAGTCTCCAGCTCTTGACAAAGCCATTGTGGGCTCAGTATTACACGTGCGTGTTATGTTCTCCTTAAAGCACAGTTTACAGGGTAGATAATAAAAAGAAACCATTTTATCATGATTCGTATTTCCTTACGTGCGACAAAGACACGGTTACAAACTAAAGCGAGGTATGCACGAACACCCCCAATCACGTCATGTAAAACTTGCCGCGTTGTTTTTACTCCGTGTTATAACCTTCACCCTTTATACTATATGCACAAAGATCAATCAAAACTCGTATCACACCACTAAAACCTAATAATACAAAACAGTATGCATACATTTACTTATACATGGTACTACACAATTTCATGGTAAATCAATAATTAACTAAGTAACGAACTGTTGAATGGGAACAAAAGTGTATCGGAATGACCCGAAGACAACAAAAATAGACATGCGCTAATTAAAATTATCACAATAACGGATATTTTTCCGGAACGCTTACACCACATTATCGCATAATCTTAGTCCTTTCTATTTCTATCATTATGCACCAGCACAAAGTATTCATTTAAGTGCGTACTTCTTCAGTATTTTTCATGCTGGCAGGAACATTTCAAGAAACAACGTGTAATTTCTAGGAATATTATGTAATACTGTTTTAATGTAACTTTTGCTATATAATATATATTTGCGTATACGGAACAGATAATTTTTCGCGAGCTGTTTCGACAAACGGGCAACGAAAATGTGTTACGGTCTTTCTTACTATATGTATAATAACTATGCCCACGGCCTACGTACAATTGGAAAACAACTCACATTTCTCACATTTGCTGAGCTAGTCAATGCAAATATTGCATACAACCGTATAAGTAATTGTGAATCATCAGGGTGGGTTAGAGGGAGGGGAGTATGGGAGCAGTCAATGGTTCAGTGATGGTGGGTTCCAGTTGGAGAATCAAAGGAGGGGGCGAGCACCCCTTATTACCCCTTGTATCCACCATGGATGAAAGGCATATTATTGGCGGGAGTAGGCGGCGGGTGAATCTATTCCCTGTAATATACTCTCTGTGGGTAACCTTACACTCGTTTTAATCTAATTTCTTATTCACTCTTCTCTTTCGAAGAAAACAAAAATATACGATATATTTTATTTCATTCATTGATACGTAAGATTGAGTTGCGCCCCTGAAGGCTACAGCCTAGATAGTGTAAAATGCTTTTACCTACTATACTGCTTGCGATAAGATTTCACACAGCTAACTCATTATAATAGGGAACGCAGAATGTCGACCTGCAGAAACTCATCTACACGGAAGTAAAAGGAAACCGCTATCTATCTCTGGTGCAGAAACTCGAACAGTAGGCGCGATACCTTTGGCGGTAAAGGCGATAAGATAACGCGCCATCAGTACACGGGTTAGGGGGTCATCCACTGTTGGGTTATACCTTTGGCGGCACAGGTGATAAGATAACGCGCTATCAATACACGTGTTAGGGGTTATCTACTGTCGAGTTTCTGCAGGTTGACTTTACGGGTACCCATTATAATATATTGTTAGCCATTATTTACATAATCTAGGCGCTTACTGCTTTACCTCAACGGAGATTCCGATGTCGAAAAGGTACATAGTGATTCATTGTTCGTTTATAATAGTTAGAATAGTTAGAACAACAATAGTTAGTATGTTGTTATTAGAGGGCGGTGTATAGCGGCATGTTCACGTGATCAACCCTTACTCTAGTTCATGCACGCAGGTCAGGCGATTGACTGATGGAATCAACGTCACCGAAACTTAGTTGGTCACTTTACGTTACGACTAGTGATTATGTGATTACGCGATACCAACTTATCACATCTAGACTAGGTTGTCGATAACACGAGGTGGCGATATCGACCGAGTGATATTATAAACGGGCTTGAATATCGTCGCACGGAGTTAGGGAATATCTTTTTGAAACTGGACAAAAACGGATATGTGTGCTAAAAGTATTGTGATAACTTGAGGTTGCACCATCGTAATTAGACAAACACAATCATTACACATTGTGCGAGATAGTGATGACAATATCGAGATTGTGTCCAAAATTGAAAAGAGCTTCCTTATATTTGCTTACTTACTTATTTGAGTATTGTCTTTACTTGCTCAATTAATAGCTTGCTAGTTATCCTGCAGATTTTGACGCTTGCTTTTATGTTGATTTCATTGAATGACCTAACAGCTGCTGCTATATTATAATATAATGACACATCTAACATAAAAACCTAGTGAAGTGCAACGTAATTTTTTACATATGTAGGCCTACACAGTCATTTAATTTCGTTGAATTCACACTACATTTATTGTAATGTTGTACACTTACATTTAATCACTGAAGCTTCCTCTTGCCGCTCCATTTCGAGGTATTGTTCGGCATCCATTGTAAGCAAGCATTTCAAACAAATGAGTGTATAGATACTTTTATTTCCTAAAATTTTATTTTGCTTCTTTGCCAAGCAAATTAGAATTCGCGAGATTTTGATTCTAAATTCTGACATAATTGCTTGGAATAAGTCAACTAATCAGAAATGGGCAAGTAAGTAAGTAAATTTTTTAGATTTGGGACACACCCTTCACTTCATTTTAAGATTGCTATATTTAACAATACATTTTTAAATACGCATTACTAAAAGTGTTGCAAGTTACTAAGGGATCAAAGCGAGTGTTTCCATAGCACTTTCCTGTCACGCGTTTGCGTTTGCGTTTGCGTTTGCGTTTGCGTTTGCGTTTGCGTTTACGTTTACGTTTACGTTTTCGTTTACATTTTCATTTTCATTCTCGTTTTCGGATTACGATGCGACCAAATTCTCATATCCAGGTAAAAACGAAACAGTTGAAATATTTCCACTGTCACACAATATGTCACACCCATTTTGTGTGACGAGACGAGACACGTATCAAGAAGACCAACTGCAGTGCTGGGAGTGATGTGGCTTCGCCCGCCACCCACAGCCCACAGCTAATTGTCAGCTTGAATGACGCACCCATCTCAAATTTCAAAGCGCTACATCTCCTTTGGGAATTATAAAATTTATTTGACATTTCGTTACGTTTTACAAGTCTGACTACACTAGGTACTCGTTTAAAAAGTACTTTGTTAAAATAAATGTGGAAATAACTTGCGTGCATGTGCCTTGTTATTAATTATGTTGGTAGAATTGTCCTTGCGTTTCTGGAAATAGCCTTACAGATCTTTTCGTCATAGATGAGAGTTTCGTGGCCAATCAGCGGTCGGTATTATAAATCGGGACTCCCTTATTGGGTTTGCTACTCTGATACATAGCAAGGCTTGAGCATGACTATTCCTACTTTAACCTATATGTCTGGTCAAAGTTACACCGTCCTTTCGGATAGGACGTAAAGCCGATGGTCCCCTTGGTACTTTTCGACAGGAGTATGCTACGTGTCAGTACCTGGCTTCCCCTCCTCCCTTCCTCATTATCATTCATCAATCATCACTCATCAGGCTAACGAGGGCATTATGCCCTACATTGGCCTTAATTACAATAAAATAAATAAAATAAAATATTCCTACTTTGGCCAAAGTACAAAAATGAATTATTCAATCCTGTGCTGCTTGGTTGATAATGTTAAAATGTTGATTAAAATGATAATATTACTTTCAAAATTAAATAACTATTTACTCAATATCCAATTTAAACTTAACCCCGAATTCAGACGTAGGAAAACGAACCATTTCTCACAGTGATTCCAATCATAGAAAAAAAGTAAATGAATAAATAAATTGGAGTATTTCTTATAAAAACAACTTAACTTGTTATTTCGATGATAATGTTAAAACGTTAATTAAAATTATATTATTAGTTTCGAAATTAAATCACTATTTACTCAATATACAATTTACACTTAACCCCGTAGGAAAACGAAACATTTCTCACAGTGATTTCATCATAGAAAAAAAGGCTGTGAATGAATAAATTGGAGTATTACTTATAAAATACAACTTAACTTGTTATTTCGATGCAGATTTGTGTTAAGAACAATGAGAATGGCCGGTGTGATTCAAGGTTTCTAATTGCAAGCAGTATTTCACTCAGAGTTTCCAGGAAATCGAGGCAAACGAGAATTTGTTGTGACGGGTGTAAATGTTCGTTGAGGTACTTTGTGTTACTAAGGCCTGCTGACGCGTTCGTGGGCCTTCCTTCAGAATACTCCCACACACTACAACGCAGCGACGCAAGAATTGATTAAATGCTAGCGGATATAGCACCGTATATGGCACTTGGTATGAACAATGAGTTTTGTATTACACAAACACATTTTCATATCAAAAAACATCATCAAACTTCATTCCTTAAAAAAACAAAAAAAAACATGAAACATATACGAAACATTCTTGATTAAAATAACATTCTAAATGTGCAAATACAAACATTTTTATATGTCACTTTTGGAATGAGATTTGTGTCTTACTTTTAATTTAAAACGTGTTGTTTTTCATTCACATTCATACCTTCAAGATTGTATGCAAAAGTTTATTAAATAACCCAGCTTTGAAAGGCGGAGACAAGTTATTACTTATTAGATCAAGAGTCTTGTACAGTCTGAGGCTAAAAGCAGGAAACACCGTTGACGGATATTGCGAATAATCCGAAGCGGCAAATTTTTTAGAGCGCAAAAATCACCACCTTATTAAAATATTTTTTTCAATTAAGTACAGAAATAAATTTGAGTGAAAGTTGAATGAAAAAAGCATCTTTTCATTCTGGCCTACCGGTTACAATAACGACTAAGTATATGTATTTTTAACAATTCTGAATAACAATATTAGCATTTTTTCATAAACTTCCTTCAAAGCAAAGAATGAAATCGAACACAAATCTTAGATATCCTACAATGCAATACGATACAATAATTCCCTATTATGTGGTCTGAATGATTTTCTTCAAATTTGTCATAAAAAAACTGTATTTATTATCCACCTACACAATTACAGGAATTGATTATCAGTGGGGCAGATTATAATGCTTCTTGTGAGTCTTGTTGCTATAATGGCAACACAGCAATCGTGTACATGTATCGTAGAGTTGTGCATGTCAATATATTCAAGTCAAACCCAGACGTAATAAAACCCCATAACGTATACACGGGTACAACTAATGGTAACATATGTTTCATTAATTAATAATGATGTTTTCTCTTCCAATGTCATTATTGAATAGTAAAAATGTATCCCCTCATTAAAAGAATTTCAATTGGTATCTGATACGAGTTGCTTGCTTTGTGTGTATTTCACATTCACGGATCCTTTTGACAACTCAGCGAAGTTGAAAGCATGTCAAGTACCTATTGTTTTCTTTGTAAGTGTTAACATCCATGTATTTTCGAATAAATTCGAATTAAAACGAAGTTCTCGTCTTTTTGAAAAAAATTTGTTTATTCAAACATTGAATATGATTGTGTCGATTTTACTTTGATTCACGCTGTACTGTTTCGCATAAATTAGGCAGCTACTATTTTCGTATTTCCTAACCCTCAAAAGCTCTCAACCCTCTGAAATCTCCAGTGCAGTATCGTGTTACAATCGTGTTCCCTTCTGTTCTGCGTACAAAGTTTCATTATGGTAATATTTTGAAAACTGTATTATTGATTGTAATGCAATAACACAACAATGCTATAAACTTTCTTTTGAAACTTCATATATTGATAAGTTCACACTTTGCTTTGAGTTGTTGACTAGAATTGAAATTCTTTCCGTCAAAATATATTCTCATATTATGTTAGTTGTTATTTGCTACAAAATATATTTCTCATAAAATAAAAGTGAAATATTAATTCTTTGTTCGTGAACTCATACATTAGTTCACGAAAAGATTAAGAAATAATTCAGGAGATTTTCACTGATAAGTGAGTATACAGTGGAACAAGAACTTAACAAATTCAATTAAAATATTTTCTAATTGGTTAAGATTTCTCTGCTATTCGCGTAGGCCCCTACGTAAACCCGTAAACTTCCAACTTACTTATCTAAGTAAGCATTTGTATTAAGAAGCGGAGTATAATATTTTGGAGCTATTGTGCGCGACGGGATTTGAAACTTATAACTCCCAACTTAACTTTATGACCATTCCGCATATCCAAGTTTCCTTTAGAGGCAATTCGAGTCCGCTTGCCGTTTCTGTGACCAATTGCGCGTTCCGCTCGTTAGCCGGCGCTGCCTGTAATTGCGCGGGAGTTAAGACCGAAGCCACTTAGAGCAGTAAAAACGTTAATTACTCCTCATCTTGAAGTAAAGCCCCGCTCATGTGTTAAAATAGGGGGGTAGATGTCGACAGTATGGATTACAAGCTAAGCAAAGAAGCTATAAAGAAGACCTAGAACCGTAGAATGCATCATCGCTACAGACTTCTCTACTTACAGTTTATCCAATTTTAAAATTTTAAAGACCTTACTCGATCGAATCTGGTTTAAAATAATGCATAAGTTGTACCGTATATAACAAAGTCTTAACTCCAACTCGTAAACAAGCACACATTTTACCTGGGAACTTCAAGATTATAATTAAAGATGCACAGCCCAAAATTTAAACCCACACAAAGTTATGTTGCGCGCTGTTATTAAAGCAAAAACTTCGAACATAGTTTAAATCTAGGAAGTGGGGTTTTTAACGGGGCGGGTAACACGACCATTAGAGCAATGGGAGTGCTTTAGCGGCTGTGTAATTCAGGTGTTTCAAGACCATGTTGTGTATTGTGCAACGCAGGCAGAGGAACACAAAGTTTCGATGTAATAATCTACCACGTTGGAAGATGTGGACGATATTTGGGCTCTACGTCTCGTTTTAACACACAATTACAGGGTCTGTTTCCACAACAATTTTATTTTATTACCTACATACTCCGTCAAAACCGGTATGATTATTATTATTATTTTATTGAATGTATGACATATAATCTCGTTCACATAATACACTATGTTAAAGCTTCATAAACAATACGATCGTCTTTGAATTGTGTGTGTGTATGTGTGTACGATCGTGGCCGATTTCTCGAATGCCACTCTCAGAGAAATACTACACTCAATGGACAATGGAAAACCACGAGAACCATGTCACCATGTCACCATGTCAACGTTGACTGCTGAGCCACCTTTGTCTGTAACGATCTATGCATGGGGAGATTTATTGTTTTCATTATCGGCGAGGTATAACACTGATCATTTTCCCACGAGTGCAAATCTACGGTTCCAATACAATCAACACAATGCTAACGTTATTTTATCAGTATTATCAGTGTAAATGACAAAACCGTTATTAAATAGTATTGAATATCGACAAAAAATATTCATTTATATATACAATCCATGGATTTTCAGAGTATTACAAACAAAAATTTGTTAGATTGTCCTCAAAATGCAATTTTTAGTACATTCCGATGTTGTTATAAAGCTCTAAAGTGATAAACAACTGGTAAATTCATTAGAGTGTTAGATTAGTGTCTAATCTCTTGTAAATACGATTGTTTTCACCGTGAGATATGTTGATAAGAGCGAGATGGAGTTTCACCTCTATCGATCATCTCCTTCAACTAATAACACAGATAGACCACAATCGTTCTTCTCTGCCATTTTTGGCAACACCAACTGACAACTAATGGCTTTTGTAATTAGTTTCGACGAGAGTTTTTTTCCCCCCACCACCCGCGAGTTTCAACTTTCTTTAAACACGTTGAAGGTATTTCGTCTGGATCGGATGTTACTTCTTATCGTTACGTTACTTTCAAGATCTACTCCGTTTTATCGAACTTGAAAACATGTATTAATATTAAAAACGTGTAAAACTGACGCGCTGTAATAACCCCTTCGCTCCTCGCAAACACGATTGTTGAAAGAACAATGGAATAATGACTACCAAGGGACTTCTATAGTAGTGTTCGTTTACTCGATTTTTTTTAACGGTGTACTTTAACGCTGGAAAAATGAAAATGAAAACTTTTCCAATGGGAATATACATTTATTTATCCGTGCACAGTTGTTTTCCTCCAGTACTCCAGTACTTTCTTCTCCCCTGATAGTCGATGAGGGGTGAACGACGCTGGTACAGATTCCCGCTCGTTACTATCGTAAGGCGTATGCAGAGGGTACATCCTATCACCTCAGACATCATATGATCCAATGAGTACACAACGTCCCCATGCCAACTTGATTAGACAGTTTCTGGCGACGTTCAAAGACACGTGTTAATGTCTCCGTGAACGACGATTTGCTTAGTCAACATCAAAGCTGTTAATCTTGAGGTGGTAGAATAGACGTCTCAGATATTGGCTGCTCATCTACCAAAGCTTTTCAGTACACTTCGTCGATCAAGCCACTAGTTAGTTGCCCACCAGGGGTGTCGGGCAAAGAAGACACTTACTTTCCCTCGTGTATTGTTCCAAACACTATACTCTCATGCTCTAGCTGTATGGCCGCGTGTTTGTCATATTTAAAACGTCATACCGAGATATTACAATAATGATAAAGTTTTTTTTTATAGACGAGAACTATTCGAGAACCATGAGGTATTACTCCGCCAGGAGTGCACTACATTCTCCCTTCCCCCTGACTTTAATCACTAACGAATTACTTACGCCTAGTCTCTATAAACCTATTTGAAAACCATCTAGTTGGCTTCATTCTATTACCTTTGTTGTAGACGAATACTTCATAGTGACGGTTACGGTTAAGCAGGCAAAAGGAGCGGCAAGACTGTGTTTGTTACCAGGCGACCCCTTGTTTGCCATTCTTTCATAAATGATAAACCTTATAAAGGGGATAAAATCACTCAGTCAACACAATATACGTCAGGTTCTGGGAGCTTTTTATAAGCATTAAATTAGACTAAGATATACACAGAGAAATTCAACCGAACTGGTACCAACGATACTGAGCCACAGTAATTCGCGATGTACCTTATTTGTCATTGTTCTGCAGGAACTGACGTAAAAAGCTAACCCAGTGCGCCACATGGTTTTAAACTGCACAGTTGAATTGTTTTGAAAAGATCAAATAAACTTATGTTTACGTTAAAAACAGGCACATGATTCTGAATATGAACCACATGTTGTGTACGGCAATCTCTATATTTTCATTGATTAATGTAATTGAAATACTACGTAAAGTCGCTCAACTGTAAAAGTAATCACATAGATGTAAAGAGACTGATGCCTCATAACCGTGATCATTGAATAGAGGAACTTTGTTATTGACGAACTCTGTTTATCAGTCTGGTATTATGAGCTTTTGAGAACAGAGCTGCTCTGCTTCGCCTACCAGAGCCTATACGCGTTCCCTTTGACCACCTATTTAGTCCTTTTACAAAGAATCGTCGATGTGTGCAATTTCTTAGGCGAAAATTGAGAAAAGCGCCAGGGTGAAAAGTTCCACTGCCTGAGGAAATAGTGGGCCGTATTATGTAAAGTGCGTATTTAAAAGCGTTCGAGACTCATAAACGATGTGGACCAGGCTAGCTATAGCTAACATCGTGACGCGATTTACAGGAAATTGCATTTTCCCTTTTTACTTGTACAAAAGAGTCGAGTTAAGCGCATCACAGCGTTTTAACGACAGCGGCCCTGGTTAAACTTTCGTATAACTACGATAAGACTTTACGAATGAACGGAAATAAAAACAAACACCCCTTTTCATAATTCTACAACTTTTTATGGAAAATTGAACTCGTCAGAAGAAGAAGAAGAAGAAGAAGCAATTTTATTTCTCCAGGTTTAATTTGTCTGCACAAATACTCTCTTCTAAAAAGGAGAATAAAAAATAATATTCTTTGGTCGAAAGAAAGAGAGGAAGAAAGTCAATAAAAAGTTTCACAGAAGAATATTGTGATTGTATATAATTTTTTTCGAATTGCTGATGTATTGTTTCATACGGTTCCTAGATTATGAAATAGCCCGAAACGGTGTCTATGTAGCAAGCCTCTACACAGCCATCTATACACTCTGGTACACGTATTGATGTAGCAGTGAACGCTTTGAATTTACTTCTACGAGAAAGAAAATGTACAGTAAAGTAAAAGACAATTATAAATATTGTCTATTTCATATCATAAGTACAGATCAGTAAAAAGGTATATTTAAATTAAAATCTAACAATATCACATTATATTACGTTTAGTCATTTGGATATTTATCAGCCATATCTACCATTTGGTTCACGGGTGAGGTGAGTTTCTATAAATGAAATCATCTGGTCATGTAACGTTGCAGTTGTTCTGCCGTATAGGTATAATGCTATCCTCTGTACACTGATTGGATCACCGGTGTTTGTCATCATGCATTGTACTGTTACCTTGATGAGACAATGTCCACTGCACTGCCCCCCCCCCCCTCCCTCCCTTCCCCACAGTATACCAAACACGTTCGGATTAACTAGTTAACAAGATGGAAAATAGAGCACAAAGTGAAAACCGATGCACCGCTCTAGTTTTAGTTGGGCACGAGGAATATATCAAATGCTCAGTGACACAAGTCATTGGACGAATACGAATACATCTATTTATACATCTATCTAGCTATCTATCTATCTATGTACATTCATCATTTGATAACATCGAATTGCAACGAACGACCATGAGTTAATATACTAACATGGCTATTAGTATGAATAACGTACACTGTCAAATAGTGCAGTCATTAATATTGTTTTTGTATTTCAGGTCATTTACCTTTCAAACTAGAATTTAACTTTTTAACAAAAATATTATATTATGCATTATGTGTCTGATTCTGTAGGGGATTGTTCCAAAATTTGCTAACGCGTTCCGTCTCTCATTTGGTTGGTATTTTATATTTCTGAAACAAACTATACACGTCAAAAATACAGCTGGTTTTGGCAACGATTGAATGGACTTTATTTGCTGTCCACTATAGAAAACTCTTTTCTTCTTCCACTTTGTCGTCATCGATCATGAATCCCCGAGTTTTCATCTCACTTGTTCTAATTGTATAAATAAATAAAACACATAAATGCATCTTGTGGTTTTTGTCAGTTTCAAGAACCGATTCTCAATGGCAAATGTTTTTAGATGAGCGATAGCGAATCTCTCCATACAACTCGATCGGCGCTTTGTCTGTTCGTCTGTTCGTTCGAGCGCCAAATTTTGTTCGTCGCGCACAGGTCGAACGGCTTGATGGATTTGGCTGAAATTTTCGGTCAACACCTATGACCACTAAACTCGATGCTGTTAACATAATCAGCTAAATCTGTCAAGATGCCAACCTTCAAAAAATGAATTACTAAAAACGATACTCAATTTTGTTAAAATTGCTCATCTGTCAACGCGAAGCGTTTTCCTAGTACTATTTATAACATGACTCGTCTCTGTCGTGTCTGGATCCAAAGTCAGCGTTTCCATGTTTTTTTATGGTATAGATAAACTAAAAAGACCTTTGGATAATCGAACCTGAACTTTCTTCATTGGTTCAGGAGTTAACCACAAGATCAACTGGCCACACGAATATAATACCCAGAGAATGCCTGGTTTTTGGCCATAAGATAAATGTAATCGAACCAACACTGGTCAAGCAAGTATACTTGTGAACCAATTTGGTTGTTTTTTTTTTAAGCGAAGAATTGGCTGTTCTTGTGTTGCCCAAGTTTCATATAATTCAGCTGTTACGACAGGAATTGTAGTGTTGAAAGGGACACAGTTCTCGTTTTCGCGAGACATCAATTTTCCAACATGGATAACCCAGAAAAATAGGACAAACTCACTTGTGGCCCCTCGAATTCTTTAGTTCACCACACTTCGTCATCCTCACAAACTGTCAAACCAAACGATGTCGCTAGAAGTGCATTCAAAAGATGTTTTCGATAACAAGAACGGCTATGTAATATAATGCTCAGGTCAGTTTGGTGAAAGAAGTGATTAGAGCTGGTTAGTGTCGAAAATACATGTATTTAAAATACATATCTACAGTGGCCGTCATCTAAAGAGTTCATTCGAGTTCTGCGAAATGCCTTCCCCTCTTACCCCCACCAGTGCCTTCCCCTCTTACCCCCACCAGTGCCCGCGCACGGACGAACAACAACGAAGAATATCAACTCACGTAAAATTAATAACGATAGAATTACATTTAATGTAATTAGGATAAAGGAATTCATTTTTATTGAAGATGTTTTATTTAATTGGAAGATCGTTGACAGCTTTGGTTGACAGCTTGATTGTCTATTTTAGACATTAGATCTTTCACTGCCTCTTTTCGTCCGTGCGCGGGCACTGGTGGGGGTAAGAGGGGAAGGCATTTCACAGAACTCGAATGAACTCTTTAAATGACGGCCACTTTAGTATGTATTTTGTATCGAAAATACCCGACCTTAAATGATCTTGTACTAGTATTATCTTAATTGTTGTGATTTGTACCGAAAATACATTTTTTCAGTCCTGACCGAAAATTTCTTCCAGGGTTTTTCCCAGTCAGTCACAAGACGAATAATGGATTGAATCATACTCTCAGCCCTCGGACTTTCTTTCGCAACTATTCCCAATAGCCCATTACCTACAGTAGAATTTCGCGGGAGTTTACACCATGGCCACACCATTTTCCCCCCGTTTTGTACACCCATAGATACACCGGAATTTCTTGTTTTTCTAGGACGATCGGACCTCATTGCCTTGAAGAATGTGATGAGTGTATTCAGTCAACTGAATTCCTCGTCTTTTGCTCGAGTTTGAATGGAGATAATTGCTCGACTGGATTTTGCTCTAGGGGTGTACCAAGAAAACTACCTAAAATGTTGGTATAAACTCCCGCGGAACTCCACTGTAGTTTTAGTCACCTGAAAAAGGACACGGATTGTCTCTGGGCAGGTTTCCTATAAAGAATGATTATTATTATAAGTATTAGCAGATAATTCTTGGTGACACCAATTTGTGACCGACCTGCGCTCGCTAGAGACGCAGCTAATAAGAAATCTCTCCTTGCCCTGATGGTTTCTGCAGTCGGGACGGAGCGCGTGGATAACAGTGCTTGAAACGCGGTTAATTCAAGTGGCTCATTCATTATCACATGAGAAGTCCAAGTTCGTCTTCATTCTTGGAGTTATAACTCCCTGAACACAGACAACACGATGGAATTTATTATCAAGTTACCATCTCTGCAGAATGTAATCACCATTACTCACACAAGCAATATATATTATCACTTTATTTGTACTTGGATAGCTATAAAGAGAGATGGAGTCCCCATAGACTTTGCTTTGGATCTGTACGTTGGCATTGGCGAAGTGAACACGTAATGGCTTTTGGAGACTTCTAGTTCGAGAATCATTATCATACAGTCTCGCAGTCACTCTTAGCTTAACACATCGTTATCCCAAAATAAACAACACTTTTAAGGACATTTAATTATTTACGTTTTAAATATACATCCTCGTTCCCCAACAGACATCAAATGTATTTTATTACAAATGAATCCGTGAAAAGTGTTTCTTTTGGTGCCGTAAGTTTTTTTGTTTCAAATTCGCATCGAAGATTTTCAGTTTATACATGTTAAATATATTGATTTTTACAAGAATGTTTACATCCTAAAAATTAATAACGCCCTAGGTATATTTAGAAAATGCAGGGGGTGGTGTAACTTGAATCACGGGTTTCAGGGTTATGTACGCCTATATGTGCATGCTGTGTGACTGTGGTAGAGATAGGATCATGCACATGCGAGTGAACAATCCATAGCACTCAGGGTTGTATAATCACTATCGCAAGCAAACAACTATTGTAACGTGTGAAATAATGGCATCGAAATAAGTGCCCGAATGTTCGAATATAAGCGACCCCGTCTCATGTTTTTTTAAATGGAGACATGTCGCATACAAGTGGGTCCATTGCTTTCACTTATCACGAGAATATGTCTTATTGACAATTATGTAATATTGCTATATCTATTGCAAATACAATTTTTTTTTATTTATTTATTCTCAAAGTTTCAAATACAGCAAATGCCAGTTTATATTGAAACATATAACAACTTACAAAACAAAACAACACAAGTAACAAGTGACAAAACGTTGGGTCTTACAGTGACTGCTTACGGCTAATTTGGTATCATTTTGAAATACATATTTCAAAACAACTATTATCAGAAAAGGAATATTAAAAACATAGATGATTTTTTGTTGTACTCAATGTATTCAGACCCGTGATTAAAATTAAAATGGCGCTTTAATGCGACCAATCAATAAAGTGTGTGCTCCTGAAAAAATGTGCACACGAGAGTAAAAGAGCATTGTGCTAAAAGTCAAGTGGGATCTAACAGCAATGTTGAAATTGTAATTTATCTGTCCTCTCGCTTTTGTAAAAGAGCTATATTAAAATTCCTGGAAACAACTGAGGCTTTTTCTAATAGAAAGGCGAATATTGGTGATGAAGGGAAACTCGTTAAATTTTATACATAACTTTAATTTCATTGCCCATGCCATATTTAAAGGACGTTTAGCTGAAAGGGCAAGTACAATTTTCGTTTCGTGCAAACTTGTACGTAGGCCTTCGTCTACAGAACACTGTCGGTAAGTTAGTAAATGCTCTCGGTCTCAGGGGCCATGCTTTGCTGTAGTGTAGTGAATTTGTTATCTGTACTGTGGTCATTCTTTGTACGCGCACGATCTACTTAGGGTCAAATGCAGTCTTTCCTCACGTGCTCCTCAACACAGCCTTTCCTTAGACTCGTCCAACCACCAATCGCACAGCAGCATTGCCACGTGGACTGCTCTGGTGGTTGGGCGAGGCTGAAGAAAAGCACAGTTGAGGAGCACGTGAGGAACGACTATGCATTTGACCCTCAGAATCGCCAGCTATTAGCTACGGCGTGTATGCGTTGCGTACGTCGTACCACGCGTTGGCATTAAAAGAGGAAATTACATTATCATGCTTTTACGGTAATGTTTATAAAACCGTTAGTGCTCCGTAATTTGTTTAAACGTTAAAAGCTTTGATATCACATCCGTAATATACAATAACAGTATTTCAAAAGATTTTCGTTATCGCTTTGTTACACTTTGTATTGTTTCACTGCATTTTCCTGTGTGGAATTGAAAATGCAATTGATAGGTCTGTATTTTGAGACATGGTCAAGGGAACAAAAAATATTGTAACTAAACTCTTTCAGTAGCCGCACAACGGAAATCATTAGTCCTAATGTAGCTAACGTCCCTCTCTATTCGATACAATGGATTTATGATTGATTAGGTTGAAAAATATCACGTGTGGGAATCTATAGCCCCCGTCTGTTTCCTCCATATGATTTCTACCAGTATCCCTATCTTAGAACTCACAGCAAATGGCGATTATTTAATGATTATTGCCCTATGACCGCTGATATAAATTATAGTATATTGTGCAAGTAGTGGCACGTTGCCTATACCACTGATAAACGAAAGATAAGAGATTCAACCACATTTTATCACAACTGAAAGGACGTAGTGATCTTATCAGGTTCTGCGAAACAGCCGCAACTTGAGTCAGTAGTACATTCGACCCTAAGAGTTGAGGTGAGTGGCTGGTGTAATGTAGCAACTTTCCGTTGCAGTTCATGGCAATTAGGTATCAACATTGGCTGATTCACTGTGGCTAGTTAACTAAATAGTTACACGAATTTGAACAGTACTTCCCGCTTAACCAAACCATGTTCGTTGACAAATTTGCATCCACATGTTCGCTTACGAATTTGCATTTATCACAAATCGACAGCTGAGGTTTATCATTGAAATGCGTCTCGATTTGATGTGTAGGTGGCCGCGGGTATGTTTCGATTCAGAATACGTGATTTCATTGAAACTGTTTGAGATTTTTCATTTATGTTTTTTCTTTTTTTTTTTACGAAGCTGTTCATTGTGCGTTGTCCGTGATCATTCTCACTACCAACCCCAAAAAATCAAGTTATCAACCTTCTATCTACAAATAGCGTTGCGAAATTAAAACAGGAATACCAAACAAATTATTGTGAATGACTTACTGGAATGAAATATATGTAAATGATGCTGGGAGAATGATTTATATAATTTTAACGCATCTCTCTAAATTTTACCATTGTGATTGTAAATTATTTCAATTTTATTAAGTTGGGGGATATGTTAATGCATACGGAATTTCAAATAACGAATAAATGAAACTATTGATATGAAGTTACATGGAAGGAAAATCATTCATTTTAGATTTCGTTGATGAAAGCAGTCAACAATTTTTGAAACGACAGTATTTTTGTTTCAACAAATGATTGCCTTCAGCATGTGTGTGAGCTATTGTTTAAAATAAATTCAACATGTTGCGTTTCAAAATTTTATTCGTTTGCCATGTCAACGAAATATTAAAAGGCTTACTAAACTAAAGCATAACCATTGGCATGAGGGGCTTTTGCTGGGTTTAATCTGGCAACTGGTAATAATGAAAACCCAGTTAAAATTTCAAGTATAATCCCTGTAAATTGTTTCGACCAGACTATTGCGTGCCCGATACATATGTTACAATATTATGAGGACTTGATGCTCCGTTTTCCAAAGACCTCAGAGAGGATAATTGAATAAATGGCCTCCTTTACAAAATTCATCTATACATTGTTTTACTGTTTGACGATTTGAATAAAGATTACGTTTTTATCATGATATTCAAGCGAATGAACTTCGTTGCAATAATACAACACAATGGATGTATTGTATCTACGTTGTTTATCTCTTACATGATGTGACGCTCTTCAACCAAACAAACTTGGTTGAATATGCATTTAATATATTTTCCGATATTAAAATATCCATTTCGAAGTTCTATATCGGCAATATTGCATTGCAAATGTTACAATTACAATATAATATAACAAAACATGCACTTTTCATATGTATATTGTATATACCATACTAACCATGTTTAAATTGTGCAGAAATCAGTTTCAATCAGTTCTATATATAAGTTATACGACAATATTCTTGTCAATGGCAATATCTTTGTTCTAGTATTATATTTCCACTAAAAAACACTGGAATGATTGAATAACACAGGGAGGAGATAAATGTGTGATTGGCGCGGAAAAGAGATAAAAACGTGCATTGCATAGGTTAAAATTTGCTTTAAATAAATACAGCTTTTCGACCACTTGTCTCAATATTGATCAATTGGCCAGAATGTATATAATAGTGCAGGTTAGTAACCAATGTTTCACTAACTATTCATAATTATATTGTGTTTTGTTTTTAGGCCCAGACCCAATTGCTGTACGTATGCTGACGTATGCTGATATACCTAGAAACCATTGAACAAGTAAGAAATGTTGTATGTGCATATTTATTTATAACACAATCACGCTGAAATTTGCATAATGCGTTTCTAAACGTATAAGGCTATAATAGTAATTAAATAAGAAGTGGCAAATTCACCAAGTTCTGTCTTTGATTGACGCGTGGAGACAGCATAGTGTCAAAACTTCCTAACATCGAATGTGCGAGCTTAATTGCGTTAAATTGCTTGCATTAAAATTTCATGTTTGTCATTATAACTGATTAACATTACTTCTTACTTTGGAGACTCCACATCCCATCCCAAAATTCCTCGATCTCTGTCTGTGATGGTACACACTGTCGAGGTGGTCTTATTTAATTTACACTTCATTAATTAAATGCACAACTCACTTTGTTTTAAACGGTATTTACTTACTTTTATTTACAAAACACGCTTTTTCATATCAGACATCATAACTACTAAAAATAATCATATCTCTTAGCAACCATACACTGCCCTCCAATCTTCACTGCTTACACGATATTTTTTTCCCCTCATTCACTGCCACCAGTAAACATGTATGTTTGGCTAGGCCACAACAACTAACACCATTTAGTACTATTATTTCGCCATGGCCAATTTGCTGATAACATAATGTTGGGTTTTATTTCATCATTTTGTTTTCATTCTTTCTTTTGGTACATTCCTAGTACATATGTTATCCTTTGGTCAACACTTGTTACTTTAGGGTATCTAAATATTCGTAGTAATCTTTGTCAATGCCATAACTTCACAATTGTTTTTGTGCGAAAGAATAAGGAAGAGAAATATCTTAATACATTTCGGAGTCCACCTTTCTTATAAGGATAAGTTATACTTTTGAGTCTTTTGGTCTATTCTGACAATTCTGACAAAAAACTACGTTTTTATGCTAAAACTATTTGTAATATCTACTTTTGAGTGTTTTTCCTTTATTGTGTTAGCCGACAGTCACTGCAGATATGCACTAATGATTGTTGTATTTTATCTATCTGCTTGAACTAAATTGGCAGTAAAATTACTAAATAAGTTGAGTTGAATTCATTATTAATGAACGTATGAACATCAAAGACTAGGTGTATACGTTGTACAATTGTGTATTTCAATGCGTGCGTGCGTGGGTTGAGCCCGGAGGGAAGCCAGTTTGCCAGTTGCCAGTTTGCACTGCGAGAGAGCTTTGGGATAGAAACATACAAAGCATTGACTAGATAATTGATAGAAATGTCTGTTATTAGCGCCAAGCTTATACAAAAATGCCATAATGTTGATGGAATAATTGTTATAACCTTAAATAATGAGGATAATAATAATAATAATTTAATATAATTTTAGATAACAAATAATTGCACGGTTTTTCATTTTTATATTGGGTAGTAGGGTATTTATAGTGAAACTACCATTTCCCGTTACGTCAACCGATCAATAAATAGTAAAATGTATCAAGTAAACTATGTGAACAGCCACAACTGATGCAATAGTCACTTGGGATTGATATGTGAATTGCCTCGTGTTCGCGGATCTGATTAATGCCGGTGCAAACTGTGGGCCTACGATTATCTCTGTCATTGATAACAGGATACATTGTATTGGATACATCCTGGGATTAGCGAAGATCCATTGATCTACGGTAATTGTTTTAACTAACACGGTCCCAGAGAGAACTAAGAAAAATGTGTTTTGAATATTTCCCTAACGATCTGGGAAAAAAATATTAGAATATTCCAATTACTTTGTGATGTTATTTGTTTTGTTGGCTATATTCGCCTCGGAGAGGAAATGTGTTTTGTTTATCTATACAATGGACACTGACTTCACAAAAAGAAATAATACTCCACTCCTCATCTTGACAAAGAAACTCACAGCGTGAGGAAACGTACCATTGTGTTTCAGTATTACGCCATGTACGTGTCTATGTTGTATCTTGGTCTCAATGCACAAGCTACGCTTAGTTTCATGCAAGCTGTGACGAACCTAAATGTAGATGTATATACTATGTTGGTGTATGTATGATATCGAACATTTTCTAAAAGTAGATGGTAAGAGTAATTACTCCATTTTATCACGAATAAAAGCTATTTTTGTGGTGGTGAACAAATCGTTTTCGTTCAAATTTTCGACTTGTATAGAATATGCTTTGCCTATTAGTGTCCGTACCTCCTTGACCCACTATCTAGGCTGAAGCCAACTTAACAAGTTTACTACTTCACCTCACAGTAATAAGTATTACACATTTTATGGTTCTAACTCTTATTCAGGTCATGCAAAGTAGTTGCCTGTTATTGTTACTTCAACAGAAGGAAAACTAAAACAACAAATATCTAATTGAAGAATGCGGCACAACGACGAACTGATGACGGCAAGATATTATAACCAGTAGTTTTATGTTATTCCAAGGCAATTTAATGATAGTAACCCAACTCATTAGAAACTTACAAGTTTGTGCCGTAAAGTGTCAGTAAGCAGCTCAGGGGAGTTCACAAGCTTTCAATCTAGAGAAGCGTTCTTGAGCTCAACAAAATGGAGCACATTTTACAAAATATGGATGCAAACTAACTCTTAAACTCTTCTCGGCGTTATGTACGTAAGCACGTAATATGATTATTCTTGCACCAAGACAAGATAATTCATTTCTCACTAAGTAAGAATGTTTCAATTATGTATACTTCAAAAAGATTAATTCGATTTCAAAACTCTAAAAATATGAAGCGCGTTTAATTAAGAAATAGGAAGAGCGTTTAATACATTAAATACGAAGTAAAGTTTAAGCAGGATAAAATAAATCTCTGACATTTTGTTAAAATTACACTATAAAAACATCCTTTGTTAAAATTCACTGAAAATAAATCCAAGTTTACTGCTGAAACTTCGGAACGGCCCACGAAGGTTCGTAGCCAGTTGAAATTGA
Organism: Isoperla grammatica; assembly: GCA_945910005.1. Classification (NCBI taxonomy): domain Eukaryota; kingdom Metazoa; phylum Arthropoda; class Insecta; order Plecoptera; family Perlodidae; genus Isoperla; species Isoperla grammatica. The sequence continues at coordinate 9,832,900 of OX246745.1, forward strand.
TGTTGAAATGAAGCAGTAGTTAACCATTGTACTATTTTTTAAACAAAAAAAAAGAGTGTAATGTTCAGATTTGCGGTGAGGGCCGAGCCAGTACAATGGCTGTGTTACTGGAGTTTATGATAGCCAGATGGCGGTAATGTGTGACGGCTCGCAAAGGCTACGAGGGGTGGCTGGGTCCACCCAAACCACTTGTAACAAAGTTGAAATTCATGGTACTATCACGAATTCCACGCATGTAGAGGCAAATGCAGAAGCCATCGTTGATCGGAATATTGTATCACAAATCAGGTGAAAGTGAGTGTAACTAAACTGTTTAGAAACTAGAGACGCTAAAATGAAATATCATTCCAAAAATCGTTCGTCCAAACGGAGAAGAAGAAAACTATAAATTGTTGATGTGTTCGCATTTTGACATAAGAAATCAATATAATATTATATGATTAACGTAAACATTTAAATAACATAAAGATTACTTCGTCGATTTCTCCAGCAGATGCGGCAGCGAGATTATTTGTTAAAACACACACCTGACCTTAACAGATACTTGGTTATGTCAATAATCTCAACATCTATTAGGCTATGTCGAATGAAATCATAAGGGTATTTAGAGAAATGTATTAACTAACACATACAAATCCACACACGTTAAAACGTTTTGACTCAGGATGAATGTTAACACTACCACACGATGTAAAGCTGTAAAAGGTCACTTAAAAACGGGTGAATTTTCGGAGTAACCTTCTTCAGACCGAAGACAATTGCTTCGTAGAGCTCTGGATATGCGCGCCTAGCTGGTATACGGCGCTCGTTAGCGACTGCAAATATTTACTTTTCTTCAAAATTAACTTAATTAGGAAGAATATTTGCATGACGTATGTTCTCATGCATGATACAAAACTAACCGTCGAATGCAATACTTAAATAATACAGCCATTTAGCTTGAATACTAAACTCCTGCTATAAATGCTATTGGGGTACTCTAAATTAATTAATTCGATAAATGAGATCATCCAGCATTACCATCAAAGATATTTTTATAAGGAATGCTGCAGTACTTATTTCGATTAATGATAGATAAGTTTTCAGGAACCATCTAAACAAAAATGTATTCTCAATAATTGAGTTATGGTCCACTTTCCTCTCCATTTCCTTCGTATGAGCACCAAATTTTCATCTCCCGTCTTTCTTCCTCCCTTTTCCGTTGACGATGCGTCTAAAATCGATCTCGTCGGGCGCCAGGGTAGCATGGGATTAGCGAACGCAGCCTTCTTCACTGAGCAGCCCACCCACCCTCGCCGTTAATAGGGAACAGCATCAAGTTTTTTTTGCTCGAGACTGTACAACTTCTTATAGCAGATTAAAAGTGTAGAGTGTCACGAAGAAAGTAGGTATCAAATAACTCAAATTAAAAACCTTTTAAAAATGTTATTTTCAATATTTTTTGGAAAATATTTCGCGAAATAATATTCTTAGATATTCGACTAAATGTATTTTTTAATTGACAATCCTCACTGTGACCAGTTTCCAATCTCTGCTAATTTATTAATTTAAATGTTTAATTAAAACAACTTGAAAAACCTACTTTCACAGCTTGTATTTCATTAAAAGTTCTTAAAAATTTAGTTTATTCGTTTAGTGACTTCCACCGAAAGAATCATGCTGAGAGACACTACAACTGCACCCGTCTGCCTAGCCACACGCCCACACCAGATAGAACAAGAATTAGGTTAATTTGACGGCAAAATGTTTAATTCATTCACACTTTAGTTTAATAACATTGAAATAGTTGTTTCTGATTTTAATCTAAGTTTGTGTATTTATTTTAGAATAACATCAGTTTCATTCTTCGTGTTTGTATTCACAAATTGTGGAGAGTAATTGCATAAATCTGTATCAATATTAACTATCCATCGCTTTATTCCATTTCCACTATTAAACATGGGAACGCTACACAAGTTACAAACGCTATGTGGGAACTATTTACAATATACAATTTAAACATTGTAATTTAGTATGGTTGTTAATTAGTATTACTTATTCGATTAAAGTTAATTTGAAGAAACATTCCTGCTCATTACATTAGTGTAAAAATGTTTTGTACATTGTTATTATTCACGTTTACAATATTCTGTATTTGACTTGGTTTTAGTATTGCAAATAGCCTTTAACGAACAAAACTTTTAGTACAATGTGTGCCGAAAACTTGATTGGTGGTGGACCCCCCTCTCCAATCCCCCCCCTCCCCCCTCATGTCATCAGAGCATCACTTTAACGTGTTTAACATATTGACCATAGAGGAAACAAAAGCGACATTGCAGATGGTATTGGCATTGATGGCTTCAGCGCTTTGTTCTTGCAACCTATAGGCTAGCCTCGATCACGCTTTGCAATACCCACACAGCGTTTGGTTTTAATTAAATAGATTGTATGTGTTCTGGTTCCCACTAAACACATTCAAGCTAAGGAAGAAACTTGGAACTATTTTCTTATTTCGAATACGTTGACTGCAAATCGTTTTCCGTTCATTTACTACAGCTAGCATTAAGGTTTTAGAGTTAATTAACGCCATTACGGTAGAGTTCTATGCACATAATTGTTGGGCCCGTATGTACTTCTTTATATGAGTGCCTGAGTTTAACTTACCAATACAACTTAATTAATTAAGTCACCACAACTTATCTCATTCGATCATATAATATACGAGATCCATCTCTTTATGGTGTTAATTGCAATAATGTTGTTTGTATTTGAGATTGCAGTTGTCAAAGATTCTAATATACACGATTATTTAGTAATATACAAATATGAAAACCCCACATATCATCCATCCATATCCAAGTCAGGATTCCAACATGGAACGTTGGTAGGTACATGGTTTTCAGCCCAATACCCAATCGACGAATGTTATTTTATATTGATTTATAAGTAAAAAGTTTGGACATACATATTTAAGATAGTTAAATTTAATATCAAAACAACACGTATGTCGTATTGGTCAATTAAACTAAGCAGACGTATACATTAAATGGGTATAAAGTATCTATAAATTATGGGGCAAAAATATAATTATTTAAGTATTTTAGTACAATGTAAAAATTCACTAATATTATGATTATTAACACAAATCAATGCGAACTACCAAAATATGTAAATGAAAATTATTAACTGTGTCATTTATAATAAAAATACATACAAGTTTGTGTCCTAGTGAAATAAATGTTCCATTGCAGTAACGACGCAGGTCCGAGCGCGCTAGGCGGCTAGGCGGCTAGGCAGCTAGGCAGATAAGCAGCTAGGCAGCTAGGCAGCTAGGCAGCTAGGCAGATAAGCAGCTAGGCAGCTAGGCAGCTAGGCAGCTAGGCAGATAAGCAGCTAGGCAGCTAGGCAGCTAGGCAGCTAGGCAGCTAGGCAGCTAGGCAGATAGGCGGCTAGGCGGCTAGGCAGCTAGGCGGCTAGGCAGCTAGGCAGATAGGCAGATAAGCAGCTAGGCAGCTAGGCAGCTAGGCAGCTAGGCAGCTAGGCAGCTAGGCAGCTAGGCAGCTAGGCAGATAGGCGGCTAGGCAGCTAGGCGGCTAGGCAGCTAGGCAGCTAGGCAGCTAGGCAGCTATGCAGCTAGGCAGCTAGGCAGCTAGACAGCTAGGCAGCTAGGCAGCTAGGCAGATAGGCAGCTAGGCAGATAGGCGGCTAGGCAGCTAGGCAGCTAGGAAGCTAGGCAGCTAGGCAGCTAGGCCCGACACTCATCTGTCTCAAGTAGCGTTTATACACCACGGTTAACCCAACGAGCATCCATCGCGTCACAACGACATTCCATGCGAGGGGGCTCACCGTCCACGTATACGATATACTTAGCAGACTCCCTCCAGTCCAGGAAGCTCGCGGACGTTCACGGCCCTTTAGGGCACTAGCAACACCGAAAGACAACAATGGAACAAATGAATTGAACTGATGGACAAACCATCAGCTGTCAAAATAATAAAATTGCATCCATAGAAATAAAAACAAGTGTAGCAATAGTAGCTGCTCGCCATTTAAAACTTTTAATGATAGACAACGACTAAGTGAAAGTTTTGTATGTGTATTTGTTTGTTTTTTGTTTTGTTTTCCAAAATCAGACGAAATTATTTTTTGACAGCTTGTTGTTTGTCCATCGATTCAATTCATTTGTTTAATTGTTGTCTTTTGGTGTTGCTAGTGCCCTATAGTCCGAATTCGTGAATAATGCAGCTAAAGATGTACGAAATAATCAAGATTTTTGGCCTTTTTACCAAAGTAACTATAATAATTAATATATTGGATCTGGTTCTTATCTGGGGGTTTTCAATTGAAGTGTTGCTACACACAACTTATTACACATGACTTGTAACACACTTGTTATAATATGTTCGTATGCCGTGAACATGGAATTTGTAATTAATACAGTTCAAGATCGATCCATTAGGCTATACTGTAGGGCAAGTATTGATGACGAATCATGCAAACAAGAAGCGTTTGATGTTATTGAGTGTTATAGTAAATACCCACTATTGAAAAAGTGAAAATAATTTAGGTATGATTATTAAGAACTAAAGATTTGATTAAAAAAGTTGTAATTATTTTAACAACCACATCCGTTACATTCATTCCTAATTAAAGAATCAATTGCATTTAAAATAGAAAACAGGACGATTCCAATATTATTAACTTTTCTGTTGATGTTGATGTCCACCAAATTACATATCACCTATTTTCTACTTGTTCGTGTATCGTTCAGTAATATTAGTTAGAGACCAGCCCAGGGACGTCTGCGTCTACGTGTGACACGAGCCCAAGGCCACGTTCATCTCCAATCCTTTTATGCGTGTAATGAGTTTGAAATTAAACAACCTACGCGCGTTTGCTCGCCAATAATCAACATCCGGAATAATTAGTATTGATCTTTGGCGACTGCGACTAAACGCCAGCCAGCCAGCATCGTTTAATATCCTTGCGTCGTTGGAAACGACAGAGAAATCGCCGTTTATAAAATTAAAACCCGAAACAATGAACGGTTTCTCTCGCATCGCAACCATGTGATTGCGTTTTGGTATCCACTCGACTTTCAATTCTTTCTTTGAAGGCGAATTATAGTTATTTCAGTCGAGCGCAGTCGTGTCAGAAAAAAATGTGTCTATTTAATTTCATCTGAATATCCATGAATACCCGCGCAGGGTACGAATCACTAATCAGTTATTTATTAACTTGTAGTAGAAGTTCAACGTGTTAAGTATAGTTTATATAACTGGCATTTCAACACTATTTTACTTGAGCTAGCACAGCCCCTTATAAACCCGTAATATGACAAATAACATGGACACATAGTTGAACTTAAACCTGGAAAAGTAACTTTGAAAGCTGCGATATTTCGGAATCTCAGACTCAATTCTAAAGCATTGCCCACGCTGGACTGTGGAAATGTTAAAGCTCAATTTTGCGTCTTTTATTTACTATTTTACTTATTTGATGACAAATCAATTTTAAAATTCTTGGTTTATTTTTAGGCTTTGGATTAATTGATAACTAATGCCTAAATGTAGTTTTTGAAGAATCAAGTGCATTTAACACAATATAAAATAAATAGTGATTAAATAAGCATGGCATAACTGAAGGGTCTCAATTGGGTCAGAAATGAAGGGGTTGAGAAGTCAACCTCACTTGACAACGAGGATTTATGACAAGTTCATAAGCCCTTAAGTTTGAAGAAATGGAATCCAATTGTTATTTTCCTAAATTATATCAAGCCTGATGTACTTAATTTTATAAACTTTTTATCTATTAACAACGTACTCTAGGTCTACTTTAGATCGTATGGCAGTCACCTACTATCATAGACTTGTGCGACCAGCACAGCTACTCTGGGGACAAAAATGGACAGATTATGTGATCCGTAATATGTAATGCCAAAGAAACGTAAATAATCCAATGTTATATAAAGTGAAGATTTGGAAAAAAGCTATCATAGCATTTATACGATCTTGATGTTCAGTGCCTATACAATAACCACAACCACAACCATAGCCATACAGACCCACAACCACAACGAAAACAACAACAATCTATTTTATGTTGATCAGCTCAAAACTACCAGTTTATCCCAGAGTGTTTTTCGTTTTATTAGTAACCCTCATTAAACGCAATTAAACGGAAAAAAAAACGTCGCGTCACGTGGACGACAGTTTTTTCTGTTATACCGACTTACAATCTGCAATCCAATTATTACTTCCACTCGAGATCCCCTCGGTGCTGATAAACAGGACGTTAATAATTAGCAATCAGCAGCGTTTTAAAACAGCCAATCAAGGGAACTTCTATATTTAGATATAAGTTAGAAGTAAATAAATGAAAATTGTTCTTTGAGATATTTCTTGGAAAATGTAATCAGGTATGTAAGATTTAATGCCAAAATTAAATATTAAATTGTTTTGTCTTAGCTGTTTTTCATTCAAACGAATAATAGAATACACCCTGAGAAAAAGAGTACAACAATAATCATAATTAATTTTTTGTAGGAATACCCGTTATAGGGTGCACACTAGGTTAACCTGATGTGTCCCTCTTCAGGTGACTGCCTAACTAGATCATTGGGGTGTTTGGATAGTTAGGAAGGAATATCCGAGGACAATTACTAGGACTCAATCCCAGCATTCGCCTTTACGACTGAGAAAAACCTCGGAAAAATCTTAAGTGGAGATTGCCGGTGGCCGGAATCGAACTGGCGACCTCCCGAGTTAGGGTATCGCGTCTTACCGCTGAGCCACCTCTATCGGTAACCATAGTCATACATGCAATACGAAACATGGATTTTGTTTGCTATTTTCTTCTGATTTGAGGCAAAGACTCTGTGTAATGAAACGAAAGACACTAATTACAACAAAAACAATATTAAGTATAGTATTAAAGTGTTGTGACAAGGGCACAAAAAGAAGGGGGGGAGGAGAGAGCTGCACAGCTTGGAGGGGGGGGGGGGGGGGGGACGGGGTAACGGCGCGTCAACATCTTGGTTATTTGCGCAGAACCGCGTAGCAAAAATAACGGGTTGAGACAGGAGCGAAGAAATGCCCGAAATCACGGGTCTTACCTGTGATGTTGACCTCCAGCTGTCCTCCAGTTGTCCTCCCGCAGGGGTAGTGTAGCGTCGGGCGGAGAAAGAGCGACGTCTTGAGGTGATGTCGAAGTCGTGGAGCGATGTTGACGTGGTTTACGAAGATGTTATTAAAGTACACGATAACAAAGTTTCACAGAAAATACGTACGGTTAATAAAATGTAACAAATAAAATATACGAACACGAAAAATAGCACACGAAACGATTTGGCTACGAAAAATGTTTACAATCGCGACTAGTGCGTAAATCGGAACACGGTCACTGTAAACGAAAGCTACGCGACTGTCGATGTGAACACTGTGAAGGCTGAGCCACGAAAGAATGACTTCTGCCTCGTCGGGCTAAGACAGTGACTCAGGGGTTGAGGAGAGGGTTGGGAGAAAGTAATGCACTTCACTCACTGGTCACTGTAGACGAGAGGTACGTATGACGTATCGGTATGAACACTGTGACGGCTGAGCCACGAGAGAACGTCTTCTGCCTCGTCGGGCTAAGACAGTGACTCAGGGGCTGAGAAGAGGGGTGGGAGAAAGTAATGCACTTCACTCACTGGTCACTGTAGACGAGAGCTACGTATGACGTATCGCTGTGAACACTGTGACGGCTGAGCCAAGAGAGAATGTCTTCTGCCTCGTCGGGCTAAGACAGTGACTCAGAGAGTCAAAGGTTGAGGAGAGGGGTGGGAGAGAGTAATGCACTTCTAACTGCTCTAGGATGTAGTTACGGTAAACGGATATCGGTTTGAATACCTGGCGCGAACAGGTAATATAATTGAACATAAGTAAGGGTTACTCCACTCCACATTATGTGTTGATGGTCAACCTGACATGAACCGATAGAGGTGGCTCAACGCTATCACGCGATGCTCTCGTTCAGGAAGTCGCCGGTTCTATTCCGGCCACTGGCGAACCTGAATGAATGTTTTCCGAGGTTTCTCTCAGTCACAAACCGAAAGCTGGGATTCGGTCCTACTACATTTAGCAGCGCGTCGGACTTTCCTTCACAGCTGCTAGTCCCATAAAGTGGCCATATCAGGCAAATGGTCACATCAGCCGGGATGCTCACGAAACATTAATGATGTGCCCGAAATGTTGGTAATTGACGCGTGACTGTCGATCTTCATGATACATTCAACACTTTGGCAATCAAAGCCCATGTCCAAACCAAAGTGGAAAATAACAGTTTTCCCTGCGGGGTTAAAGAGAGGCAGAACATTATAACTAGATTACATGAGTTAGATTATAATATATAGTAAGAGAGGTGGCATTATAATTGGCTGGTATCAACCAAAACAGTGCCACGTATTTAAGACGAACATATTCCATTTTCGTATATTAGTAAAATTGTTTAGGTACGTACACATGAATTATTGTCGACTTTGAATATAAAGACTCTATTCTTATCCCCCAATCACATTTCTAAATTGATCTGTTAGTTTTACTATCATAATACGCCGCTTTAAATTGAATAAAAGTATTTGCCCAAGCTTTTCCTGTATTAATTCTCAACTATCTATGGCTTGTACATATCAAGCTACATCGTATTTTAATCACTTTTCACCTGATCCCGACCTGAAATTGAACTCCACGGCAGGGTGAGTTCTACAACGCAATTAAGTTCCAATTTCATATCAGAATGGACGAGAGCGTAGTTGCCATCAGTATGCACCAGTATTAAGGTCCCTAAAGAGACGGTTGGCTTTGTGTTTCATGCTCATACGGCGCACATTTACGAAGCTACAATCATACTGGTGGTATCATGTGCACCGACACCTCTCCAGAGGAAAACAAAACTTAAGCTCCCAATACCGCATTTGCAGTAAACAGTGAACTCGACCCCTCCCCCCCCCCCACCACCCACACCACCCCTAAAAAGGTTGCACACTGATAGAAAAGCGGGTTGGATTAATATCTCATTCATAATCCCAGTTTGGGTTACCGATTCGAGTGAGAGTTATATTACTACGAGGATGACTTGAAGAAACACGAGTAGAAACGAACACCATTATTGAAGTTAGAGTAAATATTTACTTTCTTCTAGAGCATTTAAGCTCGCATGTTTGACATAATATATTGTGTTTTAGAGCAAACATTTTAAATGTACAAATAGACATTTTGTGGGCGGACAAACAGCGTGTTATTAAAATCCGCGCTGGCTACAAGTAACACAATGCCGCGTGCATGGAAGGTTGGCTTCGCTTGGCATAGGAATGCCACTAGACGTTACGGCCTGTCTAACAGATTCGTATGTTTCTGGATACTTTTGCACCCTCATGTCATAGGTGAAGCCATAACAAAAACATGTTCGAGGCAAGAATTGACTAAGTGCAGATTACAAAGTGTATTACAAGGAGGAGTGTAAGCCAATAATCAACACTATGTTGCCGCCCGACACGTGGCAATATTCGAGATGATTTAGTTAACCACATAAGTCGACGTTTACTCATCTTTGATAATGCGGATGTATAGATGTATACACAGATCTTTCTAGAATATATATTATATATCTAGCTTCTGAACGGTTGCTAATATGGACCACCTTCTAAAAGAGAGTTTAAGAAGTTAATAGTCGGAATAGCAGTGACTTATTAAGGAGCAAACTAATGATTTACAAATTAGTATTTTCGTTTTCAAGAAACTATTTGTATGTAAATTATAAAGTAGCTGATTCAAATTCGATACTTAAAAACGAATGCAAAATGTTAGCATAGCGTATCACCACGTATTGCTCAGATTAAAGCATATTACAGTGTGCCGTGTGTGTTATATAGCATTACATTGCATGCTATGCAAATATAATACTCACACAAGATTCTTGACATTCATTAACATGTTGTGTAGCCGGTTCAGTAATACTAGATCTAAAAATGTGTAATAATTATATTTGAATTTGTATATGAAAACAAACAGCGGAGTATTTAAACTGTCCACCCTACATTCTATAGTTCAAAACTTGGCAAGGAATTGAAATAAAACGTGTTATTGGATTTTTGTCGTTTGCAGATATTAAATTTAAGTCTAGCAGGAACCGATTTATTGATGACAACTTGGCGTACATTTTTCGCATGTGATGCTGGATTTTTGCTTACCTAGTAGATTTCAGCAGTGTTCCAGTTTCCGATGCAAATAGGAGCGCAGCTCTTTCTTTTGCCGATGTTACCATAATGTAGAAAGGATGCAATCACAATTTACGGTTCATTGTTGTTCTGACTACGTTTTCCATTGAATCCTCATATGAATGGTTTCTAGGCTACATGGATGTGGAAATCTTTGCACATTTCCTCTTAGTAATATCGATTTGGCTCTGCATAGCCGTTAGGGTAACGGTTTCAAAACAGTTTCCAACTTCCTTCTTAACTTTTGTCAGTACACAATTATTAGGCCTAAAGTGTGATGACAAAGAAACAAAAATAGTAAGGACTCGGCTCCCTCGTTCGAAGTGAACATTTCCATACAGATTTTATAGGAAAGCCAAGTGCGGCGATAAAAGCTCAGGTGATTTAATGGTCAAAACGTGAGGGAATACGGAAGAGGGTTCGAGGGCCCTTCACGGCTAGTTTGTGGTTATTTATGTCTCCACCAGTGTTCCATGCGAACGGTTTGCAAAAATAAAGTTGTTCCATGTTGAAGATTAGATTTTCCAATGGAATTAAAGAATAACTTACTGGAATTGAAAAGAATAAAAAAACTAGTAACGACCACAGATTGATAAGGGTGGGGAATAAACCCAATATTAGAACTGGCAAAATAAGGATGTTTATTAATATCTCAAAAAACTTAAAGCTGTGCTTTAAAAGATTCCAATGGTTTAATTGTTAATGGGGAGATAGCTAAACAATTTGAAATCACTTATTTATTCACTAATATGTAACATTAAGCGAGCGTTTTTATTTATATGGCACTTGTTTTGATTTTGTTTTCTATTATGTCTACAAATATGTCTTTTTACAATGTATAAAATACTCTGGAATAAAAAGTTTGTGGCGTAGAAACCCCCCTGTTTCCAATCGCGAAATTCTTAGAAAAACTTTCACAACAACACATAAAGAAATCTATTCCTTTCGAAAGCTTTAACTATGTCATCGCATCTAAAACGGCGTCGGTTTTGAAATGTATCGATATAAATAAAACCCCCATTTACGACTTGTAAGACATGCGTGCTACCTCAGTTCTGACTGACCTTCGTCTAATCTGACTTTATCATTTCTCTTTTATCTTACAAAGAAGTGATTGCTCGCTTAGCAAAACATTGTTACAAGTCAGCATACGTGGATGTTAAGTGTTGACCCATGTGTCCTATGCAGATACCAGCTAGATAGATTTAACAAATTCGGGCAGTCAGATCCACTTTCGACTCGTAAGATATATTGCCTATACCAAACTGTAAGCCTATAAATTCTCGTACAAAGGATAGACTTTGCATCAGTGACGGATGTGTGAAAGAGACAGAAGAGCCGTAACACAATGAACGGACGAACCGAATCTAAATTCACAACATGAGTTCACACTTTCCCCTCCCATTTCCAACTCAAAACACCCTCAAAAAGTCTTATCCATAAATTACGAGGACATTCGGAAATATTCCGGCCACAAATTGAAATGGTGAGATGTGAGCGAGAGGGAAGTTTCGTGGTTATGTGTATTTGTCATCGAGCTAAGAGGGAAGAGGGAATTCGTATTCGTGTTCGTGTTAACTTGTGAAGAGCAAAAGGAAACTTTTCGATTCTCAAAATGAATATAAATCAAACCGTGTTTGAATGTGAAGAGTTGAGGTGGGTTAGAATACCTACCGTAGCCCGTGCCGCATCCACTGTCAAAACTAGCCGCCGAACTTTTTGCAACTCTCCCTCCCGTCAAATGTTTGACTCACAGCCTCTACTTTGACGCTTGGGGACTAAAGGGTCCTCTTTCCCTTGACCATTACGTGATGCGGGGATCCGTGAATATTATTTATAATGATAAACGTAGCGCATACTAAGTACAATCAATATTACACACCATTTCTTCCACAACCTCTATCTAACACGTGACTGATCATGAAATAGATCCTGCTATGGTAGTAGGAATACATACAATTACAACTGTGCACGGTTGCTCTATTATACCGAGGCTTCCGCGTTCCAGGTTCGAATCCTGGCTTGGGCACGAAAGTCATCAGCCGATTTTTTCATCTTCATTTACCGTCTCGATTAGTATCTGCATTGCAGACCACGAGACGTTGAGCCCAAATATTATCGTCGTCGTCTTAAACTATGCGTCGAAAAATATGAAGTCAACGTCATTGAATATTCTATTTTATATGTCTAACGTTGATAGTGAGGGAATAAAAGGTGCTCTGTTCTCCAGCCTTCCCCTTTACTGGATATAACCGTGAGTGTGTGATCATTATAATTATGCGTATGTTTATTTTCAGTCTCGAACAGACGAAACTGTCCAGTATGTTCGCAACCCGAATAAAATGCGACATTTCTTCATCCGTTCGGGTCTTCTGTCATCTCAGATAAACGTATAGAAATGCTCTATTTTACAAGTGCCAAAAGGTACTTTTGCATGAGTAAATATCTATGTGAGAAAATCAAACGATCCACCGTCGTGAAGCAAATACAGTGTTGAGTATTTGCTTTAGCTCAAAAAACTGTGGCATGGATTTAAATATCGCTTGGTGTATTATACTTTAAATTAAAAGAAAAAGAACATTTTCTAATCCTATTACTAATAAATGTCCTAACTACAATTGTCGGCATCGTGATCGCAATTGGGATCGGTATCGGGATCGTCATCGTAGAAATACGAACATATCTCAATTACGACATTACGATTTACTTGTGAACAGCTCCATAAGAACCAAGTTAGTGACCTCTTCCACGATTTCCCGATTGCGATTGCGACCCCGATACTGACAATTGTGTCTAGGGCTTATGTATTCAGTCGCCGGTCTGAGCACATGTTAGTTCTGTCTGTGTCTTGTTTGTATCGAGGTATTTGAGTCGTAGAACCGCGGGATGGCGGCCGCCGCCGTGTAAATGTTTATACACATGAGATCTGAGGAGTGTAATTAATTCTAAGAGACTGGGGGCACAGCTAGCACCAGATCCCGCGACGACGTTATTGTGACTAAGCGGCCCACCGTTTAGGTGTTTAATCCTCAAAGGATGTTTGGACGACGACTTAAATCAAACGCAAACCTAAGGCGAATCGTTACACATCCTATTTACTAATGGTCTGGATCCGCTATGGCCCGGCCACTCCATACAAGTTTTTATCTGTTTGTTTGCCTAGGTTGAAACATCATTTGTTGGTTGTCCACTGTTTTCCATGATCTATTTTCACTTAACAAATACCAGACGTTGCTTTAGACCAGCACAGCAGAGCAAGGTTTAGTTGCCAAACAAAGATACGTCCGTGCTAATCGTGGAAGGGTAAAGGGTCAACGTTAATACAGAGGCAGATTACCAAATAGTCGCAGCAGCGCAATGATTTTAGTTTAGTACGGCTTCAAAGGAGGAGCTGTGTTTTAGTTCAGATGTATCTTCGAGTTCGGAAGCATCTCCAAACGCATTTACGGAATGTCGGACTCATATTCGTTCCGGTGAAAATGTTACACATAACTATAAATAACATAGCCTATAATAAATAATTATTCTTTCTGAACAACAATATAGAATTTGAATTTTGTGAAACAACTATTTAACGGACTGTTTATCTAAACAATTTTTTCCATCAAAGTATAAGTAAGATACATACTTAGTTACTCTAGTAAAAAACGAGTATTATAAAACAGTTGAGTCTCGAACATGGTTACTTGTAATGTAAATAAACAAAAATATAATGACATATACAAACAGGAATTAGATATATCTATTGATAAATGTGTTTAGCATTTTGAATGTGAGATATTTTATTCGTTGTTTTAGCGATTTTTTCAATTTTATTTAGTTTATTTGAAGAGAGACTCGCTTTGCAGCTAGACAAAAATAAATTTAGCTCACCCATTACCTGTTTATTAACCATTTTACTTAGTCAATAATATTATTCTATTAAATGCTAGTTGAATTAAATTTTATACTTGTGTAAACAATATTCAGTACTCTGAGCAGTTCAACATTGGAAAGAATGTGACTTGTGTTTTCTATAACCGCTAAAAGCCATTCCGACACGATCGTTTATCAGCGACATATTTACCACCCATGTTACATCCGAAACAGGCGCTGCACGGACTCGAAATTTACAAAGTATTTACATCCAAAAGCGAAAGGTGATGCGGTCTAGTGGACTTCAGGAGCTTCTCTGCTACACAGCGAAAAGTAATTCAGGAGGCCGGTCACAGCTGACTCCAACAATGGCGTAAATCCACCAATTTTACTTTTCCGTGGAGTCAATTGTTATTATTAGTAATTTTTTATTTATTTCGGTTAAGACAAAAGAATTGTTCGTAAATGAGTTGAGCATATATTTTGTGTGCATGATAGCTATGCACAATTGTTGGAGTCCGTTGGACCCCTGATAGGAAGACTTAAAGCGATAACTCTCAAATTTCAAAGAAATAAGTCAATATTATGAAATTCTCGGAAAACTTTTTATGGTAATCAGTTCTGGAAGAACCGAACTCTGCCAAGTTAAATGGCTTAACGTCGGGACTCCGATTTATACCATAGAGTGGTTTAAGCATCATAAAAGCAAAAATATTCCATAAAAGCTGAAATTGCCACAGCCCTTTCCAACGAGTCCAATACTTAAAGATAATTAATAATTTGGATAATTAATCTTATACATTTGTACTTGTATCATTTATCATTTCCACCATTTAGTTCAAATTAAATTAACTGATGGAATAGAATGTAGATAAATCAAAGTGATTTGTAAAAAGATCGAATCTGTACAGCTTCGTAGTGTGCATAGAACTGTATTACGGAGCGAGTGGTGCTGTTCTGCAGAAGAATTGGGTGCTGCAGACAGTGGCGTATCCAGGATTTTGGAAAGGGGGGGGGGGTTTTAACTCATATTATAGAGAGTGGAACCAAAAATAAACGGGGGGTCCAGGGGGTTTCCCCCCGGGAAAATGTTCTCGTCAAGGTCATTTTGGTGCAAATCTGTGCGTTTTACAGCGGCCAACTGAACTAAAATTACTAAATTTTTGGCAACGACTTTCTCCTTAAGAAACGAATAAAAGCTTCAAAGAACAACAATTGAACTGAAGTGTTAATACACAGAAGTAGAATAATAGAGCTATGTGTGTATTTTTAACAAAAACTAATGTCTTTGGTATTTAATACAAAAATAGTGTACGGTATATTAATATTTCAATTTTTTTTCAATCCAATGCAATTTCCATTTCTCTTTGGCGAAAGGGGGGGTTTTGTCCCCCCCCCCCCTCCCCCCCTTGGATACGCCACTGGCTGCAGACATAGACGAACAATAATCTAATCGCGTTTGGACCAATCGCTTCATATAACGCTAATACATTAACGACAATAATCCAATCTAAGTCTGTTCAATAAATTAATATTGATATTTTAGAGGTTCCTTCTACCGACAATCCCGACTTAAGGTTTTTAGTGATTTCTTATAACATTAGATTAATGCTGTGATTACAGCCTGGCCCATTCCTTACCAACTAACCAAATAACCTAATCAATCGTAGTTAGGGACAAGTTGTCATGGCCTAACTATGCTATATATACTAGCAAGCTATCCCCATACTATACTATACTAAACTAGCTTCATACTATGGTGCCACAGCTCTCTTGGTCGCCCAACACTAAAAACACTTGAAAGAAGAAAAAAACGTCAAAAGACACTAAAATCACTTCACACAGACCAAATATTCTTATCAAAAACATCTTCAATCTTGAATCGATAGTATGTATTATTATTAATGTATTTTTATCGATACTCAAATGTCGATATTTGACTTTAAAATATGATCTTCGTTTCATTATTCATGCTATAGTACGAAGACCTTTAGCACTCTTTAATGTTCATTGTACTCTACATATATGAAGTAAGTACAGCAAGTTATCTGTTTGATTGAGTTAAAAGGTTATGATTGGTGGTTGCCATGGGTTAAAGAAAGATGAGAGAAGAATGGGTTATTGGGAAGTGGTAAAGGTAATTAAAGTGAAATAAATATTAAGGTAAATAAAGCTGCATCAAACTAAAACCGTAACTTTTACTCGTCTATAGCTCTAACTAAGACTCCAGTGAAATGTGTTCTGTGTTACCGCCCACCACACAATGTCACCGTTGTGTCGTGCTCGTAGTTGCTATTGGCTTTCTAACTCAAACATTTTCCACCAAGGAATTGTATTGCTGGTAATGAATTACGTATTAAGATATTAACCGAGCCCTGAGTGTAACACAAGAGAGGCAGACCCACCTTTCCATCTTCTGGTAGATAACGAACACGCTAACACCCCCCCCCCCCCTCTCCCCTCTCCCGGCCGCGCCCCATCTTCCCACACTTCAAACTCCCTCTGTAATTAAATAAGACTCTTAGAGAAATCTGAAGGTGCGTGCTACATCATACAACTTTTGTCAAGCTACTTACATCAAGAACTCAGGTGAAAAGATCTTAAGAGACAAAACCGTTTGAAATAAACTTGCCAAATAATGTGGCGTCAATATTGAAAATTTTCTGTTATATTAATTTATTAATCAATTCATTTAATAATATATGTTAATGTGTAGTGATATAAAACTTCGTTTATACTAAAAGCAAAATAAGCCATTCTAAACATGAGCTCTGGAGGTCAGTAGGTTTAATATAATTCATAAAGTATAGGTCCGCCGACTTTGATTACTTGAACATGCAAAGGAAACTCTTCTAACAAGGGGTTCACTGTTAGAAAGTGCTAACCACATGTATGCTGCACGAAAGCATTCCAATTGAGTCCGCATACCTGCGCTGCTATCAGCGGCGGGGTTGTTGGGGGGGTGAGGCCAAGGTAGAATTAGGCCTCTATTCAGAGGCGGCCGTCGCTCAAGTCCAAGGGAAAGTAGCCCACCCCAGGCTCGTTCATGTCACAGCGACACAGCCCAATCCAATATGGCAGCGAACTTTGATCAATGGAATGCTTAATAATGGAAGCCGCCCGCTTATTGCTCAGAAATATTGATTGGAGTAGCCGCAAGCAGTATGGTGCTTGGCCCCATGTACCATGTTTGTAAACATCGTTTTGACTCTGACAGTTTGTGAATGAATGTGAAGTGAAGCGATTATTAAAAAGTTACTGAGAGTCCACTTGTTGGAGGGAATACAGGGGCGCCTATCTTCCCACTTATTACAATAGTTACCGTATTTCATATGTTATCATCTAAAACTACCATGAACATGTGAAATGTGTTATTTATATTCATTGAGAACAAAAAGTAAAATAATATGTTGTCTATGTGTTCCGGTATTAAAACTTATCAGTGGAAAACTTAGGTATATTCTCAGAGCTTACAAAAGTGACGGTATAGGCTATGTGTTTATTTTTATCAATCGTTCCTTTTACATTTTAAAGTTAATTTGTAGCGTGATTGTCGGATTCGCCTTAAACCTTATTTCCAAGCTTGATAGATGGATGAGTTGTAAAAGTATAATCAGCCCCGCATTACGAATACTGAAACGGTTTTCTGTGGAAACTTCTATTCTCTCCAAATTGCTATTTCACTTTTAGCCTGGAAATTTCTGTAAGGATTGCTTGATGATCTGAGTTCGAAGCCAGATGGTGGAATAATGATCTACATTCACCCTTGTACGAACCATTCAAATCTACTTTAACCCCATTAAAGTCGAATAAACGATCACGGTTGGTTTTCGCATCGCATCGCTCCGTAGCAGAAGTTGAAGCTAACGATCGGACGCGGTCGCGACCCTTCGTGCGACCATTCGTGCACGGACCTAACAATACAAGGACACATTCATTGCTTCTCATTTTATTACGGTTTGAAACAGTTAAACCATCCCCACAATAATTTAGCAATAAAAATAATAAAAATAAGAATAATTGACAGCCAAAACTTTCATTTGTTAAATTGTTAATTGTTATCCACGGAGGGATCCTTATAGTTCCCCAGCAAACTGTCTTGGGAAGCGAAAACGAATATCGTCGATGTGTTTAAGGGACGAGGAACTTACAACATTGTTCGAACATACACACTGTTCTCTTAACAGAAAATTTAAGTCTGGATATGAATTAAATACAACTAATTGAACTGAAAGCAGATAATACTCTGACTCGAGCAAGATCACTCTTAACATAGGTCATAACCATCCGCGTCCTATGAAGTCACTTTCCATGATATCATAGTCTTTTTGCAATCTAATATTTTATTCTCAACTTCAGGATAATTTTAACAGGGCAATTTATTATTATGTAACAATTATCTTTCATTTGCAGTTCTATCTAGTGTTGTTTTCGTCTATTTAGTTCCTTTATAGCACGGACAGAGTGAATGGCCGTTGGTACATACCGCCTTGCATTCAACCTGCCAGGAAATACACAGTTTCTCCCAAGTTATGTTCGGAAATCTAAGCAAATTGCTTTTGTAACGATACACCCGAGAGAAGATGATTTCACGTTGTACTTTGATCCAGTTTGTATCAAGATACAGATAATACTGTAATGGAAGTGAAGGGTTTGATTAGTGTAGGCAAACATTTACCGATTAAATCGAATACTTGACAGTGTCAATCTTATTGTTAAGTACAAACATACGGAGATACCAACACCAATAAACACCAATATGGTTACAAATATACATCATTCGTCGATATATAGCAAATATCGAAAGCAATTTCTCGATTTATTTTTGAAATAGACATTTTTATATACCCACAAAATAGAAAATAAATCAAAATGTTATTACGTTTTGTGATTGCTTTTGCTTCAACGAATAAACCAGTAGTAAGAAAGAAATTTTTTTTGTAGATTCGTATTATAATCGTTTGCTATGTCGATACATGTACATTCAATACATTAACAAACCAAACAATGAAAGAATTAATATGATTTAGCGCTCACTTAAATTTATACACAAAACCATTTAGAAAATATTATATTCGTATGGGTTATGAAATAACAAAATTAACTTTAATTATTTTTAATTGAAACAAGCAGAATTTAACCGTGTGAGAAATAATGTAATGCATTTTCTGGGCCATTCAAACCGAGGGTCTATTAAACAAGTGGTCCATTCGAGTTGAAACGATTTTAAATGCTCAAAGGGGTTTACAGGAGTAATTTTATATATTATATAACATATTTCTGTGTGTGCGTTTTGTATTTGTATACTTTATTCAGTTTTGGAATGGCTTTCTAATAAAGAGTAAATTCACTCTTATGTGAGCTGCAGCGCGTTATTTAACAATCTTGATGTATTTTCCAATAGTGTACCTTATGGAAACGTTAACGCCATTATATGCGTCTCTCGTGCTGATAATAGCGGCAATAATTCTTTGCGAAATGTATTTTGTACATGAATGGATGACGTTTGGCAATAACTGTCTCACCTTTGTTTTGTAAAACTAATGGTGGTTGTGTTGGAAATGATGTTTGCCTGCTGTACTGCGTATGTTACGGCTATTTTGACCTACGTCAACCTCTCTTTCTAATGAATTTAGATGTAAATAGTCAGAGAATAATGAATGTACAGGGGAAGTAAAATTAAATTTACCTAATCCCTATTTTTTTATACTTGTGTGTTTATATTATAAATTTGTATTTAATTGATGATACACGTTATCTGTGAATTATTTCATTTAGAATATTACTGTTCCATGAATTGAATTTTAAAATCAATAATATTTCCTCATTGTATTTTACTAAAACATGTATCTGTTTGACGTACGTGGCGGTGAAAAGTGATGCTACATTGTATGTCGATATGAAATAATAAAATGGCTGACAGGTCATCGTCTGAGATACGTGTTTGGCTCAACTCAATTCCTCTCGACATTTCGTTCAACTATTGCCATCCAAAACTCTCGCGGGTCGTTTTTCTTGACTCGCAGTAGATTGCTGTGACAAAACCCCATTGTGCATGTTGTTATGCCCGTGTGTGTAAAAACTTTCCCTTCGAAAGCCACGTTCAGTTCCTATCTTCAAATTTAATTTCGTCTCTGTTTTCCGCCTGGAACATCTAATTTTAATTTCAAAAGCTTATTTTACCTTTAAACAATATTATAACTTCACATTTATTAACGGGAAAGTATCTTACATCGCAAAGTCTGGAATTTATATTATTTTGTAAATAAAAGGTCTGGTTTAAGGGTTATGCGGATAACTTCGCATGTAAATGTTAATAGTTTTGCAGTATTTTAGAGATATTATAATTTTATGACGCAATGGGTTGAATGTCCTTATGAATCCTGCACCACATTTGTTACATTTGTTGAACGTTTGCATGAACACTAACAATAACTTTATATATTAACGTGATAAATCGGCAACATTATTACTGCGTGATACGAAAATGTGACACATTAATCATGGCTCACTATAACTTTCAAATTGTTTAATCATTTTATAACAAAAAGTGGTTGATTATCGTTGCGAATTTGTTCTGGTTTAAGTATTTTGTTTGTTCAGTATTTAAAAATGTGAATTTATCGGTCAAAGGATACAAATATGCAAACGGTATATATATATATATATTAACAGTATTTACTGCAACGTTGTGGGTTTAATAGCTATATTTATTGATACCTTACCTACTTTGTTAAATCCACAAATTTATATAAATTGATATTAATTAATAAATAGAATAACCTCAACAAATCCTCATAATTTGCGAAGAAGCAGTTACGCCACTAAACCACTAGTAAGTCATTGCTAGTGGACGGAAATAGAGGCTGCATTTGAATGATACTCAGTGTTATAAAAAAAGGCGAGGCTCTTTCTTTCACACGCAGTGTGTGTTCAATAATACCCACCTATCGAGGCGCATAACACACCCAAGACGGCTGTCACATTTTATCAAATATATGTGGATGTATTCTTAAAAAAAAAAAAAAAAAAAAAACGCATTTATACCAATACCTTGAATAGTTTTTTCTAAGTGACGATGTTAAACAGAACTTTTCAAATCCTTAGAATATCTACATTTTATTAAACTTTTCAATTCTGTGTTTTCAGGATGGCTTCCCTTGGAATACACGTATGTGACTCGTTCGAGCGTAGCACATAGAACTGGTGACATCCATCTGTTGGGGTGAGTGAACACAGCCCTCGCTTCAGGGGAGAGAGGGCGCGGGGGGAGGGGGGAGGAGGGAGGGGGGGGGGGGGAGGACAGTTGGTTGTTATCAAAGTAAGCATAAAGCGTACGCATGAATACTGGCGTGTAAATACGTATTTCTAGTTAACTAAAGTGTAACATTCATATTGACGAATTTGAGGTCAATGCGACGTACATACAAACATGCCAAGTTTCATTAGGCACTTCTGAATGGCTAAGTACTCAAGACTAGCGTCGGTCAACAATGTGCGCATTTATCAATAGAGATGGATAGTGTACATATACACATTATTGAGGTTGTCTGTTGCAGAAAAAATTATTCACACTCTGCGAACTTTCTAAATCTCTGGCAAGGTTATATATTATCTGACATAATTTTATGATAGCCAATATTGAAATAATTTAGCAATCTAATTTAATGTAAATTAACATACATTAGTGTTCCCTCCTCCAATGCACTGTTGATAGGGAAAACTTTGAAAGTAATATACATAAAAGAATCAATCTTTCTAAAAAGAGATAGAAATACACATTTATTGTCCCAGAAAATTAACGATGTTATTTTAACGTCAAATTGTAAAAATGTTTTTTCTTTGTCGATATATTGATGTGTGCCACTTATATGTAAGAGTATTTATTTGAGATTACTTCGTTTTTAAACCGTCTTTAATATGCTTTAAAATATATTTAAATCGAATTTTAACCCCTTTCAAATCGATCTAATCCTGATAACGTCCAGAATACCCTGTTCAACCTAAACTCTTTCTTAATTTGCAGTTTATAATTATTAAATTTAATGGCAAGTTGATTAGCTTCCAGTCAGTTTCGTTTGAAAACAGAACCACCTAGCGCAATATAGTAGTTAGAACAACAACGCAACCCACAATTAACTGCCGAAAGCCGGCAATCAGTATAGCCACTGCTGTGCACTTCACTGCATGGCTACTTTAAACTATAAGCATATACAAAACGATTCAAATTTATAATTAATTTTCATGTGGAAGGAGGAACTGGACTTGGCTTAATTATTGAAACTAAAATCGAGTTAACTATTTGTAATCGTAAACGTATTGAGCTTGATTACAGCGAGTTTTTCAGAGTTAGAACCCGCATACAATGTTATCTTCTTCTTCTTTCAAACACCCAGAGTTAAAACATGTGTTATCGTCTGGTTAGCTGGGCAGTAAAGTTTTGCCGCATATTCTCTCTTGTCTTATCAGCTCCATCTTCAGCAGATCTATTTCGTCTTTCAGGAATACACATGTTGTAAGATGGTCTACATCTCGGTATTGTATTTTACATAATAGGCACAAAGAGGAATCCCCCACTCATGTTATAAAGGTGCCCCTGGAGATACTCAAGGCTATTCCGAAAGTTCACCACATATACACTTCTTTCCTCCTTGCACATTTTCCCTTTGTTAACATTCTCAGTCATCGTCAGAGGCTGTAATCGCTTTTCTTACAAGGCATTTTTTTAATTACTTCGTATAGAATGAAGTATGTATTTTTATTTGCAACAGGACCAGGGACCCACTAGTGCAAATTTAAAATACTGATAATGATGACTGATGAACGATGATATGTAAAGGGGGAGAGAAGCTTTGTACCGGCACGTAACCTACTCCTATCGAAAAATACCTAGGCGATGTTTCCGACCTGAAAAAACGGTGTAACTTTGACCAGTCATATAGGTTTCTCCACTAACTTGGGCTGTTGACCAGAAGAAAAACGCTGTTGCACAACCTATGGAACCCTCCAATCTGCTCTAGCAGTCAGAGTGTTTAGATTGAAAGCGGTCACCCACCTTCATCCAGACGTAGCCACGATGTTGATTAACTTCGGTCGGTTCGTATGGGAACCCTCTAAGCAACCTCGGCGGCTTAACCGTTGGCCATTCAGCGTTTGAACATGTGTGTTTTCTCTACAAAGAGAATATGCATTTTAAATCTAATTTTGTCCCGTAACTTCATCAACGTGTGACCGTCAATGTTAAGTTTAACTTGTTGGTAAAACACGTTTATAATCCAGGTTTAGGGAAACGTCCTAATGGTGCACACATAGCATCGCTGGTAATAGCCTGAGTCCCGGGAGAATAATTCAAATACAACAGATTTTATCAGAGAGTGGATAATTTTATTACCCTGTTAGATGATAAATGTGCCGGTATATATTTCATTCACAAACTATTATGGAGTAAGTTCCATCTGAAGCGTGAGAATATTAACACGCTGTTTCTAATTACTGTCACAAACTAATAACCATTTTACTCACAAAAGCAAACGTCGAGCTTCAAAGTACTTATCTAACGTAAAACAATAAGCACAAAGGTTGTGCTAGTGCTTTGAATATTGCCTGTGATCTTAGCAAAAATAACAGCATACTGTGCGCTTGTAAGCGCTGTTAAGGTGTTTTATTTATACAACATGAGCATGTACAACGTTTCCGTTCGTTTGAACGTTGTTTATGCAACGACAAGCAAAATTAAAATGTGAAAGGGTTGTTAGAAATATGTTCAGTTTAGTTTTGTGATAAGACATTTTTACTACCGGAAAAAGCTTTAGATGACTAAAAGAAAAGGTTATACTATATAGTGTGTGGCTCGATTGCTGCCTCGTTTGCCTGCTTCCAATGCAGAAGGCCCAGGGTTCGTTTCCCGGTTCGGATAAGGGTTCTTTAGCTTGGGAACTTCACTTCAATCGAGCTATATGATACTATATATATGTTAACGGTGACTTTGGACCCGTTATAGAAACGAAACACATAATAGGTAATATCTCTCCCAATGAATACCAGTTCTTGTATCTGAGTAGGTATAAGTAATTAATACAAATAATAAATTTACATAATACATCAACATGTTTCCATTCAATTAAATAGCCACCTTATGTTTATTAAGATTTTTTTAGAAAGAAATTAAATCTTTATCAAAAATAATTAACAGAAACAATGTTATAAATTTCATAATCATGTTGTAAGATATTTCAACGTGAACAATGTCGTTGTTTGTTTCTAAAAGTTTGGTATTCGAGGGAGCGCTAAGGTGGAGTGAATTTTAAATATGTGTATATGTATGATTATCGGGGTTCGAGGTACAGGAACAATAATAATGAAATACTTTACACAATAAACGATTTAAAACATGTTACGTGCGAGTATGATGGTTGTGGGTGGAGCAGCCCAGTACATCATGTATAGTTACACAAATATTGAGTAGGGCTGCAAAAAAGGGAGAGACGTGCGAGAACCATCGCTTCTCGCGCTGGAATCAGGTCACAGACGGTTGCGAGCAAAATAAAGTTGTCTGAATTTTACTTTCTTACGACGCTGGTGGATTACAAGGGTCCGCACTTTGCTCGGAAACCAGTGGCAGAAACTTTGATGTACGATCGGTCTGAAATGTCCTTAAGCCCTGAACATTTCTTTCCAGGCATCGGCTCTCCAAACCATCGTTGAACCAACGACCGCTGCCAGACTAGTCGGAAGAAGCAACTTTAATACGTTTTTAAATTAGTTATTTCACGATATTTATATTGAAACTTTATGTAATATGTAGACGGCTGGCGGTGACACTTTATTCAAAAAACATGGTATATAATTTGGACAATACTCGTTGTGACAAATAAAACTTGTGCAGCGAGGCGGGCGATATGTGACAAGTACCTAAAGCAAAGCGTCAGAAACTCTTTCATGCGTGATGCTCCCTGCGTCGACACTTGCACGAACCAAAACAAATGAGTTTTCTAGCTGTTTTAACGTCGGGTATACTCTTTATGTATTATTAACTTGACATTTCTGTCGAGGTATTCACATAGTTACTATTTCACAGCTGGAAGTTGTCTCCGATTTGAATAACTAGTTTATCTAGGTATTTAAGAACAACGGAATCTCTATTTTGATACTTTTCTATAAAAATGAATAAAATATTTTTCCTTAATATTATACTATACCTACCTAAATGAAACATTTGCTTTTACCTGTTCGATTTTGGATAGATAATGTTTAAATACATATTTTTAATATGCGATATTTCTTGTTGATAAAAGAAGGTTTGATGTCAGTCAAATAGTAGGCTCCATGAGCTACCGGGCCAGGATCCCGCAGTAGTTATTAACCCCGTTGAGCAGGTGAGCGATTACGTCGAATCAAAGAAATTTGGTAAAAATTTAATGTGATATTATGAAAGAGTATTTATTTGCGCATCTGGTCCATAACTTTTGGTTTAAATATTTTCAATTTTTTACTTTTTAAAAAATAATTAGTAAATTGAGTATAAATAATAGCTTATAAATCAATGGTAGAGCTGTGCCTGACCACATTTGGCCGAGTGCCGATGACCACATCGTCGTCTTATCATCTTACGTAGTTTAGTACGAGTAAGTAAATAGGTCCTTGGTTCGATTCCCTATGTAGAGGTCCTCGGTTCGACGCGAGGTTCGACTCTTCGCATTTGTAGAGCTTTATTGAGAATAGCTCCTTGGTCAGAGAAATTGTTTTCAGTACGTACTTTGATTGCAATGTTGTTCCTTAACAATTCCCCATTTTGAGATTAATGGTCTAGTGTGTATTTTACTTTTATTGTAATTTTGGTACGCGCTCTATGTTATTTGTTCTCAATGTTAAATTATAAGACCTCTTAAACGCTGCACACGTGGCTGTAACAGGAAGCGTTAATACGATAGGAATAATCGTAAGTAATAGCGGTTAATTTTTTATCTTTTGGATAAATACGGTGTTGGACTTGATGGAATTATAAATAATAATATTCTCATGTTTGGTAATATCTGTGAATGATTTATTAATAATCACTTAATTGAAATATACATTTTGTAATCATTTTACTTATCCTAACCACAACTTCCTAATCAACACAATGTCTTGCAAATGCATATGCATGTAGTAATTGATTGAAGCTAGCTAGTCTTAACCTCAAATAAAAATTATTTGCGTCCTATGCAGCTGAGTTCTGGACAGGAAGGAAATTGTGGTTAATAGAGCGAGTTGAGATTTGCTAACACCTCCATTACAATGTTTGTCGCAAGGAAATTAGTGTTACATTTTTACTACGCTTCAATTTATTAGGTCGCAGGGAAACGCAAGAAGGAATTGATTTTATACCTCTGAAAAAATCCTTGCATGTTCTTGTTTAAATACCCGAGGAAGGAAACGTTAGTTGTCAAATTGGTCAACCACTGTTTACTTCTTGATTTAGTTCAACGCCTGCAACAGAAAATGAATCTGTTTACTGACGATCGGCCGTTGTGGGCAAATTTCTTTGATTCGACGTAATCGCTCACCTGCTATACGGGTGTAATAACTACTTCCCGCTAACACCAATATTCCCTCACTAGAATATAGAATATAAGATATCAATATTTGGTTTTCCCTTCAGGGCGCATTCCAATAATTGAAATAGCCTTGATATATTATTTTGTACTCAATTGTTCGAACATTATTATACAAATCATTTTATAACTGTATAAAAGCCCTTTTTTCGCGTAAGTAATAGTGCGTACATGATCTAGAGTACACGCCCGGGGAATCCGTAAAAACAAACAATTCAATTTATTCACTTACGATTATTAACAAGATGTCACAAAATTATAAACATGCCTGCACTCAAATCATTGTTCTAATACAATTTACCTTTTTGTTTACAAACCCACGGATATCATTAATTGCTTGTTTAGTCTCTAATTTTAATTTTGCTCATTTTTTTATATATATATTTAGTTAAACTCTACACCTACATATTATTATTGTCCATATGTTTCAATGCAACTGTTACTGATAGCGTTAGACACAGCCAGGAGGCAAGTTTTACTATTCTGATCTGTGTACCATCCTAAAGACGAGGCTCATTCAAGCCTAGTTATGACGAGCTTGGCTTGCACACGCCAAAATTGATCTGTGGTTTGTTTTTTCCTCATGCCAAAAATGGTCGCTTGAGCGATTTCAGACAAGCGTAGGAAATCTGAGCCCATTTTTAAATAAATCTACCAGCAAGTAGGGACGTCTGTCGCAAGAAATCTGAGCAAGAACGCAACAACATTCAAGAAATTTTAACTAGTACCTCTATCCTTTCTGAAAGATTATATAACATGTTTTTCATAGTATATCTGAAGGAAATCCTGTATTTTTACACAAGTAAAAACATCCAGTTTGTTAGTTTTGAATGCGCACATTTCTTGCATCCACCTGCACAACTGTGCGTTGGGTTGTGGGACGCTTAGTGCAAGAGCAAGATGCTAACGATACTTTTGCGTTTGCAACCCCAGCATAACATTCATGTTTGAATAAACAAAATGACTAGAAGCTGAATTTTATGTAAAAGAAGTCATGTATGCACAAGTGGGAATTCGTACGAGCACCAACGATCAAACGACACCCGAGAAGTAATTTGTAACAGCAGCGACTTCTGTATAATGTGTTTTCTACTGCTTTCATAATAGATTTGTCAGTCTCGAATATTCGTTCCCTTCCCTTCTATAATATAAATGATTACAACCGTTACAGTACACAGCCAAACCTCTTGGTCATAGATGTAAATGATTCTGAGGTAAGTAACACAGAGTACTGATGACTGTTAAGAATGTAAGGAATGTTCGTCGTCTGGCCGATCACTACCCTAAACTAGCAATGCACTCAAGCAGACGGTTTGGTAGGGAAATGAAGGTATTACGGCGCAATGCACTCTAAAATTCGTTAATTTCGATCCTTAAACTTCAGCCTAATTAGTTTGGCTTGTTGTTTACGTTCTTAGGTAGGTCTGATTAGATTAGAAGTCGTAAAATGTTAGTAAAATAATAAGTTTGTTTATCGTAAAACAAAATAATGTGCCTGCTGAACACTAGAAGATCGCGTTCCTGGAAAAAAAGATGTGTCACTTTCTATAATAAATGTGTTTTCATTTTCGCTTGACTACGCATAGACCTACCCTTTATAAATTGTAAATGTTATTTTTTATATGAATACACGAAAGAAATTCGATAGCAATAAATAAAACACACGTATTTCATACGTAGAACCATCACTTGGCTCAGTATGATAGATTATGTAAGTCCGGTATAACCCGAACTATGAAAATATGGACAATATATTTTGCATGATTTACCTTAATACCATCACCCATGATTTCGAAACCATGAGCTCCTGGGTTCAAAGCCAACGAGCGGAAACTGTAATTACAACAAACTGATGCAACATTATCATAATGTGTTTATGTAACCATTGAATCGGGACGTGGAACAACACATTATTGGCAGCGGTGAAATTGTCTATTATAATCATGAATGAATGTTTGAAGGCTGAACACCGAGTTGTGCGAAATAAGAATCATTTATTTAGTTTATGGTGAATTGAATTCAGTATTCAGATACATTATGATACGAATGATTCAATTTGACTGTGTGAAATTGCATCTATGATTGACTTAAATTATTGACTTTAAAGAAAATATAGTTTACTGAATCTGAATTATAAGTAAAAAATTGTTCGGACAAACACGGTTAAAAAAATACACGCACTACTCACCGCGTTATATTTCGGCAACATCCGTCGCCATCCTCAGACGCGAGGCAAGGTCTGAGGATGACGACGGATGTCGCCGAAATATAACGCGGTGAGTAGTGCGTGTATGTCTTTAACCGTGTTTGTCCGACCAAATTTTTTTACTTATAATATCATCTTCCGGTTAATGAGTCCTGGTGTGTGTTATTAACGAATCTGAATTGTTTTAACAACGATTGGTTCGCAAGAATCCTGCCCAAGGATCTCGTTCCATATCGTGGGTACGTTAAAATTTAAGTTTATAGTTAGGGGGGGCTTGGAATACCGTGACCCCATGTGTGCTAACGCTGATATCTATATAGACGCATTGAAAGTTCACTATCACTGTAATTTATAATTACTGTCTCAGTGCCATTAGGTAAAGTGTGATTATGTTTACACATCCAAACCTCCGATTAGCGAAATAATTAACGGTAACATTATAAGATTGTCAGCGATTTCAACGTCATCGAACTAGAACGCACCACAATAGTATTAGTTATACAAGAACATGAGTTGAGAATTTACAAACTTGTTCTTTGTTATTCTCGTGAATTGTCTAGCGCAGCAGGGATGAAACGTGAGGCTTCTCTCAACAGGGCATTCGCATTCGCATCCACACCCACAACCAAACCCACACCCGTATTTATTTTCTCTTTTCATTCAACTGTATTACTAATGCGAAATGTTGTTTATATTTTTCCCCTCGTTAATGTTTCGTGTGATAAACATAACGCAAACAAATAAAACAATGACCATTATTATTTTTTTTAGTTTAAAACCAGATAATTTAAAATTACAAAGACATTATAGCTATGGTTAAAAAATAATAATCACTGATTTTATTCAACATGATAAATATTACATCAATCGATCTTGCCAAAAGAGAGAAATGATAAAATAAAATTTAAACGATATTGTTAGAAAGTGCAAAGCCGCCCCTACGCACAAACACCGGTAGTAAAATTGTTCATGCACGTCGCTACAATAAATAATAAATAATGATTATCTAGTCACAACAGTGGCTGAACAAGAAATTAGGAATTATTTTCAGTTATAACATTTCAAACATGAATGAAAAGTGTAATTGGTTAATATCAATGGTTGTAAAGTGTGTGTCTTTGTAAGAGATACTCTTGACATTAATTTTTATCGGCATAAGATGGCCTATACTATTCTTTCGCTGAAATAATGTTTGACACAATCAGCTTACTTTTGTAACCGAAACATGTATTTTAAGGAACCAGACAGAATATGATTAGATTCAGGAAGCCGTCTCCAGGTTAATAGAATGCAGAACATTCGCTATGAGTTTTATAAATTTAACAATGTAGCCTATAATCATCCCCCTGCCATAACCGCAAGTCAATGTATTGTTTGAATGTTAAGAACGCGAGCGCTCACAAAACCCAACTCCGCTGACGCAAGGAGTATTATGACAATGTTTCAATACATTAAAACGCTTAAACTGAAATTAGTCTCACCAGCAAAGCGTTTGTCTGTGGTTTTAAGCCCGAACCGCATTCGGTAGCATATGAGAAAGAGAATAATATAAGTGGTTCTGAGAACACGAACACATCCTAACAACATCAATATAACCTAGAATGGAATTGGAGAGAATCTCGAGTCACGTTTCTATTACACGCAACTTTTAACTCCAAGCTTCCATTCCACAATCCTGTATGTTCGTACAACTGACTGATTTCATTTCTTGAGTGGTTGTGCTGTACGCAGTAGCACGTATTAAATAGTAATCCTTCTTTGCGGAGGTCCTGATATTGTGTCTTTGTGAGTTGTGGTAATGAGAATTGAAAAGCTGTAAATATATGCCTAGCATCCTGTCAGCACACGCAATTTAGCACTTAGGGGAGGGGGGGGGGGGGAATCTAGCACTAAGGGGTAGAAGGAGGACTAACTGTCCCTAATATGGGCAATGGGCAAAAGCGATACGGCCACATAACTCAGAGAAATACACCTGTAGGTCTACTTCATTTCACACCTGGGGGTCTATTCCTGAAAGTTGTGACGGTGACATAACTCACTTTAAGTGATGTATCTATGTAGTTATCACTTTCTTTTGGCTGATTGAGTGTTTTCCACGCGGTCCGCCACAGCAATCAGCCAATAGCAAGTGATAAGCACGTAGATTATTGTCAACTTTCAGAAATAGCCCCCCCCCCCCCCTCCCCCTAGTTTTTATATTAGATTATGTGATTGACGCAATTAAAATGTGTGTTTTAGGAATCATACTAGTGTGGGCGGCATAGGGCGACACGCATTGTGCTTGTAAGCATATGTAATTGTTTGTATGTATTACTTACTGTAACCCTAAACAATAAAAAAGTAAAAAGTAAAAGTATGAGTAAGGAGCGTCATACTCATACTTTGTAACTTAAAAACATTATATTTAACTAACAATTAACACTGAAACTTGTCAAACAATGATGACTGGACGTTGGAGTATCTGAGTAGCTAAAATTTGGTCGATTGCAAAAGTTCGTCAATTCCCGTTCATTAAGAAGATTACGGATTTAGTTTAAACCACCAGCATAAGCCGAAGTAGATCCAGGACCTTGAATCAATACATCACATTCCTTCGCCTACTAGTTGCTCACTCACCCTCAACGCTGATTACTCAGACTAGTTGATCAGTCTCAAGAACTCGTCGACACATCACCCGGTTTCCTGTGCCAATAATTATTGCCGCTGACAACAAACTCTGTCACTAACATTCATTCAATTGATTCTAGTCAATCTTAGAGCGTTCATAACTACGTTACTATAATGAGCGGGAAGTACGCTAAGAGAGTTCAATAACCACACTCTTGTAGTGAGCGAGAAGTACGCTAAGAGAGTTCACAAACAACACTCTTGTAGTAAGCGTGAAGTACGCTGAGAAAGAGAGTTCACTAACTACACTCTTGTAGTGAGCGGGAAGTAAGCTGGGAAAGAGAGTTCACTAACTACACTCTTGTAGTGAGCGGGAAGTAAGCTGGGAAAGAGAGTTCACAACTACACTCTTGTAGTGAGCGGGAAGTACGCTGGGAAAGAGAGTTCACAACTACACTCTTGTAGTGAGCGGGAAGTAAGCTGGGAAAGAGAGTTCACAACTACACTCTTGTAGTGAGCGGGAAGTAAGCTGGGAAAGAGAGTTCACAACTACACTCTTGTAGTGAGCGGGAAGTAAGCTGGTAAAGAGAGTTCACTAACTACACTCTTGTAGTGAGCGGGAAGTAAGCTGGGAAAGAGAGTTCACTAACTACACTCTTGTAGTGAGCGGGAAGTAAGCTGGGAAAGAGAGTTCACTAACTACACTCTTGTAGTGAGCGGGAAGTACGCTGGGAAAGAGAGTTCACAACTACACTCTTGTAGCAAGCGTGAAGTAAGCTGGGAAAGAGAGTTCACTAACTACACTCTTGTAGTGAGCGGGAAGTAAGATGGGAAAGAGAGTTCACTAACTACACTCTTGTAGTGAGCGGGAAGTACGCTGGGAAAGAGAGTTCACAACTACACTCTTGTAGCAAGCGTGAAGTAAGCTGGGAAAGAGAGTTCACTAACTACACTCTTGTAGTGAGCGGGAAGTAAGCTGGGAAAGAGAGTTCACTAACTACACTCTTGTAGTGAGCGGGAAGTACGCTGGGAAAGAGAGTTCAGCAACTACACTCTTGTAGTGAGCGGGAAGTAAGCTGGGAAAGAGAGTTCACTAACTACACTCTTGTAGTGAGCGGGAAGTACGCTGGGAAAGAGAGTTCACAACTACACTCTTGTAGCAAGCGTGAAGTAAGCTGGGAAAGAGAGTTCACTAACTACACTCTTGTAGTGAGCGGGAAGTAAGCTGGGAAAGAGAGTTCACTAACTACACTCTTGTAGTGAGCGGGAAGTACGCTGGGAAAGAGAGTTCAGCAACGTCACTCTTGTAGTGAGCGGGAAGTACGCTGGGAAAGAGAGTCCACTAACTACACTCTTGTAGTGAGCGTGAAGTAAGCTGGGAAAGAGAGTTAACAACTACACTCTTGTAGTGAGCGGGAAGTACGCTGGGAAAGAGAGTTCACTAACTACACTCTTGTAGTGAGCGGGAAGTAAGCTGGGAAAGAGAGTTCACTAACTACACTCTTGTAGTGAGCGGGAAGTAAGCTGGGAAAGAGAGTTCACTAACTACACTCTTGTAGTGAGCGGGAAGTAAGCTGGGAAAGAGAGTTCACAACTACACTCTTGTAGTGAGCGGGAAGTACGCTGGGAAAGAGAGTTCACTAACTACACTCTTGTAGTGAGCGGGAAGTAAGCTGGGAAAGAGAGTTCACAACTACACTCTTGTAGTGAGCGGGAAGTACGCTGGGAAAGAGAGTTCACAACTACACTCTTGTAGTGAGCGGGAAGTACGCTGGGAAAGAGAGTTCACTAACTACACTCTTGTAGTGAGCGGGAAGTAAGCTGGGAAAGAGAGTTCACAACTACACTCTTGTAGTGAGCGGGAAGTACGCTGGGAAAGAGAGTTCACAACTACACTCTTGTAGTGAGCGGGAAGTAAGCTGGGAAAGAGAGTTCACAACTACACTCTTGTAGTGAGCGGGAAGTACGCTGGGAAAGAGAGTTCACTAACTACACTCTTGTAGTGAGCGGGAAGTACGCTGGGAAAGAGAGTTCACTAACTACACTCTTGTAGTGAGCGGGAAGTACGCTGGGAAAGAGAGTTCACTAACTACACTCTTGTAGTGAGCGGGAAGTACGCTGGGAAAGAGAGTTCACTAACTACACTCTTGTAGTGAGCGGGAAGTACGCTGGGAAAGAGAGTTCACTAACTACACTCTTGTAGTGAGCGGGAAGTACGCTGGGAAAGAGAGTTCACTAACTACACTCTTGTAGTGAGCGGGAAGTACGCTGGGAAAGAGAGTTCACAACTACACTCTTGTAGTGAGCGGGAAGTACGCTGGGAAAGAGAGTTCACTAACTACACTCTTGTAGTGAGCGGGAAGTACGCTGGGAAAGAGAGTTCACTAACTACACTCTTGTAGTGAGCGGGAAGTACGCTGGGAAATAGAGATCAGCAACTACTCTCTTGTAGTGAGCGGGAAGTAAGCTGGGAAAGAGAGTTAACAACTACACTCTTGTAGTGAGCGGGAAGTACGCTGGGAAAGAGAGTTCACAACTACACTCTTGTAGTGAGCGGGAAGTAAGCTGGGAAAGAGAGTTAACAACTACACTCTTGTAGTGAGCGGGAAGTACGCTGGGAAAGAGAGTTCACAACTACACTCTTGTAGTGAGCGGGAAGTACGCTGGGAAAGAGAGTTCACTAACTACACTCTTGTAGTGAGCGGGAAGTACGCTGGGAAAGAGAGTTCACTAAGTACACTCTTGTAGTGAGCGGGAAGTACGCTGGGAAATAGAGATCAGCAACTACTCTCTTGTAGTGAGCGGGAAGTAAGCTGGGAAAGAGAGTTAACAACTACACTCTTGTAGTGAGCGGGAAGTACGCTGGGAAAGAGAGTTCACAACTACACTCTTGTAGTGAGCGGGAAGTACGCTGGGAAAGAGAGTTCACTAACTACACTCTTGTAGTGAGCGGGAAGTACGCTGGGAAAGAGAGTTCACTAAGTACACTCTTGTAGTGAGCGGGAAGTAAGCTGGGAAAGAGAGTTAACAACTACACTCTTGTAGTGAGCGGGAAGTACGCTGGGAAAGAGAGTTCACAACTACACTCTTGTAGTGAGCGGGAAGTACGCTGGGAAAGAGAGTTCACTAACTACACTCTTGTAGTGAGCGGGAAGTACGCTGGGAAAGAGAGTTCACAAATACACTCTTGTAGTGAGCGGGAAGTAAGCTGGGAAAGAGAGTTCACTAAGTAAACTCTTGTAGTGAGCGGGAAGTAAGCTGGGAAAGAGAATTCACAACTACACTCTTGTAGTGAGCGGGAAGTACGCTGGGAAAGAGAGTTCACAACTACACTCTTGTAGTGAGCGTGAAGTAAGCTGGGAAAGAGAGTTCACAACTACACTCTTGTAGTGAGCGTGAAGTACGCTGGGAAAGAGAGTTCACAACTACACTCTTGTAGTGAGCGGGAAGTAAGCTGGGAAAGAGCGTTCACCAACTACACTCTTGTAGTGAGCGGGAAGTAATCTGGGAAAGAGATTTCACAATTACACTCTTGTAGTGAGCGTGAGATACACTGGGAAAGAGTGTTTACAATTACACAC
Organism: Isoperla grammatica; assembly: GCA_945910005.1. Classification (NCBI taxonomy): domain Eukaryota; kingdom Metazoa; phylum Arthropoda; class Insecta; order Plecoptera; family Perlodidae; genus Isoperla; species Isoperla grammatica. Next base: position 9,867,976 of record OX246745.1, read on the forward strand.
TTATAGTGAGCGTGAAGCTGAGAAAGAGCGTTCACAACTACGATCGTGTAACGAGCGTGAAGTACGCTGGCCAAATTAGGCAGGAAGATCGTTTCAAGGTGATTGTCCCGTCAAGTGAAGCAGTTGTGGTTCCACAAACGACCACCGACTCGGAAAGCGTTTAGTGGGGTGTAAATATCACCTAGTTGTTTTTCAAGTCATTGGTGCTTTCCGCGACTCACTAAAGAGGCTTATGGGCCGTGGGGTCGGATGCATCTATTATTAACAAGAATCAATTGCTTCCCGTGTTGGCTGGTGGGAGAAGCCAGGAAGAAAACCGCATGCGAGTTAAGTTGGCTAATACCTATCGGTTCATTTAGGAGCATTTAAATAAGTCATTGGACCAGTCATCACTTTATGTGGGCTAGTATTAAAACATTTGATCGGGTATTGCATTAAAATATAGATTTGTTTCCAGTTTAAATGGATTAATCGTTTATTTTCAACGTAAATGTATCACATAATCACACAAAATATTTCTATTTTTTATCAAAAATTTAATTAATAATAAAATTTACAATAATTTCTTTCGTTTAATTCAACGATTTTTATCATGTACACCGCAGAATATGTATTTGACTATAGGTTTAAACTAATGTACATCAGTTGTACATCAGTCAAATATGTTACATTATGGTGAAATAATCTGCATCATCAATCAACTTATTTCATTTTGTGTATGACTGGTGACTTCAACACTTTACTATCAATCGAAATACGTACAGTACACTATAAAACAATTTTCTTCTTGAACAAAATCAAATATTTATCAATTCAGATGAATGTTTAAAAAACTCTTTTTTATTTATATTTTTTCGCGATCCTCAGCAAAAAGGGAAAATCTCTCCTCCTTCGCGATCTGAAATGAAAACGTACTTTTCGACGTTCTCCCTGAATGATTGAAGGTTGCTCCCCTAATAGCGATAAAATGAAGATGTATTTCAGACTTCTGACTGCCTGAACGATTCAAAAGCAAAACGAACAATTCCTAGAAGAATGGTTCGTTCAACCTAAGACAAAAGTGATACGTTAAAGTAACTATCAAGACATATTGAAAGCCTGTAGAATGCTGTGTGGGATTTTATACACGCATTTGGTTGGCACTAGGGGTACAAATATATTATTTTAGATTTTGGCATATGGGCGGGGGTTTTTGTGCACATATATACGTTAATCACGGATTTTGCACTGTGAAGCAAAAAAGGGCAATTGTAATCAGTTTATAAGTACAATTTTCACCATGTTTAACAAGAAGTTATTATTTACTGATTGTATATAATTCGGCATCACAGTTTGAGACAACAGGTGTAATATGTCCTACGAGTTGAGCCGTAAAATTCGATATAGTAAATTGTGAATTTGATTGTAATGTAACGTTGTTTTAATCATTGATTTGATTCATTTTACTCTATTTGAGCTGTCTACACGACAGACATATCAATTTAGTTCCATACGAACTAAAACAGATACCTGAAGTAAGTTCACCGCTCATATAAACCGCACCGATAACAATATTAGGCAAGAATGCCAATCTGCTTTTAGTTTCTACGAATTTGTACTGTGGATATGATTAAATATCTGTTCAGTGTTGGCTTCCTGTCTCGAGATATTTAATTCCTCGCGGTTTCAATATTGGTTGTTGTTTTGGTCGGGTAGTGTACTGACTATGAGAGCAGAGCTTTGAAATCCGTACTTCATTATATAAATAGCTCGTCTGGCGACTCCATCAGCTAAGATGCACAAGTAAAAAGTTCATCTCAGTTCGCAAGAAACCGAAAAAAACATTTATTCTTAATGAGCAATTTGACGAACCTGTTAAAGTTAATTGGCAGTTAGTAATCCTGTATAAGAGATATTACTTTCTCATCTCACTTTTACCGTTTGTAAAGATGGAATTGTCGGCACGATCGTTTTGAAGGTGATATCGTCTTGAGTGAAACTTAATTGTTTAAATTACTGTTTATTCCATTTTCCCTCTAACTTGATTTCTCCACGCAGAACGCCAAAGGTAGTAAATACTCGCGGCAAAGCAGAAACATAATCTTGGAAGCTCGTTTTGTAATTCAGTTAAAGTTATGGTGAAGCCTCACAAAAGAGATAAGGCCACAAGAACTTATTTCTCTGTCTGTATTTTATATTATGTATACCGGAAAGCCTAATTCACCTACCAAATCTTATCTGCATCGTAGCCTACACCAAACACTCTCGCCTTTACAAATTTGCCTTCGTTTTCCCGAGTATTTTAATATTTTATTGACCTAAATTACACTACGCTCAACTTAAAACTTTCTTTAGAAAGGCTCCGTCGTAGGTTTCAGACTAATCCAATTTTCTTGCTTCATCTTTCTTTCCTCCCCAACGCGACCCTTTCTCAAGCTTTCTACTTCCCTTCCAACTCTCAATCCATTTGCTTTATTTTATTGTTTTTCTTATTTTAGTATCCCGTTTAGTATGGGGCTCGAGGAGATATCTGAGACAAGAGAGACGGTGGAGTTTCTTAAAGATTAAACGACAACGGCTCAGTGTTGTACGCACACGCATAGTCCACGCATAGCCCACGCATCGTTCACGCATAGTCCACGCATAGTCCACGCATAGTCCACGCATAGCCCACGCATAGCCCACGCATAGTCCACGCATAGCTCACGCATAGCCCACGCATTGTTCACGCATAGCCCACGCATAGCTCACGCATAGTCCACACATAGCCCACGCATAGTCCACGCATAGCTCACGCATAGCCCACGCATTGTTCACGCATAGCCCACGCATAGTCCACGCATAGCTCACGCATAGTCCACGCATAGCTCATGCATAGCCCACGCATTGCTCACGCATAGCCCACGCATATTCCACGCATAGTCCACGCATAGCCCACGCATAGTCCACGCATAGCCCACGCATCGTTCACGCATAGTCCACGCATAGTCCACGCATAGCCCACGCATAGTCCACGCATAGCTCACGCATAGCCCACGCATAGCCCACGCATAGCCCACGCATATCGCAGTCTAATGAAACATGTTTATCTTTGCTTGACGAAACTTTTATCGACTAGAAAAGAATTGTGTCCAAAATTATGGCAAGGGTGATGAAAACCTGTTACGTTTTTGTTACGAGTTCGGGTTTTTCATGCTGAAGGTGAATCGGCGCATTTGAAATATTCTACATTGGACATGATGAGTTTGATATTTCAAGTTTTTTACTGATAAGTTGATACGCATTGGGTAGCGATAGTAATTCTGAAACCTCAATGTAAAAATTTCATATCAATTAAAGTATATTTAGTTTTAGTTGCAAAGTGTTTTAACTATTGTCTCACTGCAACGTGTACCATTCTAGGTATTGTTCTCATGTGTTAGTTAGTTGTATAACTGAAAAGGAGACACATAAACTAAATAAAACATTTCCGAGTAAATATAACCGTACTAAAGTCATGCTGTGAAATGAGATTCAAAACACATTCATTACCCAGTACTGATTGTTTACTTCAAAACTTGTACTAGAGTCACTTCTGTTAGTTCTTCGGCGGTGGAACAAGTTAACAAAAATAGTTGCTCATTTATTATTCTCCCGAAACTTGTCAGTGATATCCATTATTCAGGAGTGTGTGCGAAGACGCAATGTCTTAGTGCTACTAGTGTGTAGCTTTAGCAGGCAGGCAGCACAAGTTTGGAAGTAAGGAATTAGTGTGTGTTTGCTTACAAAATAGATCAAAATTAAGCAAATGCACCTTGCCTCTTGGGTCCTGGTGCGCCTTTGTAAATTATACCCAGGCGCAACAACTTTCGAAGCAGAACGAACGAGTGAACGTGTCTTGTGTAGCGTTTTAAATGCTCTCTTGAGGTGGAATTGAGAAGTTACTTAAGTCATATTTACATGTATGCGCGGGGACTAGTTTCTACAGTCACTTGTATTAGCCATACTTCATAGCTTGGGTGATATAAATAATATTCTCTCCATCCAATTTACATTTGTTTGTAAACGCCAGTATGTATTTACTTACTATATTCACTTTAAAACTTAACTTAAACTTACTTACCTACTTTTTTTTAAAACTTACTTTATTCACTGTTAAATATGAATTTATATGTTTAAGATATCAATTATTGATTTCCGAATTTCTCAACGTCTTTAAAATGAACACAAAAATCACTTATCGGCATAAACTTATGTATGTAGAGATTATTGACTCTGAATGTCTTTGAAGATGTGAAGAAAATGCCTAAAATGTCCCAACTTGTGCGCGTGGCACACGGCGAATGGCCTCGAGATCCGTAGAGTAGTCTATAGCCTTAGTCTGGATGGTGTTAAATGTTATGAAATATTTTGTGAGAAGATGGCTCAATGGGGTATCTTCTTTATGTGAGCACGTCCTAACTATCGTCTGCGGATGTTCACAAAAAATGTAATCTAAATTCCTCTGGCCAATTGACCTCAAGACACCGCCAGACTGAGCATTCGGCTTCAATGAAATGTTTCGCGCGCCATGCTGGGACCATAAAAAGTATCACCGTTATCTTCTAATAAACAAACATGCAATTACAAATTAATTTTAATTACATGGATAAAATAATGAATCACTTCAAAAGCCTTGATCAAACATATTATATTTAATGACAAATGTTTAAGGATGTCAAATTATCGCTTTTAAATGAGGATCCCAACCGCGACAAGCTAATCAAATTGAACGAGGCTTTTGCTTTCCTTTCCTTGCCTAATTATTCAGAGAATTATCCCCCCCCCCCCCCCCCACCCTGCGCCCCCAGAGACAAACAACAAAAACCTGGTCTTCCATGTATTTTACTTCCAATCACTTGAGTACGAGGTTATTTGTGATTACATCTCTATACCCGTAAAACTAAATATCTAAAATTACATCATAAGAAACCCTACCATTTAAACCAGATGAAAACGATTTGAATAATTGAATCAGGCGAACAAAAGTATTGCTATATAACATTTACGAACGGTATATTAATATAAGATGATTAACATCATGAATTGTTATCACTGTAACTGATTTAAAAACTACATTGCAATGCACATTCACACTTAGTATGATCACATAACTCACGCCATTTGCGTTAACGTTCTTTTATCCAAAACAAATGATTTGTTTTGATGTCTATTTTACGAGCTGCATTAATTGTTCATAACAAACATTGCGTAATCACGGAAGTCAGTATTTAACAGTCACGAAATAGCTATACAGATTACAAAAACAATTGTGAAAAGGGTGGTGATAAATGGCATCACCGCTCTGCTCTATTGAGAGTAGGAGATAAGAGATCACTGATGGGAGAGAAGTTGCGTAGTGCGATTCTACCCCCATAATCGGGGTGCAAAGCAGCTAGCTTCCGTGAATATTAAAACAATTTGTTATGGATTTAATTATACGGAAATTCACTAGATTCGTTGCATTGATAAGTTAATAAACTCAACTATATTAGGCATGTATATATACACTGCCAGCATTTCGTAATCTATATGCTGGATTAGACACAAAACCGTGTGCGAGTGCTAGGGTCAAGCTAATGCAAAACAGTTGCCTAGGGAACTAGCGACGCTGCAAAGAAGATTCGTCTGTATGAAGTATTAGTACTAAATTAAGGTGTATAAAAGGAACAGAAACCTGACTAAGAATGAATATATTATAGTAAAAGAGTGTAATAAACATACATTTATATGCATGTATTTATTGAAATAAATTCTTTCAATTAATACAGTTGATTTTATTGTGCAATAGCATCCACCTTAGCATTAAGTTAATTGCTATGATGGACAGAGATCGCTCTTTATGTATGTGTAAGAAAAACCCGTTTACCGCCTTATCGGCTTCATTTTTTTTTTATCATAAAACACTTACCACATGATGGCCATAAGAGGAAGACCCAACATTTAAGTTTACAAGAGACAATGTAAGGTAGTATTTACTTTGGGAAAATAATACATAGCTCTGACAAAAATTGCGAACCATTGGATACAAATAAATATATTCTGATGATTGTCAACAGGAAATTTATTCCAACAAATATACTGAATATAAAATTTATTCAAATCAAACAGTCACCCCATTTTGTGTGTTTCAACATTGCATAGGCCTACTAACTTCGTACATTTTGGTTTAAAATTGATTCCATTAACCGCCAAAAGTTGGTACACGCATCAACACGAAGGTTTCCAGTGGTACCACAATTTATACACGCCATTAAAATTCGTTAATCAGTACCATTATTTCAAACTGTATTATAAAACAATGTGTTTTTTTTAAATGAGCAAAATAAGTAGCGTCTTTGCCGTTTCCATCCATCATTTCGAGAATTTAAAAATAATGCTGAAATGTTATATTTAAACAAAAACAATAGCATCATCATTTAGAATTAAACCGTCAAGAAGCCCATCATGAGAGACATAAACTCCATCGGGCTTTGGGAATGAACAAAGTACCCAGGATGGGAAATTCCAGCAAACTCTGAGTTGGGGAAAAGCTTTCGTATGGTGAGACACTCCTTCATGGTGAGACGTTCCTCCTGAGCCCCGTGAATGAACAACGCGGGCTTGGTGCACAGAGCTTTGCCTCTGATCGACGGGAACGTGGCGAGGTTGTAGAAGTTGGTCGTTATAGAAGTCATGTTGATCCGCCACTGGAAGGAGCTCTTGGCTCCAAGGTCCGTCTGCACCAGGTTCTGAGCGATTATGAAGCGAGTCACGTCGTCCTTGACCGTCTTAGAGAGTTGAGCCTCGATGGACCTGCGCGCCAAGGTCATCGTGGGCAGCTTAGTCAGCCGCAGCTTCTTGATGGAGTCCAGACAGAGCGACATCTGCATGTGGTACTCGCTGGTGGTGTTGGGAGACGCGTCGATTACCGCCATCCGCTCGACATAACGGGGCTAAAACATGTTCAATACCCAAATCCGAATTAAAATATCGACCTGTAGTGGAGTAAAGATGTCTAAAATTAGTGCAAAAAGTGAAACAAACGTGAAAATTTGCACACTGACTAATTTGAGTATGCTGAATCCAACAATTGATGGTCCCATACTGAACTAATTATGGTTGACGACTTATTAATTAAAATCAATTAATTAATTAAATTGAGCTATTCTCGACCTCAATGTAGGCAAGTGAGGTATTTAATGAAAGAAAATCATACATGTTACATTGTTGGTTCGATTGAAATAAAATTTAATCAACAGTAATTAAGTTAATAGCGCAATTATTAACTGGTAATTAATATTAATAACTGGTTGTAAGGTAGAATGTGGTCTTACACAGTGATGTACTCGAAAAAAATGTACTGGTATACTCTCTTTTCTGAAGAACATACATGCTTTTGCACAATTGGGTGAGGGGGGGGTCTGGGAGGGGGGGGCAGCTAATGCGGGTCTAATAGGGCGCAATAGCTCCAGATTTTTTTTATTTATACATTGCAATTGGTGGCTTTCAAGCTTTTTGAAGGTGCTATTTCTATTAATTAATCAAAACCGCGTTTATTAAGAATACAAATACAATATAATATTGTATTACCTGTAACTAGAGGAGCTTTCGGTTAGTGGTGATAAAAGCATTGTGTAATTGTTGTATTTTGCTCTTTGAAGCAATTAACTTATGACTTATTCATTTGTATCTAGTAGTTGTATACGCTGCTTATTTTTTTTTATATATACACGGGGCCAATATTTTTTGGGGGTGTACATGCCGTATACTCGCGTATACCCCCCAATACATCACTGTAATACTTACACATCTCAACGCTAGAGCCAATATTTCGTGTTAGGTATACGCCCAATACACCACTGTACTTACACATCTCAACGCTAAAGCCATCGCAGTGCGACCTCCCATGCCCTGACCAATCAGAAAGGCGCTCTTGATGCGAAGATCGTCCATGAACTTCTTTATGTCTTCCGAAATATGAACGTAGGTCATCGGCCTCGCTTGGCAGCTCTCCCCGTGGTTGCGCATGTCTACCGCGTAAACCTTGCGCAATGAGCGCGAGTGAAGCTCTTTGGCGAAATTCTCCCAATGGCCTTTCGAGTCCATTACGTCGTGCATTATTATCACGGGTGGCTCGTTACTGGTGAGAGACGGTCGAATGTTCTCATACGCCATATAAGCAAGTCGAACTGGTTTTACATCTCGGCTGTCAATCAAAATAAATACCAACAACCATTTATTTAGCTCGTAGGGAATACATTATCGCAGTGGCGGTTTTTACGGTGTGCAAGGTGTGACAATTGCACAGCTGATTAATCAGGAAAAATAAAAAAAAGACTTCCAAACCGAAATTAGGCAGTTAGCAGGAAATAGACTAGCTTGGCTAATACAAATTTGCCTTAGAACTCGTTTTAGGCCATTAAAATTAACAGTCCCCCAAAAAAATGTTGCCTACTGCGAATTTGCCTCCGGCGGCTGGGGCTTTTCTCCAGACTCCAGCCATTCCGCGCCACCTCGTTTTTTGGAATTGCACACCTGATATCGAGTTCAAAAACCGCCACTGCATTATCGATGAAAACAATTCAGTAAATCGGTCAAATAGAAATGTATCACATGAGATAATCAAATATTTAATGCACTCATAAAATTCAATTTATTATAACAATACATTTATAACACAAAAGAGGCAACAATCTATACAAATGGCACAAATAACATCACAATGTTAACATCATAAATCTCAAATCAAATAAACCAATTAAAAAATTACAATTAAATGTATAATGAAGTAGCTGTCACCAACAAAACCATAATCAGAATTTAATTATAAATAAATCTAAATTGAAGTTATATCGAAGTTTAATTTATAATAAAATGAAAACCGCAAAAAATCTTTTACTGTCAATTGAGGTAGAAACGGTAGACGTGAGAAATACAGCCCTACGCACAATTGTGGCATCGGGATCGCTATCTCAATTCGGAAATCGCGCAAGAATTAATTTACATCGTTCTTATGGCGCTGTTCACTACAATCGTAATGTCATAATGCTTGTAGTAAAGGCCTCCCCACAATTGTTGGTATAACCGCCTGCTGGATTAGTCAGTTGGTCACGGTCTGCTGGATTAGTCAGTTGGTCACGGTCTGCTGGATTAGTCAGTTGGTCACGGCCTGCTGGATTAGTCAGTTAGTCACGGCCTGCTGGATTAGTCAGTTGGTCACGGCGTGCGGGAATAGTCAGTTGGTCACGGCCTGTTGGATTATTCAGTTGGTCACGGCCTGCTGGATTAGTCAGTTGGTCACGGCCTGCTGATACAAAGTGATTCTAAATTCCAGTACAACAAATGGTGGAGGTGCCGGGTCTAGGATATAAATTAAATCCCTTTGTAGTTTAAAATTTCTTTTTGGTTCCTCAAATCTCCGCGTGTCAATGCATTCTTTTCCTATATCACTCCTAAGTTACCACAATCAACAATATCTGTAGCAATCCCTACAGCTGTCGACGCTCTCTATTGTAGTAATCACATCCAGCAGGCGGTGAGCGACTGAATAATCCAGCGGGCCGTGACCAACTGACGTAGCCGACACGCGTCTTTACGTCACAAGTATGAGTTCGAAGTCACCTTTAAAATGTTTGATGTAGCTCAGGCGAAACGTCAGTGTGTGGGACGAAATCCCATAGTTATATGTGTGTTTGAAGAGAGAGCTTTTGTAATAAAAGTTTTTCCCGGCTTGGCATCGAATTCAGATCCTCCGCATCCTTCGTACACTATCCATAAAGTTGGATTTAGCTTTAAAAACGTATTATATATATATATATATATATATATATATATATTTATTTATTTATTCATTTATTTATTTAAAAATTATTTATAAATATTTTTATGTTTTAAATTCTCACATATGCAAAGTAATAAGTTATTTTGGTACTATCACGTAAGTAAGAGAATGAGGGTTGATCTCACCACCAATATCCTAACGTTTCGATGCGATATCACGCATAATCGTCAGGGGTTCGTTCTACAGGCCGTCCGAAGAGACGTGGATACAATAGAACCCCTGAGGAAGATATCGCACCGAAATGTTGGGATGGAGGGGGTAAGTTCAAACTCGAATACTGTTACTCACATGAATAACCCAATAAGTAATTACATTATATGTATAGATAGACATGAAATACGATTTTTATAGTGAGTCTACGAGAATGGTATGCTGGTATATATATATAAGACAGAAAGTAAACAAACGACTTCCCTTGGAATCGAAACCAGGCAAGAGGGAGACCTGGGTTCGGATCCCGGCGGACGTGGTTTTTTTACATTTTGTTTTATGTTCCATCATACATTTATTAAATCAAACTAAAGTCTTGTTTACCAAAAACTTAAACTTAATTCATAAATATATATATTTACTATATATTTATATATTTATATATATTTATATATTTATATATTTATATATTTATATATTTATATATTTATATATTTATATATTTATATATTTATATATTTATATATTTATACATTTAATGAAAATGTTAACCCAAAGTTCAACAATTACAGAAATAAAGACGTATTTAATTATTGAGAGTCTATCTCTTTCTCTCTCACTCACCGTCATTGTTATTTTCGTATCTAAGTAACGGTTCCTAAAATTAAAATTAAAATACTCACAAAATATCACATTTTGTAAATATTTTAATTTCTTCCAATTTGTACCTGAAAATAATATTAATATAGCTTGTTTTCACTCATATTTAAGTGAAATTAACTATGAAATAATGTACTAACCTTCCAATCGAGAAAGGTCCATCTTCCGTATTTTGCACCTTGGAAGACCAAGTCTGATAGACCGTTCTACTTCCAAGGGCTTCAATCCTTGTCTGCATTGGCAATCGATTCATACTGTTCATAACAATTGCCATAGCCATTTTACTCTAAAATTTTAAAATAATTAAGTGATTTTACCGGACCAAGATGCGTCCCGTGGCTGAAAATATTTTATAATGATAAATGCCGTTACCGTAGTTTTAAAGACAACGACGACAATAATGAATGCTTTAAATTGTTGCAATCACATTGTGGAGATAAGCAACACTACGTGGATTTCACTGGAGGACATTTTCTAAACCAATTTATATCCTTTCGTGGCTCGAAAATGATATACGATGAAATTACATTTGAAATTCTGTTTACATGATTATTTAAAATGAAACGTTACATTTCTACATTGTGAGGAAACGGACAATATTAAGATACTCCAAGACTCATTGCAGATAGTCATATGAGAGCAGAAGTTTTAAAATGTCATGCTAGTTCTACCTGTCCCAAATTGGTGTTCTTATAATTATATAACATATTTTAACGCTGATATTTTGTGATTATAATATATATTTGTCACATGCAAATGTTTTCATTGCTAAAGGATCCTAAGTGCTCCGGAAAGCGTATCTTTTAGCCTCGCTTTCTTGTGCATTTTATTAAAAATCGTTAACGCCCCACACCGTAACTATCTTTCCTAGAACTATAATTCCATATCCTTTAAGTCCAAGGATCCCGAGCTTGAAGCCATATAAATGAAACAGAACATGGATATATTCGGTTCCTGTGAAACGAGACTAACGTACGTGCATGTATATCAAGTGTACATCGTAGTGATAGACCTCTTGCAAGGGGTAGCTGGCTTAAACCAACAACCTTTAAGAGCGAAGGATACCTTTACGTCAAAAACCGCAGCAAATTGTCATGTTTCTATTATATCTCAAGAATGGACCTCAAAATCGAAAATCTGAAAAATAAGAATGCTGTGGTTTGGTAAGCCCTACAAACTGAATGATAAGATATACTTAACATTATCATCAGTATGACTGTAATACCTATTTCATTAATAATTTAATATTATAGCTATCACAGTCATACTGATTATAATGTTAAGTATATTTGTCATTCGGTTTGTAGGGCTTACCAAACCACAGCAACCTTCTTTTTCAAATTTTCGATTTCGAGGTTCATTCTTGGAATATACTAAAAAAAAATGACGATTTGCTGCGGTTTTTGAAGTAAATGTATCCTTCGTCCTTAAACATTTCAAACAAATAATTCCACCTCTACTCACATAGAAGCAGTCACTACACACCACATTGATCATCCGCAGCATACAGCGAGTATACGTCAGTGTACAACCCTTCCAGTGTCCATCTAAACATGGGAGACCTACACAGACTACTCTACAACTCAGTAACAAGGTCGTCCGTCACGGATGATGTTACCCCAAACACGTCACGTGCTCTCCGGTGACCAACCGCAATAGTGTATCTTTAGACCTCGTTTACATTACTGACATATTACGCGGGTAGGTGGAATTACGTGGGTAACGCTTGAAAGTTGCTACGCTGGTACGAAATCTAACACCTCGTTTACGTTACCCTCATCATTACGATCGTAGGTTCTGGGTGCTTGACGTTCGTAACTCTACCAGCGTTCATACACATCATCACGGATCCACGGAATACTGAACACAATTACAAAAATACAAATGTGGAGACGATGTAGCTTGGTGTATTATTGAGGTTATCTTTTACGTCGTTGTTTAATTGGCGTAGCAACAGGTTTGATTTAATTCATATGTCACGTATTAGGCGAAACAATCGAGTTGTATTGTATGGATATTTCTTTAGATCAAGATTAGATGGCAACTAGTATACTAACTGCCGTAAGTGTACTCTGGTAAACCTACCGACTGATTTACTAACTGTGCAGCGTTTACACTTGGAAAATGACCGTCGGTTGGTCGATAATGTAGTCTTACGATCGTAAGATGAGAGTAATCGTAAACGGGGGGTTACTCGGATAATTTACGCGGGTGCCAGGTTAACCGTCGCAAAATTTTGTCGTGTAAACGTACGAAGTTGCTAACCCTGGTAGCTGTATAACCTCACTTTTTGTGATTTTCTTTTCTCGCGTCTTAAAGAAGTCGGAATGGCCACAAACTTTGGTAACGATGACAGCTCAAGTGCCTCATCCAATTAATACACTCAAATCTGTATTACCGTGACCTAAACTGTCAGTTTGGCAAAGTGGAATTTTAAGGTTATGTTAACTGTTTCTTCTGTTCTTCGGTACTAACCTAGGCGCTCCTGTTGGAAAGTAGATGAACTACTTCGGTACGATGGTAACTCTTGTGTCGTGTGAACGCTCATTACTTACCCTGGTATTATAACCCACGTAGCAACTGCAGTAATGTAAACGAGGTCTTACTTGGACAGACTTGTACTAATACTGGAGCGGTTTGGTGGCCTATTTCTTATTAGACCCATACACTTTGTACAACAACACAAAACCATTTGGAATAGTTGCAATGGTTAGTTACCTAATATATAAACGACGTTGTAGTTAGCGGACGCGTGTAGAACTATGTTTTTCGACGCCTGGACCGACGCCGGGCGTCGTTTACACATTGACTAACTTGAGACGCTCTAGGCGTTGACACAAGAGTCATAAAGACTTGAAATAAACTCCAAAACATTGCCGGCTTTTGTATCTAACTATGCCTTGTACTGCAATAAGATTTTTTGTAATACGTCATTGTTGAATGAACCATTGTTGTAACATTTCGTACTATTTTCGGAAAGCGCCTAATATTCAGCCGCCTCTCACATCTAAACCACTAATATTTTGTTAGGCACACTCCATAGATTTGAATTGCGGAATATAAAGGGGAACATGTATTAGTTTTCTAAAACGGTTTGTTATGAATGGATTGGAAGTTATTAACTGTTATGTGGAACAATGCGTAGGCGGCTATTGGCGCGCGCAACATAATTCCCTCAACGGCTTGAACTAGGAAATCCACTACAGTTTTCTTGTAGAGCCAGTTTATTACTCAGGAACTCAGAATAGAGATAAAACAAAAGTACAGCCCTCATAATTTTCTTAAAATTAATTTTTCTTATCAGGGGTGGACAAATATAAGGATATTTCTTTAATAAAATTCCACAAATTAACCACATTTATGAAAACTTATACGCTCATATATTTCTCCATTGTATTTTAAATTGTGAACAGAATAACTTATTATGAAATAGAAGATTCATATTTTAGCCAGGGTTGTCCAATGTGTTATCATATTTTGCGCTGACAGACTATAGTGATTATTTCTATAATGCTCGTGAGTTTGTTTCAGTATAATATAGATTTGTAAGTGTGCAAAGTATTAATATTAATTTCATCTACAAAAAAATGTAGGCCTATATAACTATAATACGCCAAGGCCAGTTCTAGAGTATCTGGCCAGTATCTGTACCAAAGTGAAGTTTGACGCCCTTTCTACGTTAAATTAATCAATGGGGGTGTTGGGGGGTTGCCCCCCAGCTTATGTGGGTACGGACATAGTCCCGGGAAAAATTGATTCTAAGGATGTCTTTGAACTACTTTAATGAGATTTAGGTTCACAAAAAATACTTGTTTAGTTAAAGAAAACTGAATATTATCACACAAAGCAAATAAACTTTAAGTCAGTAGGCATAATATGGCTCTTTTCTTTACTTCCAAAAGATCATCTTATTAACGTGTGTAAAATAGATGTCAACATTCGCCTGGAATCGAAATTGTTGCAAAAATCGCTAACGTAGAAGTTCCAAAACGTATCTAACTTCTCAGACTTGTTGAAAACCTCTATAGCGGAGCCTAAATAAAAATTGTGTATAATACATTCAGATTTCTTTTTTTTATCCAGAAACGTACGCAGGAATATATTTCGGGAGGCTGCCCAGAGTAGGACATAACTGTAAAAGGTATTCCACAATTGTGTGGTAGGCAATTTTGTGGAAATTCCGTCTTTTTGAAGTGGATGTACAGTTGTACATGATCGCAGTTAAAAGCTAGCAATCGTTCAAGCTTAGATTTTCATCGCTATCAATCAAAGTTACATGATTAGGGTGCAGATTCATTTTTGTGACTTCCTCTTAGTGTGTCTTTTAGGGCGGAATGTAAGGTCGAGCTATGTATGTGATTGGTTTATGGCTGCTATGAAGTTTGTTCTTCACATGGAAAATAGCATGTAATAAAACAATTCCATAGCAACAAATCCTGTACTTGACTTGACACTTGACTGCATACGGCCCTTAGTCCTCGTACCGTTGACTAAATACAGGCAACAGTATTTCTATTGTATTGTATTTTATTGCAGCTGTTAGATTACATGAAGATGTAGCAAGTACGGGCATCGTAATATAAGCATTGTCAAGTTTTGATGATAATGTAGATAGAGTTACATACTTATATACTAGTTATACACTTTTACCTATGATATTTAATACCTGCTCTATAATACTCATACATTTTTACATTTACCTAACTTATATAGTACAGTCGTTTTCTTATACCTATTAGAATGTCAAAGAATGTATTGTCTAATGAAACTAAAGATTACAAAGAACAAAGATAGTTATACGTCTTAGTGTCCTGAAGTTTTTTCTTGAAGCTATTGACACGTTGTAGAAACACTTTTCTATTAGGTAATTTCTCAATTTTCTTTGAAACATGTTCCGGTTTGTAACACTTTTTATTTCATTGGGTAAGTATTTGAACAGTATCTTCGTTGCATGGGCAGGGGCTTTGTCCGTTATCTTCAACTTAGTTTCTGTCATGTGTTGGTTGGCCTTGTACCGTGTATTGTGCTGATGGGTATCGAGTTTTTCAGAAAAGCATGATGGGACAGCATCATGGTTCACGCACATACATTATGGTTGCATAAATGTGCTTGGAAGGGACAGTAAGAATTTTTAGTGATTTAAAATGTTCTTTACATGTTTGCATTGGTTTAATATAATATACTGTATTGCCCTCTTTTGTAGCCTAAATTACTTTGCCATCATTTATATGATTAGATAAGTGCGTGATATGCAGATTTTAGTATGGTCATATTGTAGTATTGTTTTAGTTGTTTTATTACAAATATACCTGAACTGATCTTCTTAGCAATGAATTATACGCGGTCATCCCGTGTCAGGTTTTATCAATGTATAACCCCAAAACTTTTGTTACCCTTACTTCCTCTAATTCTTGTTCTCCTATTAATATGTCAACTTCCCTTCTGTGTTTGTTACCTGGGTTGAAGACCATTAGCCATTACATATGTTTTACTCGAATTAACTTTAAGACAGTTGTTTTCAAATTGTTGCACTATGTTGTTTGTTTCAACAAAAGCATCGACCTCAAGTCCCTCAGTTGTTTTATGAGATTGTTTTATGCTGCTTTACTAATAAAGATTTGTTACTGATTATACACAATCCTGGATTTAGCGGGGAAATATTCCCTTCGCCACTGGATGAGCTTGCTATTTTGCATTAGAGTAATATTAATGTAAATGAATAACCTGAAAGCCATGGTAAATCGAAGTTTCAGTTCAGAGTAGCCTAAAAAATATATTAAAAAATAGAAAATCACGCCGAAACTATTTTCATGCCGTATAGTAGTATGTTTATACCAATGTATGTTTATGTGTATGTTTATGTCAGAGAATGGACTAGAAATTCCTAATAGAAAAGGACTTGGCGTGTCTATATTCAGGTCCAAACTACTTGTTGGCAGATTTAAAACAAAACAAATCAAGATGTATTTAGTTACGAGAATTATCTTTATTGATATTATTGTTGTTAAAAGTATGCCTACTTGAGGTGGTTCATACTTATGATACGCAAGCAGATGATACTAGTGAAAGTATGTGTACTGTGAAAGAAGTTCATCTGGGTAAAGTAAATCTGCGGAGTACTTGGTACCTAATATTAAATCAGAAATCGGGCTACCAGTCAATATTGAATAGGCCTAGTCAATAAAAATTAAGTTAAAATAGCAATAGGATAAGTTTGGAATCAGCACACATGCTGATAGTGACATAAATGCAAAATCTCAGAAGAATGGTTGCGAACTAGACATGCAGAAACGCATTGCGCGATCCCTGCTAGGCCGGCGAACGTGTGTCGCAGTTAGCGGGGACGCTCGCGGGCCGCTGGGCCAGTCAGGTAGATTTTGCATAAACAATTAGTTTACTCAGAATCTAATTGCTATATTTTCACAAACTAAACTCGACATCCGGCCTGACACCCACATGATGTTTTGTGGAAAAACGCATACCAATATGTTGATTAGTATCATAGATATAGCAATGTATAAATGGTCTGGAATCACAAAAATGTTGCATGTTTCGGCAAAGGGGTTTCTACCCTTCGCATACTCAAGTGCGGAGTAATTTTGGACTAGCCATTCTATCTGCAAATAAATTCTACGCAATCACTATTTTTGTATTATTTTCTACGTTATTTTTTCGTTGTGTTATCATGTATTTTATTAAAGAAACTGCATTCTCCCCTTTGGTAGATTAAGGGATGAAAAAACATGGTTCTACACGAATTCTTAAACTACAATGTCGAATTAAAATACGTAAATAATGCCTCCTATCATATTTAATAGGTTTCGTCTTGTTGTACAAGGTGTATGGGTCAAACCTTAAACAAGCGTCGTAGGACTCGCTTGCCGCTCCGTTATAACAAGTAGGCCTGTGTCATCGCAGCACAACTAAAGGCCCAACCACAATTGACGGCATCGTCATTGTAATCGGTGATCGCAATTGTAGAACCATGATCTACCATTACAATCCGTAACGATTTTGTTGTGAACAGCTCCATAAGAACTAAGTAAGTTAACTTCTTCACAATTTCCGGATTTTGATTACAATTATGATGTCGTCAGTTGTGGTCGAGCTTAAGTCAGAGTTCACTATCCTACCACGGAACAGCTTGGCTAAATTTCCTAGATATCGCTCTCTTGACAAATAATCACAATCCATCAAAACTTATGGTGCGTGCATTGTTATGAATAATAATAATTTCTTGTAGAAATACCTGTAATAGGGTGCACACCACCTTTACCTGACGTGCCCCTCTTCCCTCTTCAGGTGACTAACTAGGGTATGTTATGGGTTCTTGGATAGTTGAAAAGAAATTTCAGAGGGATAGGACTCAATCCCAGCATTCGCTTTTACGCGCTGAGAAAAACCTCTGAAAAACCATTCAAACAGGATTGCCGGTGGCCGGAATCGAACCGGCGACCTCCCGAATTAGGGTCCAGCGTCTTACTGTTGAGCTACCTCTATTGGTAAGTCATGAATGTTACATGATTTCAAGTGCAGCTATGCATTATAGAAGCAGATTCCATGTTGTCAGCGTTTTGTTTACCTCAATGAAAGAAACCAGTAAGCTGGTGCGCAGCTTTCTTTGTGCGTGCATCCTTACTTCCGTCCCTATTTGGACATCGGTCCACAAACCGCGGTCAAATTTGATATCAACATTTATTTCATAAATAAAAAAAAGTCATGCATATATCCACATCAAGGCGTGTTTTAAACACTAATGTGTCCGTCCCCACATGAGAATATTATGTAGACATATTGTGTATGAGTTTAGCGTCCTGAAATGGGTCCTTATCAGCCAGGAGCTTCAGGAAACTCAAACAACGACCCAAAATAGTAGATTTACCTCACTATCTACCCGAGCAGACCTCAAAACCTAACAGATACATCTGTGTGTATGTGTGGGTTGGCTGCACAATATTACATGTACCTATTGAAGTGGTAATACAGGCCCTCACATCGTACGTGTAGTGAATAAGAACTACGTCTTGTCTATAGGCAGTATAATGCTACACACAAAATACCTATAGCCTGAATTCAAATATTGAGACTGACGTTAGTCCTGTATGTGGGGCTGTAACGCATTTCTCTTCTACTACGTCAAAATCTTTTCCGCACTGGCTGAAGCTTGTCTATTTTTCCCTGCGTCATCGGAGGGAGAACATCTTTATTTTTTGCTAAATCGTATCCAATCAAGGAAATGGTTCCCTGTGGTCTCCGAGAACCCAAGGGCTTGATAATCCCCGAGGCTTAGGTCAGGAAAAGGCAGCGGCCACTCTTCACTCAATACGTCTGGCTCAATTCAATAATATAATAATCTTCTCTGGCCAAGTCTGACATTAAATCTTGATTCAATCAAATATGGAGTCTGTGTCAAGACAGGTGTATTGAGAGGGGTATCTTGAACATTATTATTACATTAGCAGACAGGAAGGGATAGATCCACTGTTACAATAGCGGTAATACGTATGGTATCTTGATTGAAATATTGAAAGAAACTTGCGGTATGTGGTTAGGTACGAGCTAAATACCGCATGAAACCTGTCAGATATTCAATTACAATATCTTTTTATTTGGTACTTAATTTATTTTCTCTTGAAATTAGGTCATGATTGAATTGAATTTAACTTACTTGCTTCGTATTGAACCGTTCAAAACTAAACTTTAATACCACAATCGGGATAGAATCGGGAAATGTATTCATATTTCCATGATTGCGATACCGATTACCCCAATATTAATAGGAAATGAGTAAATGAATTAAATGCATGACCTTTTGTATCTCTCTGTACACACAGTAGGTCGTGATCGAAATCTATTTGAATTGGCTATTTTCTACGATTATGATTGCAATACCGATCCCAATTACGACCACGATGCTGCGACAATTGTCATTAGGACATACCGATGTGTTTGCTGGCGTCAGGTTTTGTTATTTTTTTTCCACGTGATTGTCTTTCGTATCAGTATTTCAACGCTATAGGTGAGACTAATTTAATTTGATGCATAATACATTGTTCGTCATTTTCTTGAAGTGTGTTTGGTCACCTTTTACATGTGGCATGTGGAGTGTTTCCAATCCCATCCTGAATTGCATGACCCGTTGATTGTTTACTTAAGGGTGCTGATTCATTTCTCTTGGCTTCCGTTGTAGACAATTTTCCTTTATTTGTTTTCCTTTCCCTTTATTATTTTCGTGATTCACTTTACGTTTCAAGAAGTAACTAAGTTTATGCAGCACAATAAGGTGTTATACGGATATGAAAAAGAGTTTAAAACTAACAATCCGCTGAGTAGGTCTAGTTTTACACTGGTATAGTTGACCCCTGTGTTGAGGCTTTTTGATAAGCTAGATCCGATATTATCAGTTTTCGTGTATCGTTGTACATGTGCCTGCAGACCAACTAGAATAGGTATGCATGACAAGGGAGATTTGTGTTAGTCATAAGGTTCAAAGTAGGTATAAATCAGTATTTCAGAGTGTAAGGTGTAAAAATGGTACTACTTTTTCAAGAAAGTGTATATTTCGTTTTATGTCTAAAAGTGGGTTTATTTCACAATTTTATTTGAGTACCTAGTAAACACTAACGTAAAGAATTGATCGAAATGTGCTCCAATCTCAAGTTCTATCGTATTTGCTTTTAGCACCGTCGGCGAAATAATGATTCTTCTACCTACGGATGATAATAAACGCATAATTTGACGGAAAGTTTACACAACTATTTGAAGGGATCTTGTAACACGATTCGATATTGTTTTATGAGATTCATATCATCCAATCTCATACGATGGGACAAACTTTTCAAATTATTAACTTATTATCAGATATCAAGTAACAATAAAGAAGGAAATGCTTAAACAATTTGTCTAGAGAGGTAATAAGTATATCCTTGAAGTAAAATTGCCCTTGTTTGCGCCAAATCAAGTCATTTATTGAAATGGCATTTATTTGGATTCCCGTACGATTTATAATTAGTAATTCTTACCTATGCATGTCATTTTTAGCCATAAAATTTATTCCAATGATGATTATTTATAATTTATACAGCGCGTTTATAATATAATATAACACTCTTGTTGGATTATGCATTATGACCGTATTTACAAGGCTCACATAACTCCTCGTAGCAAATGTTGCTCAAGGGTCATTCATTACGTCTTTCTGAGTTGCTGCTGTTTTCAACAGAAAACAACATTTCAAGATTTGTTTCCCAACATATTTGAAAGTTTTCTCAAATAGTAACAGTTGTGATGAAAACGCGTATTTTAGTGCACACATAGCCGCCCGTAAACGACAACCCGACAATTTCTGCGAAATTTCGACTGATCTCCCTTCAAAAGAGAGTTCAACATTGGTCGTACCTGGCAGTACTGTAGGTATAGATTCTATCTCACACCTCTAACTACTTGGCTGTCACATTTATAATATACACGATACGTGTTCAAAATAAAATGAAGAGCTATCGACTTTCATAAATAATACTAGGTGACAGTGGGGTGTGGAGTCAAACGAATAAACTATTGCACTGTAAAATATTAAACACAGTGTTTCCTGGTTAGCCAGAGAGTTTTGTCAACTTTATTTCTTGGCGTCTGTTTCTAGGTGAGCGGGAGGCATCTATATTTAATGGTACATATGAACTGATAATATTGACTTGTCTCTATATGAGTCGGTATCGGGATCGCAACCACATTCCAGAAACAGTGAAAAAGTTAATTTGCCTGGTTCTTACGGAGCTGTTCACAACACAATCAGTGATGTCATGATGATTATAATAGGAAAATGTACAATTGCGATCACGATAATGATCACGATGCCGACATTTGTGGTTACGTCTTAACTCTTTTATTCTGGCGCTACAGTGAAGTAGTGTTAGACTGATGAGTGGTGACAAACTGGCAAAGTGAATTATACTAACGACCTAGAGTAAAATAATGAATTGTTTTCCAAATGAACCGCCTTTGAACCCGGACATTCAATATCGCATTCAATTATGAATGAGAAAACATCTTCTAGTTTTTTTTTTAAGCTACACAAACCGTAGCATTCAACGACTGACTTAGATTTGTGACACATTTACTCCAGAACGAAGTTTGGGCCTAGGAATACCACTTTGGGACGTGGGTTCGAATCCCACATAACGTTTGGCTTTTTATAATTGTCCTTAGTCTTCATCTATCAACTCTCATAGTCTAGAATTGCACTATTGTCATAATAGAATAGTAAAGCAACAAGAATCACCATTAGTTTCGTTAGTGTATCATAAGACCTTGAGCTATTACGGTATTTGGGTTAACATTCGTAATTAAAGATAACAATAATATTTGTCTGTCAAAGTTCATAGTCAAAAGGTACTACGACAAGCAAATGCAATTCATAATGTGTGCTTATGAACTAAATATACTCATAAAGTTTGAGAACACGGCCATGTAAAGCGAATTAATTCCACCATTAAACGAATATTAAGAACAGTAACAATAACAATAACAACAACACATAAAAGCAGTAAATTCTTATTATAAATAATTGTACTTATAATTAAAAACAGAAAACCACAACACACAAACAAGAATTTTATTGGAAATAATACAAATATCCATACACATATTATAATTATAATAATTAAAATACTTTGTTTTATTAAAAGTGCTCAAAGGAAAAGATCTACCCCTTAGTCGTCGGTATAGGAATCGCAATCGTTATCCGGAAATCGTGAAAAGTTAACATATGGTTCTTATGGCGCTTTTCATAACTAAATCGTAATGTCGTAATTTTAGTATGGGGAAATGTTTACGATTGCGATCCCGATTACGATGACGACAATTGTGGTTAGGGCTTATCTAGATACAGTATAATGGTATTTCTATTTTAAGGAAGAAATGTTGTAGACTCTCAGTAAACCATAAGCCTTAAGCAATAAGTACATATAAAATATATATATTTTAAATTAAGCAATATAAGCCTTAAACCTTAAAAAATAATTATATATATATATATGTATATAATATATATATATATATATTTTAAATTTATAGTTATTATTTTTATTATAAGGATTTTAAGTAGGTGTGCTTGGTATAGTGTTATATATGTTACACAGGGTTTTTGGGTATTAATCCACGTTTTGTGAGGAGGTTGTTTATGTACATACCCTGCTTCACTACGTTTCGCCGTCAAATGATGCGGCATCCTCAGGTGACAGGTCCGGGTCGCGTGTGTTGTCACCGCGAATGCCTTGCAGTGGAGCCAAGGTGTTCGCGGAGACAACACCTGAGGATGCTGCAACATTTGGCGGCGAAACGTAGCGAAGCAAGATATGTACATGAACAACCTCGTCATAAAAAGTGGATTAATAGTTAATACCCTAAAACCCCGTGTAATATCTCAGTTTTTGAACGAAAATCTACGTCATGACATGTATATATTATATTGGCGTAAATTTTCGTGGTCCATATTTGCATTATATTGATTTCTTTAACGGTAAAATATAACGTTATGTTAATAACAAATATTTATTATTTACATAACGTGGTATTTTACCGTAAACAATTAATATTATAATATATTTTAAAATATATAATGCATAATATATAATATATAATATATACTATATAATATATAAGATATAATATATAATATATAATATATAATATATATTTACATTGTTAAATACTTATAATCTTTTATTAAAATTACAAAAAGAATATAAAACTATACCAACGTCACTCACTGACTTAAAATATGCTGAATATATATTTATATATTTATATGTTTGTATATTTATATATTTATATATTTATATATTATATATTTATATTTTTATATATTTATATATTTATATATTTATATATTCATAAAAATGTAAACACCAAGTTCGACAATCACAGAAATCAAGAAATTTTTAATTATTAGAAGTATATCTCTTTCTCTCTCACTCACCGTCATTGTTATTTTCGTATCTAAGTAACGGTTCCTAAAATTGATATTTTTTGAATATTTAAATTTCTCCCTATTTCTACTAAAAAAACTATAGTATTATAGTGTGTTTTCACTCATATTTAAGTATAAACAAAATAGTAACTAAGTTACTAACCTTCCAATCGAGAAAGGGCCAGAGTCAGTATTGGACACCTTGGAAGTCCAACTCTGATAAACCGTTCTACTTCCAAGGTACATTTGAACACTTGTGTGATTTACCAATCGTATCAGACTGTTTTTAAACATAAATGAAGCCATTTTACTTTGTAATTTAGAAAAAATAGGTGATTTTACCGGAGCAAGATGCGTGCCGTGTGACAAATATGATTTAGTAATGATGAATGGCGTTTCCGTAGTTTTAACGTCAATAATGCCAATAATGAATGGTCAATAATACACCGCAAGCGTTGTTGTCGCAAACACGTGGCATACATCTCCTTCCTGTGATGGACGCTCACTGGAGGGCATTTCAATTCACAATTATTATATCTGGTCTCTATGGTGACTTCCGGTCATAAAAAAAAAAGTTTATCATAAACTTTTTTTTTGTAAGTGATCTTGATTTGTATCAGCTAAAATGATAACGAACTTTAGATCATTTTGAACATTTGGGTTGTTTGCTCTCCATCTCGATATCTATTATTGTGTAATAGAACAACCTCAGTACAGCCCTGTGTATGTTTGTTCTTCAAATCACAAAGAAATAGTTGTCTGTATAAAACATTGAGCTAAACATTTTAATTTTCTGCTGCTAATTGAAATGAATGAAGTAAACGATTGTTTTTCCAAATATTCTTACGGTGATATAAACATTGAACATTTTATGCCACTGAAATGGACATACAAATTCAAATCATCTTCAAGTCTCTAAATACTTTCAAACCTTGCAACATGCATTTATCATCGTATATGTTAATTTCCCACGGGTAAAGAAAGTATTGAAGGCGGTTTGGCTATTAAATCATACTCATCTCAAGCGCATAAGTATGAACATAGTCACAGAAATGTAGCACGTAGTACATTTTACATACCACTCATCCCAAGATGCTTTAGTGTTTAGGCTGGGCTGGGCCTAATATTGCCACCCCCAATTAGTCACAACCAATGTTGCGTCTGTATCATATTTATAAAACATAGAAACAGACATAGAAGGACATAAAACAACAGTAGAAACAGTGTAGAAACAGATCATAGAACATAGAACATAGAACAAGAAGATCTAACTCAATAGCACGGAAGGATTTCTAAAAATGTTTTTCTATATCCATCTTTAATATGATCATACTTCGCTCACAAAACTTGGCGGAGCTTAACTTAAGAAAACGTTGAAAAAAATAATATGTGGCACAAAAAATTTTAAATACATATTTTGGACCCCCCTGGAAGTCAGATTACAAAATACAAGAACGGGATCCCGCAGCAAGATAAAAGATTGCGTTTTTTCCATAATAGTGAGCGAAGAGACGATAGATCAAAGTCGTTTGGTCTCACAGTGATAAACCTCAATGTTAGAAACCACGGACGGGCTTCTACCTGAGGCACAATTCTGTAAAAAGCAAACGCTATCAGTTTTGAATCCTTGTAGATGACGTCAGAACAGATCAGGGGGAGACAAGACCGTGTTGTGGTGATTCTGAGGGATTGCCCGTGTAAGGATGGATGCGTATTAGGAGAGATACAAGTGCTTGTTTGAAACAATAATTAAATGTGGAAAATGAAATGTTTGTTGAACAAGCGCCCGG
This sequence comes from Isoperla grammatica, assembly GCA_945910005.1. Taxonomy (NCBI): domain Eukaryota; kingdom Metazoa; phylum Arthropoda; class Insecta; order Plecoptera; family Perlodidae; genus Isoperla; species Isoperla grammatica. The sequence continues at coordinate 9,893,363 of OX246745.1, forward strand.
ATATCACTTGCATACAAAACTAGCTATGTGAAATACAGCTATATAATACCTTACAAACAGTTCTGGCCGGATTCTGCGCGCGTGTAATAAATATTCACTAAAAGTAAAAATTAAATAAGACTTCTTTATAACAAACTCTTTGGGGGCCAGATTATTATTTTGTTATAAAGAACATTTCTTTATAAAGATGCTACCTTTACATGCATAATAATTTTTTGGGACCTCAAAAACAGTTTGTTATATAGATCATTTTGTTATCAAGACGTTTGTTATAAAGAAGTTTCACTGTATATCCAAGTTATTAATAATCTCGCCGAAAGAAATGATTAGATAATCAACATAAGTAGTTAATAACGAATGGAGAGAAACATTATCATAAATGGCTTATAAATGATTTAAAAAACACTACAGAAAATTCGAACAAACAACATAGTAGTTAATTAAGTAAACATAAAATATGTTTATGGATATTGAATTGAGAGACAATAATGAGTTACTGTATGAGATAAACTTTAGTTTTAACCTTCAAGATTGTTGATGACTTGAGGTGAGGTGAACTTGTATCAATCCCGTGTGAGCTGAGCTTGTCCAAAGTTGTCTATCAGACACGAGCTAAAGCACGATATTATGTTAATTGGGGCTGTGTCTACAACTAATCATTTGAAACTATCGATATAAACAGACATAATTTACTATTGCAGTTTCAAGAGAAGTTTTGTAACTTCTAATATGGATTCAATTCAATCACTTCTAGCCGTAGGAACAATTATTAACTGTGACTTAGGAGCCGTCCTATAGCAACAAAGCACTTAGTAATTTCAAAGTACTTTTGAATCAGCACTGTTGATTCTGGCATTTGTCCGCGAGTGTTCGCACTGTCCATTCACTGGTTCCCATATTTCATATTTAAAAACATCGATTTTTGGTTGGTTATCGCTCACTCTTCGATGGGGTTCGGAGCCTACAAGGTTGGCTAAGTCACTTTAAATTAAATTCTCCCACTGAAAATCTGTTTTGTGACTGTGTAGGTAGACTTTGAATGGAAATTTCGTTTTCTTTTCTTTAATTTCTTTTATTTTTAATTGATTTAATTTTAATTTATTTATTTTTATAACTTATATATATATATTATATACGCATGGAGCCTCGCTGTGTTTAACGTCGTAAAGGGTGAAAATCAACCCATGTGCTCTAGTGCTAGAACCATCACATTGATGGTCACCCATCCTGTTAGCACCACCATTAGGCACCGCAATCGCCTATCATTTCAAGCTATCGTAAGTTCACATCTTCAAATTGGCCCACATATTCTATTTCCACTCCAGCCTCTTTTTATCCGAGAATTTTGTCTAATTTACTTCTGGAAGATCCAACCTAACATTTCCGATGCAGCGACAATGAAATCTGGTAACGGTATTCGTCCATTGTGATGTAAGGTATACAAAACACGTATTACGCTTCCATCTATATAAACCACTCAAGCTGCACGGTTACTAAATCAATTATTTGTAATGCCCGTAAAAGGTAGAACAATGTGAGCACTTGGGTCTCGCCTCTCTTTTGTCCAATGTGTTAGTTAGACAGTCGAATAGGAACCTCAGGCTTAGTGAGCTTGGTAGATTGTTTAGGCAATGATTACAAGTAGCTATTGAGCCACAATACAGCCTCGTTCGTGTAAGCCGACCAATAGGTAATGGTTTTGTTAATAAATAATTTGTCTGTTGAAATACCTCTGCAATTAATCAAATAATACTCGCAGGAAAGTTACAATTTTGAAAATGCCAACGTTTAAGTAGAACATATTTCTTTGTACTGACTTTAGCATTAGAATGTTAAATGTCTTTCGTTTGTAGCATTTATTGTTGGAAGTGCTTACTCCATTAACTAACTGTACCCGTTCTACCATTCAGTTCTGGTCGAACATTGGCTGGGATTCAAACAATTGCTTCTGTTTTGTTTTTTTAGCCACGGGAGCTCTCAGATTTTACCCACTTAATGTGTTTATTTCATTAGTAAATGCATAAAATCAACACACGCTACAACGATTCTGAAATGCGGTTATATCTTTTTATTCCATACAACTTTATTTACTTAAAACAATACCATTTACAAACCACAGTACTTACCAGATTCATGTTTCCCTGTTTTCTTACCGACTCTTTGTAGAGCTTATTTTCAGTGTGGGATATCATAATATTTACCCCCTGTTTTGTAGATATCTAAGTAAATATGATTGTGCTCAATTCGGCCATCAAATAATGTGGGTATATCAAATTAAGGATACTATAGTGTTTCAAGTAGCGCCTTTAATACCAAGGATATTTCTAAGTGTTTTAAAAGAATGTAACATGATTTATTTAATTTGATCCAACATATGGCAGTTAACAAATATTAGCCATTACAAATAAATAATTAACGATTACGATGTTTATACAATATCAGGTTTTACAGTTACAAGGTGCCAACATAATTGGCAAATTAACATAACAACAATATATATTACTAAACGATAAGATAGTTGTATCATAATTGATAATAAATATAAAAAAATGACGAATGTAATCTGTAATACATTTCAGTAAACTGATAAAATAAAATAACAAAATAAAATAATTGCGTTGATGGTTGATGTGGTACTCCAAGATGTGGACAAAGGTAGGATAAGGAAGATGCGGGTGTACATTGCAAGCAGCATGATGGCACCCTGCGGTCGGTAAAGCAACTTCGTTGAATATTATTAAATGCGCTTTACCATTTTGTTTATATTTCTTCCAGTTCTTTTAAATTAACGAAGCATTAATTTGCATCCGCATTTTGTTTACGACGCTGTTGTGTGGCATTCATTACACTGCGATGAATGGTGAGTACTTAATTCTGCCCGGCAAGTCGTACTAAATAACGTGTAATTGTGTTACGCCCCAGTAAATAATGTAGTAGGCTACGGTACAAACGCGAGTGTAATCGCTTTAAAAACGGCAGCCTAGTGTAAATATCTTCAACTGATAAAAGTAAAGCGAATTTTAGACACGAATATGAAACTGAAACTACATTTAAAAATCGGAATCTAGTCCGTGTTGATCTATAAGTCATGTCTCCTTGGACACATTCTACCATGATTAACAATTCATAGGTTGCACGTACGTCACATCTGTGCGCGTGGCGGCCACATTTGTGATCAAACTTTGACGTTGCCATGGAGAAACAATTGAAGGCTGTTGTGGTAGTACACAGAAATTCTTAGTTCTAAAAAAATCAGTCTGTTTTTGAGATAAAATTGGTATGTGTGTTAATATTTTATTTGTTTATTACTTATGTTGACTTTTTAGGTTCTAAATTAGGCTTATTTATTAAATTTGAATAGTATTTGCCAATGATCTAGGATTGGTCCTCATCAATTGTGTCGCAATCATGGCCGCTGTGACGTCACGTGGGAACTATGAATATCTCGTTGTCAACGTTTACTCTCCAATCTTTCTCTTCTCTTATTCGTTCTTTTCACAAAACATTCTTTCTCCTAAGTCTTGTCCGTCCATCTCCTCGCTAACCACGCTTAGTATGTCCAATTATTTAGTTCTCTTCTCGTTTTCCCTGTGTCAAAACCACATTCTGCTCCATTAGTCACTATTATTTTTACACAATCCACTCCATTTCTGGTGTCCACATTATTCACTATGACCATTAGATCTCTCCTTAAGCGCCACTCACATTTTATACCCAGTTCCTACCCTTAATTAAATCAATAACTCAAACATATGTGTTTACAACTTTATCATGCAAAACCAATGTTATCCCTGGCAATAAACTCTTTAAATCTGAGATGAGGGCTATATCAGATCATTGAGATGTTTAATGCCGCTATGTAGCTTGGTTCTACTAACAAGTTTTCATTCACATGCATGAATGTAACCTTTAAGAGTTATGATGAGAGGACGAACTGCGTTATGTGCCTCATGCAACAAAGAGTATGCAAGTTACAATGTTTCTGGGTGCATAAGCACATATTTTCTCGCCTACTTTTTAATGAGACGGTATTTCGCGTTTCGTCTACATTAAATTATTAACGGATTGAGACAGGTAAGGTACGCCCGAGCAGACTTCCACTAAACATAAAACATTGTGAATACTAGGATGAGATATTCATTAAACTGTCTTGAGGGCAAATGTGAGTCTCAACTATGAACGCGCCTACATCTTAGTAGAAAAGTGAATAAAACCAACATTTAGTTCAATAAGAACTGAAAAAACTGGATTAACAAAATATCAAAAAAATATTCTGATCATTACTGATGTCATTTTGGAAACAAATTAATTGTCCATAATTTCATTGGCTTCTAACACAACAACCTGGTGATTAAAATTTCGAAACGTTTTTAATCCGCAGTGTTTTAGCTCTACGAAACTAAATGCTGATTACAACTAATTATTCAATATTGTATAGCGTAGTCACGATATTACTGAAACACTTTCGACAGTGAGACAAGCCTAATCAGCGTTAACTTGACCTATACAACCTTTCTATTGGCTCTGTGTTTTACAACTTGCAATCGTATTAGGTGATGCAGTACCGCGGTCGATTAGGCCCTACTGTGATTAAATAAACGCTAATACTGAGAGTGACACTTGAATCCTGATGAGGGAATGGTTGTCACCGAACGTTTTTCAACCCATCACTGATGGAAGTGGAGCACTCGGTGCTAATTCGGCACGTTGAGGGATGGTTTCCGCTTCCCCCCACCCTCTCCCCCCTCCCCCTCCCCTTATTGGAGGTTTACCAGGGTGAGCGTTGGGATTGAGCTGTTGGGAGGTCTCATCCCAAGCATCCGATTGACCCTAACCCCACAAGAAGGTAACTTATTAGGTGCCCTACTGCGTTTCTACGATGTATTGACAATATTCCATGGCCCCCTAGTGGTACCAATGGGTTTTAACACAGTTTCAAGAAATAAATTTTAATCTTATCCAACATTTAATTGATGTCGTACCCGAGCAAGATATTTTGGCGGAATAATAGAGCCATTGTTTCACGTTCCGACCTTCTATGTAGACAGTGTTTCTTGTACAATTTGGAATATGGTTAGTTTGTACGTAAGTTTCTATAAGAGCAGATTTCATTAAAGAGTTTTTTGCTTTGCAAGTTTCATTTGCTTTAAGAATGTATCTTGTTTGCCATTGTTTCTAAGAAAATTATCTCGGCAAACTGAAAATTTAATATAGAACACATATTGCAGACATAGTTTAAAGAAACGAGCGCATTTACGAACATACGTAAACTAATTGTGCAAGCTTTACAAAAATCAATGGATATAACTCAGAAAATTTGATTAAAAATTTCATGAAGTGAGATATTAACAACGAGGTTGTTTGCACACTGCACACAGTTTCGGTTGTTTTGAAAGTCGGGTTTATATGAAAACACGAGTCTCTAGAAGAATATTGAACGAGGCGGAATAAAATACTTTATGTTCATCCTAAGAAATTAATTTTCAAATATATTCAGGAAATAATTGTGAAAAAATGTTTTTTAAGTTGCATACGTGTGTTTCGTAATTCTTTCGTCAGGTTTGTATTGATAACTTCCTCAACGTTTTTACGCACTGCAACAAAATTGACCTACCTCAAATCGGGCAATCAAAACGATTGTCTTGTATGAATATCTCAACTTGGCACTTTATATCTGCAACATTTTACTGAAGTTCTGCAAAACGCCCAATTTTATTTGCTTACACTTTATTTTTACAAGCCAAAAAATGTTTTTCTTACACAAACGTAAATGTATGTGAGTTCTTAAATAGGTCACGGATTCATAATTTTTAACACTGCAGTTTACTCTTTTTAAGCGTATAACTCTCTGCTGAGTACGGGCTTTATTATGTCTAGGTATACTGTCCCTGTCTGCACTCCACTGTCTCCAATGAAACTCCATTGCAACAGCAGTTTCGAACTCCTATGTTGTCAAAGTTGAACGATGCAAAAGCAAACGCCACTGCAGCTTCTGACAGCTCAATGCCAACTAGATAGAGCAAAGCATTTGGCTCTGTATTGCCACCGAACTATATTCCCTTAAGTTCCTTACCTCACAATAATTAAATCTAAAATAACACATCAAACTGCATTTTATTATGTACATTTGTTAACCGTGCATGTGGAATTTTATTTCTCAAGTTTTACTACTCGCATCTGCATGATTTTATTGCATATGTTCAGACTTTATTGATAAACTTCTAGTGGGTGAATCTTTTCAATGCTTAGTTCTTTTCTCATACGAGCCCTGAGGCTATATTATTAATTGCTCAAGTACCAATCTTTCGTAAGTCGTTTTAAAAGTGTTATTCAGAAAGAGAATAAATCTACACTTGAGTGTTAATAAAACTGGTATTTATTGAATTTTAATAGTCTAGACTTCAAAGTGTCTAATAGTATTTAGATTAAGGGCGGGATGCACAGTCGTTTGCTGGGGGTCCCCCAGGCTGGGTATCCCCTGGGTCTTCCCTTGCTGGCTCGATGCAATGCACAGTCGTCTAGGGGACACCTAGGTCACACCCAGAGGTCCCCCAGGCTGGGTGAGCGTTAGGGCATCCCTAGGTCTCACCTAACAGCTCCCTAGCCTCGTTTTTCAACATGGCGGACCATAATGACTAGAATTTGCCGTGTACTTGGAAAGAAATTATGAGTTTGAGGTTTTTCAAGGTTCTTGAGCAACCAAGACGGTATTTATGGAATGTAGAAAACCTGCAGAGTTCTCCACAAGTACACATTTGAAGAAGCAGTATCGTTTTGAGAACGATATGGTGATTATAATGATGGTTGACCACCAAAGCGCCGAAAGATTGAACAATTTCATCGGCAAAAACTACCGTTTCGTCCACTTATACAATTCGTGTAGCTTCCAGGTACATCCTTATCATTAAGCTAACATCACTATACTATAGGCTAGGCCCAGGCCTAGTTCAGCCTTGGCTCTAGGCGCGTACTCGCGTGGGGGGGGGGGGGGGGGGGTAGGATCTAGGCCTAGGCTGACATAACCTATCTGTGTATGCCTAGGGCCTTATTTCTCCCCTCAGAAGCCGAGTCAGCACGCTGTCCATGCAATCTCAAATTGAGTGATAAACACATGCGGACCAAACTGTGTACATATGTACGTTTAGCAAACAGTTAACCACGCCTTCTATTTCAGCACAAACTAGACCTGTAGTATTTAGTACGATCTCAAAGTCTGTGGTAAACGAATACCGAGCTATTAAGCTCGAGCTGGGCTTGCATGGTAAACGTAGTCCATGTCTTGGTAGGCAGGCTATCCATCTGATAGTAAAAAATGTCTAGCAGGCCTATATGAGCAAATGTTCTTCCTTGAACGACTGTCCTTCGAGACCTGCGAACAATCCGCCACTCCACAAACGAGTGGGATACTAGGCCTACACCGCATTACCATGATAATTGCCGGATATTTCTTATCATATATGCTTATTATTGCCAATTAATTGAATTATTATGTATGTTCGATCGAAATCGTATAGGATTGCAGCGACAAAAGCACATATTTTAATATTTTGTAACAAGTGTTGAATGTTATGAATGAAAATAAACATATTATCTAATAATAGTAAATAAATGTTGTTTCTATTCAAATAGTGGTATTTTAAAATTCTTCACCATCACTCATAATTTACATTATATGATAGGCCATAAGCCAAGCTTGCCACCCAGCAATATTTAAGTTACCACCCGGTAAACAATTCTTTCCCTTTATAATATTTAAAAAAAAATAATAAAACCATAACATTGTCATTATTTCTTATTTTTAGTGGGAATCTTTGAAAAGACTAGTGTAAGTTAATAGTGAAAAAGCCATCTTTACTTAAGAAATTACAATTAAATAAATTGCATATGAAATTCATTTGATAAATTTCATATGAAATTAATTACAGTACATATGAAACATATGAAACGTAATGAAGTGCCTCCATAGCTAGGCCTAAATTTAACAATCACCTCAAAATAATTGCCCCCCATCCCTCGTGGTTTGACAGTAAGCTGTCGAGATTTGACTCACTCAGCAATAGCTTGGAAATAACCACTGACAATTTATTTCTGGATAACAGTACGCCTTCGCCTACTTGTTACTTTTAAATAATATTATGCATTATGGCTAGAGATACGTGAAAATAGCGTTTTGTGTATAGATGCTACAAAGCGCTATTTTTCAGTAGAACCTAAGTGTTTTCTGTTCCAATTTTATTATATTAAACATAGTAATTATACTTTGATTATGATAAATGCAATTTGGTTGATTTTAATTTTAATAGTATGACATGATTTAAAAATAAAAATGTGAGAAAACTTCATTCTCAAGTTTTTTAATCTTGGCAAAAAAATAGATGCTACAAAACGCTATAAAATGACAATTGAAAATGCTATTTTCACGTATCACTAATTATGGCTCTACTTTAAAAAATAAAAACTGATGGAGATTAGTATTTTAACAATGAAGACCCTAGGTAAAGTAACAATAAAGTCAAATACAGGTTTCAAGGAAGCAGGAAGAAACTTTATTATTAGGATAATAGCACAATTGGATTTTGGTTCACACCAGGAGAAAAAGAAATTAGGAAAACAAATGACGGGAGCGTAAGAAGCCTTGATTCGTTACGAGTATTTCCACTGCAAATGCAACAAGGAAAAGGCTTGGGAAAGGGTGCTCAACCTATCTTGGGTGTGTACCGTAAAGCGATCCAGTCTGCCTGGGCTTGTCATTGATTTTGTCATTTTCATTGTCGCTGATGGGTACAGTTGCTTTACAGTACACACCCCATCTAGGAAAAAGCAACAAGCCAGTAACACATTTCATGGCAACGGTGACTTCTATGCCTGATCTCCCTAAACATCTATACTTTCGATTCCACGCGAGCTTTTCCTTGGTTTCATGCATTCACATTGCACGCAACTCAGACCTCTGACATCCGAGTTGCGTGCCCCTCACGAAGGACACCCAGCCTACTTTTACCATGCTTGGGATTATCATCCTCAAGATGGCTAGTGCAGTGTTCCACTGTAGCAGTGCTGGGTTGAAGATAGGGAGAATCCTCATCAGTGGAATCTAGGGAAGAAAGCAGTACATTCATGTCAGAAGTTACAGCTAAGTTAGAAGAAATTATCTTTAAATTCATAAAGGTGTGTTTACGACTCATTATTTGGTGCAATGTAACACAACCGTAAACAATTAGGCCGAGGTAATAAGTTTGGAGAAACACTAACAAAGTCTATAGGCCTACATCTTATACGTTACACTCGTGTCGCGTTGATTTAAACGCAAGTTAGTCAATTTTTTTTGGGGCAGCATATTAGCGTACTCACAATATTATATGTGCCAATTCTAATTATGTTGTTACATCTTATGGAACAAAGTAGGGTACAGAGCTCAACTCCTCCCCCCCCCCCCCCCCCATTTGATTTCACTCCTACACACCTGAATTATGTTTATATTTTTTTTCAATTAATTTACTACCATCTTGACCTTGTATCCAACTTTTACTTTGGTCTGGATTGGAGGAGCAGCGTAGGCCTACTACTCCATTTCTTGGTCTTGGTAAGTAAATAAATTTATTAAGTAAAAAAAATATGTAATTTTCATTAGCAATTCTAAAATTATCCTTACAGGTGTGACTGGATTTTTGTCCAGTAGTGTTAAGCTTGTTGGAAATAAATGTTTAGATATTTTGCTTTTAAATGGGAGCCCTAGTAAGCTTTAACATACCATCCCCATCTTCAAGTAGGAAGGGTGTCCCTGTGAGGCCAGCGAATGAAGCCAGAGCTGAGGCCGGCTAGGCCACAACATCAGCCGCAGAAGAGCGTCAGTTTTCGCCAAGAGTCAAACTTAATTCCTTTCCTTGAAGATCAGGCATAGATGGTCCACCACCGGTTGCCATTCGGTGCTGCATTAGAGTTGACCCTTGCTTTTTGCTACTGGCTTTTAACTTGTCCCAAGCTTTTTTTAATTGGGCTATGGTCCTCTAGGAAAAAAATAACCACCATTATTAAATTAGTAATTTATCAAATGATTTCAGAAATCCTAAAGCCTATTTTAAGCTTATTTTATTTATCTAGACTGTTGGTTTGCACTCAGGAAGTGAGGCCTACAGATGTGGGCTAAGAGCATATCTAGAGCTAATCATAAGTTCACAGTCTAGAATTACACCAGGCTGTAGTAGGCTACGTTTTTGGTATAAACCCGGATATGCAGCATAAGCCTAGACCCTACCATGACTGTAGGCTAGGCCCAGTCTGTAAGAATTATCTCAGGTTAATGCCTGCCATGGGATATGTAGCCCAGGCCTAGGGCCTACCTAGTCCTAGTCCTAGTCCTGGTGGTTTGGTGTAGGCCTAGCCTAGGCTGTAGGTGTAAACTCATGTCTCGCCTACAGTAAGGTTTAGGTTTAGATCATTGACAATATGCAAATGTTAGTTGTCGGTGTCATAAAGACCGATGTAGGCAGGCCTAGACCTCCCTGGCATTGGGTTTGAAACCCAATGTCCCTGGTGTCAGACCATTGGGTTGGGTGTCCTTTTAGGTTATGTTATTCCGAACCGGTCGTAAGTCTAGGTAGGCCTACTATATTACTGAAGATTTTAGATGTTCCAATGATATTCATCGGTGCAACGAAATTTAGGCGGAACATATATAGATGAAACATAGATATTAGGCCTATAATAATAAGGATAGGCTAGGCCTATTAGGCTAGAGCTAGCATGACTTACCTGCGCGCATTTGCATACAAGCTGGAAAATACTCGTTATTTTAATCCAGGCTTCTTTTTTCTGGTGTAACGAATTGTGTTGGTTTTCCTGTTTTCTTTTAAAGAAGCATATAGAACCAGTATTTATTTTAAAATATCCTTTTCTCTCTGTGTGAACGAAACGCAGGTTGTTGGCTGCCATGTTTGTTGTTTTTGAAGCAACAGCTGTTACCACAGCCTTTCACCTTCTTATTTCCTGACGTTTGTAAGGCTGTGCGTGGTGAAAATAAACATAGACATGGTGGAAATAGACGAATCTGCGGTGGAAATAAACACATCTCTAGAAGAGCCGATAAAGAAGTTTCCCTAGCCGATCAAGACGTTCCCCTAGCTGGGTAATTGTTGGGAAACGTCTCTGCATGGCATTTCAAAATTTTTTCTAGGTAACCCCCTGGGGTGACCTAGGGAATACCCAGCTGGGGGTCTGTTGGGGAGCTGTTAGGTGAGCGACTATGCATCCGGGCCTAAATCTGTTTGATTTACCGTTTTATACCATGCTGTATGGGCTTTACGAGCATATACTAGTTCATATATTAACCATTGACCTCTTCAGCCTTGCTAGAACTTAGCGCTTAGTCTTTAGTCTAGCCTAGTCGAATCCAAGTCCACTCTTGAACCTGACTACAGAGGGCTATGTGAGCCCTTCATTAGCCTTCTACTCTCGGGCGGGTACATCGCAATAAACGCGATCCAATTGTCTTGATCAAAACAACATCAAACAAACTGGTCCACGTTAGCGGCCGGAGTTTTTATGGTTAAATAGTATTTTAAATCGTCTGGGGTGGCATCGCTGCTCAAAATTTCAATAACATCGATACCATTTCTTAAAACAAACACAAATTAATTCCTTTCTTTAACCCAAGGAGTGCCAGCGCGCTGAGATACACAGACATTGAAGGAGCTTTCGTGCATGACAATAGTAGGGAGGAAAGTCACTCCTATATACATAATCCAACAGATACATTATGTTCTTATAGTAATGTTCCTGCCTTTTATGGTCCTTCAGTAACGATTTTACGATTACGTTGTAACCATTGTTTTTTCGGTAACGATTATACAGCTTACAGGTAACATTAGGTATTTCTAAACAAAATATTCGAACATATTTAAATACACGTATAACGGTGTGGATAATTACAATAATCTGTTAAATTTCTTGCTGAAAATATTATATGTTTATAGTATAGTTCTGTTCATATATTTGTTTCCATTCATACAATAAAGTGTCGCTTGTTTGACGAAGAATGTGAGGTACGTTTGAAAGCACATTAATTGTTAGACGTGCATTTAAAAAACAAGTACAAGTTGATTCAAAATAAGAGTATCCCATCTTATCTCATTTAATTCTTCCTCCCTAAAAATGTATTCTGAAGAGAAGAGGCACTGATATAAAATTCATGGAGTTGATTTGACAAATTGATTCAGGAATGTAGATCTAATTCATCATTCTCAAGATTCAAAAGTAAATCTGGCTCCGCAGCGTTGCCTGAAGACATCATTTCTTATCTCCGAGCTCACTTCCCACCGGTAAAGCATTCACTACGTCGATATCCATCAAGGCATCCATTTCACCGATAATCCGTCCCAGGGATCTGACTAACTTATAATGGCCTACCTTACTGGATCGTGACAGAAACATCGATTTCTTTCAACGTGACCGAACACAAGTCATTGATATCAGTTTGCTCATCTAGTCACCTATCAGTTAGTGTGCATGTCCATGGGAACATTTAGACATCATAAACACACAAAATCATAACAATAATGAAATGGTTTCATTTTCTATCTGTTTCATAGAATACCACTTCATTACGCCCTCATACACGAGTATTTTTGAAAAGAACGACCCCCTTATTATTCCGTTATAACAAATGGTGGAGGCGCCGGGTATGATCTACCGCCCAGAACTCTTTTACTTCTAGAAGTTTCTAGCGTGTTTTTTTTATATTGACATTTTTGGGATACTAAAATCTTGTTCTTCCATTGGCGTAGCGTCGGTATTGAACAATGATTTCAATGATCAGCTGGATTATTACATTGGGCACCGTGTTCATTTGTTCAAATTCAACGTTCTGGTTTATTGTGAGCTTTGTTCTTTTGGTGTACTTATTGAGGAAGCCTACCGCATTACGCGTAGTCATGGTGATGGCAAAGAAAATTGTGTGCCTTTTATACTTGATTCGTGGTTAGCATTGTGGATGTTGTTGGGTAGCCTGTAGCCAAGTAGCCTGACGTGAATAAAGCGTTGTCATTAGTGAAGTGGAGGAGTATTGCATTTTCATTGGTGAAATGGAGCAACGGCCACAGCCATACGTAGTGTTTCGAAGTAGCCGGCCGCAAAAAAACCTTCTCGTTGTTAGTGAGAAAGAACCTAATTTAGCTTACGAGGTTAATTGATTTGAACGTGTAACATTAAATGTATCTAGAATTTCATACACGAAGAGTATAAAACTACGAACATGGTATGTAGTGAATTAATTAAGAATGTCGTACACTTTGGGGACCGATTCCTGTACATTTTCTTAACTCTCCTGAACTCTTGTAAACCCCATGTTGAAATGACCTCGGGGTTAACTCCTACCAAGGCTTTCTTTGCATAATGCGGAGTCAAATGTAGCCATGTCCTATAAGAAGAATTATCACAACAATAATTGAAAAGATCGCCATTTTGTCAATGCCCGTGTGTATAGTTTCACAGATGTCACATTTTAATTCTTTATTGGTAATATCCAGTTTCATAGATACGTTACTTTATGGCTTTATTGAAGTTTATATAAACAACTTAGTGTATGTATAGTACATTATAGGCCCTATGTAAATATCTTGTTTTATTAAGGTCCAGTCTTACAATGTCCCAATAACTACTCATTCGTCGAACAGCTTGTTTTCTCCATGGCAACAACGACCAATCAAAACTCCTGAAATCCTCCAAATAGCCTTATTGCTACAAATAACTTTCCTATTAGGAGATTGTGAGACCGGCCCTAAGTCTTTGTCGACGTTTTGAGGTTATTGGACTGTTTGTGCCTGTTATTGTTTTATTGTGTCTCGTTTTCTCAACAATATCTTCCTTCGATCGGCGTCTCAATTGCTGACTCCTGATTGGCTATTGACTAACACCGGGGTTAAGTATTTAGTTAAGTTATTTAGTAATTTAGTTAAGTATCAGCATTATTATATTTTACATTTTTATTATATTATATTTTAGATTTTAGATTTTTTTCTAATTTTATAAGAATAAATTATAATTGCTTTGTATCATATAATAATGTAATTTAAAAACTTATCAATATCTTAATCAGCTAAATTGTAACTCAGTTAAATTAGATGTTATTGACAATGTAACCATGCACGTGCAATTGTAATTGTAATTGTAATCTTGAACTAAGAGAAATGTAAAAAGAATTGAAAATTATGTAAAATGTAATGTAACAATAATAAATAAATAATAAATAAATAGTGTTTAGTGTTAGTGGAATGAGCCCCAGTAGTGGTTATGCTGTAGTTTTAGGAAGAAAGAACAAATATGCGGGATTAATGATGAAGATATTCAATGTTGAAGTATAGTAGGGGTCGCCCCGAATACCTTCGACCCAACGACGGCAACACAAGGGTGGAGGTCTAGTCCCCGCTTTATAGTCTACGCATCGACATCCCATAGAGCGGCCTACGCTGGGAATTAATACGTTAGGCAACCTGGAGGCGTGTGACGTGGATGTATGGCGGCTACGTCCGGCGATCACCGCCCACTGAATCCCTAGACTAGAGAGGGCAACAACTGAGGTACGGGTTGCTATGAAGAGTGTTGACTGTGGTAACTAGGGAGTGGGGGGGGGGGGGGTGGTATTTTAAAAACGAATATAAATTTACACGCTTCGGTATCTTCAATTATGGCCGGGTAAAAATGATTAAAAAGACAGACCTACATAATTATGTCGCGTGATAAAATATTCGATGAGTAAATTTGTTTACAAATTGATTACAGTAATCTAGTTCGTGCCATACGTTGTTTCATAGTTGAAAAATAAATTGTTTTAAGAAGACTGTATAAAAAAAATGAATTTTTTTGTTCGCCTTTTTCAAAATACTTGTTAGTGAAATATTTATCTGTATGTAATAAATCAGAGAATTGGTTTTAAACAGCCTCATTTCCTTCTTCTGCTCTGTTTTTCGATTTCTATACCACATACCCCTAAATTACATGTCACATTCCAACCTTGGCCTGCCTTAAGTATTTCGCTCTTCCATTTGGCCTTAAATTACATTCTTTAGAATTCCTACGCGCCTAAAAACATTACCACAGAGAATATTTAGTTACTTGGAATAAACCACACGAGTTGCCTTATTTGACGCGCCTCGCACGCACAGTCTATAAAAGCTTGACCGCTCTCTTGTTGAGTCTTGTAAACGTCAGCGTGTTTGTGTGTCCTGTCACTCTCATGAACGCTAGCCGCTCTTTGTCCGGCGACGGGCAAACAATACTTCCCGCTCCTCATTAGTGGACAAGTCTACGGACCCTCGACGTGCTACCACTTGTTCTGGACTCAAGTGGTTGGTTGGCCCAGTCAGTCAGTCATACTTTAATTAACGTGAATTGTATCTTCGGGTATATTTCGCAAGGAGTAATTTAAACAAAATACTGGTGGATGTGAAGAGACAGACTTTTTAAATCCAAGGGAAAGTAACTAAAATAAATAAAAAATAAATTCACATTTAGAGTCTACCCACTCAGTGATGAAACTGATTTTGTGGGGGACTTTAATTTAAAATTACTAAACCAACCCTGTAGGCTCCGAACATCATCGACGAGTGAGCGATAACCAATCAAAGATCGATATTTCAAATACTAAATATTTGAATAAGTGATTAGACAGTGCGAACACCTGCGGACAAGTGTCATTATCAACAAGGCTAATTCAGAACAACTTCTAATTTATTGAGTGCTTCGTGAGAGTTAAATAAATTGAAATAAGTTGAAATTGAGAAATATGCTGTAAGCATATCGTAAAAAAACAACAGAAAAATAAATTAGATATTTAAAAATATTAATAGTGTAGTGGTAAAAACGTGAGGGTAAAAACGCACTTTTTATTTAAACATATTTTAAATACAAGGTTCATTACTTCTAATTCTAATTTTTAGAATTCGTTCACTGTACATGCATATCTATGGTAACGTGGTGTGGTACATCAACGTAAATCTGGTATTGTGGCTACGAACGGAAATAAGCCAAAATTGCTAATCGGATTGTTGATCGAGTGCAATAGAACCAAGCGGTATTAGCGCGGTATACACCTGAACATAACACAAAATGTTTTTTTGTTCGAAGGAAGCTGCTGGGTTAAATGCATCATTTAATCTCCTTTTGTGGCAATGTTCATAGCTTTAGTTAAGCACCTTGCGTGCACCGCTCTCGCATCACGCGGTAGATAAAGCATATTACATCATAGTAACGCTTTAAACAATTGATTACATATTTTATATTTAACTGTAAATTACACAATAGTGTTTGTTTTCTCAATACGAATACAGTTGTTGTTGATACTACGTTTATTCTACTAAATTAATATGTGTGGTTATTGTGTTAAATAATACAGTTTCATCTCGACTAGCATTGATTTTGTATTTTCTAGTATCAGTTACATATGTGTTTGTATGCCTGTGATAGTTAAAAACTTCGTATTGATTAGCATCGTTTCGAAAGTAGACGTGAACCGTAAATAACATTAATTATACTGTATGTCCGATTTTCAATATGTGACATTTAGCTTTTATCATTTATTGATATGGTATAACGATATTGAATTTTTCGGAATATCGTAGATATACAATTAATTATGATCTTCAAACGATGCCCATGTTTGCTCCATGTTTGTATCACAAGGAGCAATTGGACACGCACCTTTACTGTGCGAAACACGAGCACACTAGTTGGCTATCATGAAGAAGCAATGATAGACGTGTAGCTAGTTGGTCCTAATTTGGAATGGAAATAAATGTTACTCTTATATTAAAATAACTCTTATCAAACTGGAAATGCAGGTTCGTGATTTTACTGTTGACTTCATTTAATTCATGCATAAATCTTTTATACCCTTGCAAAAGCAAGTCATTGATAACGAGAACAGCGTTTGAATTATTGCACACTAATTTAATTAATAAAAATAAATAAGGAGTTCTTACAATTCGGCCCAAGAATATAGAAGATTAAAGGCATCACAAGGGAATAGTGTTAATAAAAAGAAAAGTTCCCAACTTCATTATAACGGTTGAAACGTTTTAGAAAAAGAAGCTCTTTTCTAGATGATCAAAAGAAATTGTGAGCCAATTTCTTGTACAGTCAAGCAAACGGGAGAGTGATTGAGCAAAGAGGGGAAATTACATTTCAGCCATTTAAAATGAGTTGTGGACATTCGAGATACAAAATTTGCAAGATTTGCTCGAGGAGGGAAGGTAATTGCGCCCCTAAAGAATTACGGAGTTATGAAATGCTGCTTTGCTGTTGATGTTATTTTTCGGTGTTTTTTTTTTCAATTGGCAAAGCTTATTTTGGAATTGAATTTTAAGAACAATACATTTATAGACTTTGTAAAAAACATCTTGTTCCACATCGAATTTCAACATTTATCCAAGTAATTACGGTAAAAGTGATATAATTTGATTCCTACAACAAGAGATAAAAGAAGTAAGTTCATCAACGCGGCTGTTAAGTGGCTTTAGTAAATAAGAGCAGTGTTTGATTTAGTTCTTCCTAGCTAAGTCACATTTCATTTATACTGAGTCATACTAAAAGTATGGTTGTAGTTTGTCACCATTTATGAAGGCTCAAATAAATTAATATAAACATCAAAATCAGAAAAACAAGAATTTTGCTGTTCATCCCAAAGCGTTGTGTTTTAATACATACAATTCTTTATTTGTTATTCCTATTTGTTCGTATTAATTTATATTTATTCAATCATAACACTTTACATCCATGTTCGAAAATAATTGCTTGAGGATTATATTACACCATTTGTTTGATTGAATTTCGTTTTATTACTTATTTTCCACCGTTGTTCAAAATATTCTCCAAACTCCATAAAGTTAATTTCAATTAAATAACTAGAATACAAACAATGTGAAATTATTTTCGAGTACAAAAGGGGTCCATACACATACAATAAATAAACCCTGACTGAATGACTGTTTTATTATTGTGTACTATAAAATAGCACACATGCGTCTATAGCTTCGCATGCGTGCTTATAGTTATTTACCGTTTGAGAATGAAAACATTACACGAGATGTGCTCGCCTAATCATGGGTCATGTATTGAGCGTGTATGTGTTAACGACAGAGGTGACCGGAGGTCATCGGTTGGACTTATGTATGCGCGCTCAATCATCGTTTGGACTTATGTACGCGTGCTCAATCATCGTTTGGACTTATGAACGCATACTCAACCATCGTTTGGACTTATGTACGCGTGCTCAATCATCGTTTGGACTTATGAACGCATACTCAACCATCGTTTGGACTTATGTACGCGTGCTCAATCATCGTTTGGACTTATGAACGCATACTCAACCATCGTTTGGACTTATGTACGCGTGCTCAATCATCGTTTGGACTTATGAACGCATACTCAACCATCGTTTGGACTTATGTACGCGTGCTCAATCATCAGTTGGACTTATGTACGCGTGCTCACTCATCGTTTGGACTTATGTACGCATGCTCAATCATTTCACACAGACAGAAGTCTCCTTCTTTGGAGTTACAGTTATTCATCATTTAGTTAATATTGGCCACAATCTTTTCGTCGAAACCTTATTGACCAACTATTTTACCTTTTACAGAGTCTTGAAGTGTTACATGAAGTAAAATACTGCTTTGCGACTTATGTGGCCTCCAATCTGCATTCCAAGATGGAACGAAGCAAAACATTATCTGATCATTGTTCCAATACCTCAGACTCACATGAAAATGCTTGGTTCATTCCCAACAAAACTTTATTTCCAATCTTTATTCCTTTTAGGATTATCTTGTAATCAAATTATATAGGCAAACGTATTAATTGCATTATTTGAAGTTTTTTTGAAAATACAAATGTATATTGAATGTACCATACATGTATTTGAGTATTTTACTCAGCTCTTCTGATAGTTTTACCATTGTTGTGATAGACTCGGGTAAAGTACCGATAGTATACCCACCCATGAATCGGGTTGGATTGATTTTTTTTTCTGTAAGCTAACCAATCTAATTTGTTCTAGTTCGTTTACTCTTCGTCCCTAATTGGTTCAGCGTTGTTCAGACTTTATCTAAGTGCTATGTTACTTCTTTTGCGCTCCAAATGACGCAGCCAGAGTGTGTCATTGCCTAATAGAACCCCAGCCAGCCTGTCTAATCGTGAATGAGAAAGGGTTTTGATTTGTTTTTGTTCTGCTGTTCACTCCTCTTTAGATAAAACAAATTGCACACCTGCTGGGTCTGTATTCGTGTAACGTTTTAACTTAGGCGACTTGGACTGGAATTCAAAGTCATCTTCTACCCCTACGGGCGCCCGTTGTTGCTAAGTATTTGTTTTCTTTATGGGTGAATAAAATGCGTGGAATAGTTACCTGCAACATCGGGCGCCGCTAGTGGTAGAGGACGACTACGAATACGGACCTATTATTTAACACCCATAGGTCCTGGCACATGATTGGCTATTGACATCAATTGACAAAGTGTAGTGATGTATGAACGAACGTGTACTTATGGTAAAGTGTATGCATTTTTGTAAATATAGTAATAATTTGACGTGTTCTACACAATTTGTACCAATTTGAAATGGAAACTAACTAAATAAATGAATATAAACATATATGAATATTACTGACAAATTAATGCTCTAAACCCGGCGTTTTTAAATACAAACATTAAAAAATAATTGATACCAAAAGTTATGCCCAGTGTGTTTCTCTCAACATGTATGTACACGCCTAAACTTCTCAAAACCTAAGCACCTCCCTCATAGAATTTTAATGTTGATGATCCTAATTCGTGTTTTCTTGTCTTCAGGTCATCAACACATGAAGACGATGGAAATCCTGTTGATCACTTCGCGTTGAAACGTGGCTGCTAAGGTGAGTTTGCTTGTAGTAGTAATCGTCTTTTCAAATCACAAATATTTAGGTTTTTGTAAACTTTATCATTTTGTCAACGAATAATTTTAGCGGAAAACGGAAACGAGACATTTGCCGTTATATAGACTTCATAATGGTAGATGTAAGATTGTTGGATGGGTCATTTTTGCTGCGTCGCTTTTTATTTTATATTATATAATTCAGAACCAAATCGTACACACAAATTTTGGACTCTGTATTAGATAATGTTTTAAATTAAAATCTTAATGTTGCTATGAGAGTAAATTTATATAAAATCATACCAGGTATCCAAAGACACCAATGTAACTAGTTAGTCACATAAAACTGTCAGAGATAGCGCTGCTAACTGCGCCATGTTAGTTTCAACCAATGCTCAGCAATACAAGGATCCTCTGTTTGACAACACCTGTGCATTGGTTCATTTCGTCGCCACCAGAATTCGTAGTCTCGTTTTAGTGACGTATAGACTAGAGGATCAAATAGCCTCTGGGCTGACCTTATGTTGCAGTCCGAGTTGATGATTCAACTGCACCGGAAACTGTTCACAATCTCGATTGAAACCACACAAGAAAACGGCGGCGGGCGCGCGTGCGTTGTGTTCAATTCATTCTTGTGGTCTCTTTGAGTGGGCAGGGCTGTTTTCTCGACCCGCGCGGGCAATCATCACAAAGCACAACCAAATAGGATGGTAAACTTTAAGCATACCGAGACCAAAATGTAATTTGCCTCGCGTCCTTTGTGTCAATATTGTGGCGTTGAGTGTGAAACGAAGAGAAACAACGTTTTCATTCAAAACAACCGTTTAAAACATACATTGGCCTCGTAAATAGACTTAGTGACGTTGAAAGACATGAGAAACTCCACTAGTGAAAACCAGAAAACAACACATTCAATACGAAATGTGCATTGACCTAAAGTATTTAACATAGCGCGGACCAATGCTTTCTACCATTACACCGCACATCTGCTCTGTATGAAGGAAGACATGTGAAACTCGAATAACTCTCTTTGTTTGTGTAGTCATTAAAAATCATAGTTTGTTGGCGTTCCCACTATTGGCTACAACGGAGATTTCATTTCTATTTTACGCATCGTTTGAATTAGGTCAATACCAGACACAAATGAAGGAACTTTTTGTCAGTGGCTCAATATATTATTTTGTAGGTATACAACATGTTTTGATTGAAATTGCTTGTTAGTAATGTATGTTTTAATCTAAAAAAAAAAAAAATCGTCTGTGCCTAAGGTATAGAATTGGTCAAGGATATCTCTGCCTGTTGTAAGAAGCGAATAACATGCCAAAGTCGTATGAACTAACGGTGAGAGCGTCGTTAACAATAACAAATAAATAATCTTAAAAAAACTGTTAATTTAAATTTGAATTAAATAATAATTTTATAACAAGCAATTAGCTTCTATCTCAGAAGTTCGATTTAGTCTTGTGGAATACGTGTAAGAAATATTATGATGCTAACATCTTTAAGTAAACTTTCCTTTCATCGTGTTACACAAACGTTTTTTGATTGACATCATCATCATCATCATCATCACCACCAACAACTTCGAGAAAGTTTAAATCTACTTTGTGTTATATTAATTGGGTTTGTTCTATCAATAACTTAACAACACTATTGAGTGCGACGCGGTGAGTTATTAACGATGTATGAGTATGACAATGACAACTGCATTTAGTGATCTTAGTGTGAGTGAGCTTATGCCTGCTCAGGTCTTGAGAGCCTTGCTTATATGACAACATCATTTAGTGATCTAAGTGTGAGTGAGCTTATGCCTGCTCAGATCTTGAGAGCCTTGCTTATATGACAACTGCATTTAGTGATCTAAGTGTGAGTGAGCTTATGCCTGCTCAGATCTTGAGAGCCTTGCTTATATGACAACTGCATTTAGTGATCTAAGTGTGAGTGAGCTTATGCCTGCTCAGGTCTTGAGAGCCTTGCTTATATGACAACAGCATTTAGTGATCTTTGGTGAGTGAGCTTATGCCTGCTCAGGTCTTGAGAGCCTTGCTTATATGAAAACTGCATTTAGTGATCTCAGTGTGAGTGAGCTTATGCCTGCTCAGGTCTTGAGAGCCTTGCTTATATGACAACAGCATTTAGTGATCTTTGGTGAGTGAGCTTATGCCTGCTCAGGTCTTGAGAGCCTTGCTTATATGACAACAGCATTTAGTGATCTTAGTATGAGTGAGCTTATGCCTGCTCAGGTCTTGAAAGTCTTGCTTTTATGACAACTGCATTTAGTGATCTTTGTGTGAGTGAGCTTATGCCTGCTCAGGTTTCTTATATGACAACTGCATTTAGTGATCTTAGTGTGAGTGAGCTTATGCCTGCTCAGGTCTTGAGAGTCTTGCTTTTATGACAACTGAATTTAGTGATCTTTGTGTGAGTGAGCTTATGCCTGCTCAGGTCTTGAGAGCCTTGCTTATATGACAACTGCATTCAGTGATCTTAGTGTGAGTGAGCTTATGCCTGCTCAGGTCTTGAGAGTCTTGCTTATATGACAACAGCATTTAGTGATCTTAGTGTGAGTGAGCTTATGCCTGCTCAGGTCTTGAGAGCCTAGCTTATATGACAACTGCATTAAGTGATCTTTGTGGAGTGAGCTTATGCCTTCTCAGGTCTTGAGAGCTTTGCTTAAATGACAACTGAATTAAGTGATCTTAGTGTGAGTGAGCTTATGCCTTCTCAGGTCTTGAGAGCCTTGCTTATATGACAACTGCATTCAGTGATCTGTGAGTGAGCTTATGCCTGCTCAGATCTTGAGAGCCTAGCTTATATGACAACTGCATTCAGTGATCTTAGTGTGAGTGAGCTTATGCCTGCTCAGGTCTTGAGAGCCTTGCTTATATGACAACTGCATTCAGTGATCTTAGTGTGAGTGAGCTTATGCCTGCTCAGGTCTTGAGAGCCTAGCTTATATGACAACTGCATTTAGTGATCCTAGTGTGAGTAAGCTTATGCCTGCTCAGGTCTTGAGAGCCTTGCTTATGTGACAACTGCATTAAGTGATCTTTGTATGCTTATATGCTTATATGACAACTGCATTACGTGATCTTAGTGTGAGTGAGCTTATGCCTGCTCAGGTCTTGAGAGCCTTGCTTATATGACAACTACATTTAGTGATCTTAGTGTGAGTGAGCTTATGCCTGCTCAGGTCTTGAGAGCCTTGCTTATATGACAACTGCATTTAGTGATCTTTGTGTGAACGAGCTTATGCCTGCTCAGGTCTTGAGAGCCTTGCTTATATGACAACTGCATTTAGTGATCTTTGGTGAGTGAGATTATGCCTGCTCAGGTCTTGAGAGCCTTGCTTATATGACAACTGCATTCAGTGATCTTAGTGTGAGTGAGCTTATGCCTGCTCAGGTCTTGAGAGCCTAGCTTATATGACAACTGCATTTAGTGATCCTAGTGTGAGTAAGCTTATGCCTGCTCAGGTCTTGAGAGCCTTGCTTATGTGACAACTGCATTAAGTGATCTTTGTATGCTTATATGCTTATATGACAACTGCATTACGTGATCTTAGTGTGAGTGAGCTTATGCCTGCTCAGGTCTTGAGAGCCTTGCTTATATGACAACTACATTTAGTGATCTTAGTGTGAGTGAGCTTATGCCTGCTCAGGTCTTGAGAGCCTTGCTTATATGACAACTGCATTTAGTGATCTTTGTGTGAACGAGCTTATGCCTGCTCAGGTCTTGAGAGCCTTGCTTATATGACAACTGCATTTAGTGATCTTTGGTGAGTGAGATTATGCCTGCTCAGGTCTTGAGAGCCTAGCTTATATGACAACTGCATTTAGTGATCTTTGTGTGAGTGAGCTTATGCCTGCTCAGGTCTCGAGAGCCTTGCTTATATGACAACTGCATTTAGTGATCTTTGGTGAGTGAGATTATGCCTGCTCAGGTCTTGAGAGCCTAGCTTATATGACAACTGCATTAAGTGATATTTGGTGAGTGAGCTTATGCCTGCTCAGGTCTTGAGAGCCTTGCTTATATGACAACTGCATTTAGTGATCTTGGGTGAGTGAGCTTATGCCTGCTCAGGTCTCGAGAGCCTTGCTTATATGACAACTGCATTTAGTGATCTTGGGTGAGTGAGCTTATGCCTGCTCAGGTCTTGAGAGCCTAGCTTATATGACAACTGCATTTAGTGATCTTTGGTGAGTGAGCTTATGCCTGCTCAGGTCTTGAGAGCCTAGCTTATATGACAACTGCATTTAGTGATCTTTGGTGAGTGAGCTTATTCCTGCTCGGGTCTTGAGAGCCTTGCTTATATGACAACTGCATTTAGTGATCTAAGTGTGAGTGAGCTTATGCCTGCTCGGATCTTGAGAGCCTTGCTTATATGACAACTGCATTTAGTGATCTTTGGTGAGTGAGCTTATGCCTGCTCAGGTCTTGAGAGCCTAGCTTATATGACAACTGCATTTAGTGATCTTTGGTGAGTGAGTTTATTCCTGCTCGGGTCTTGAGAGCCTTGCTTGTATGACAACTGCATTTAGTGATCTTAGTGTGAGTGAGCTTATGCCTGCTCGGGTCTTGAGAGCCTTGCTTATCGTCGAAACCCCTTTAAAGGAGTTTTTATTGCAACCATAAATCACGGCGCTTGGCACCTGTCTGCTCACCAACTGATGCCCACAGTCGGTGGCGACTATACCCATTATATCTTGTCTAGCCACTCAGCCACAGGAACTGATTTCCGTTCGGTGGTATTATACCATTTCTTATCTGCTTCGTTGCTACGGTGGCTTTTAAAGACACCGTTTAAATGTAAGATGTCGATGGATTCAGGTCGAACCAGGTCTACATCGGGAGTCGAGCCCTGGGCCCGGATTCACAAGAGGTCCTAAGTCTTATTTTGGTATTATCTCTAAGACCGGTCTAACTTTGGACCTCTTGTAAAACCAGACTCAGATCACATGAAAAGTTATTAATTCCTGTTGAGACCAAGGATAAAATGAACATTCCAATAATATGTTTTATAATTTATTCTAAGATATTTTCCTGGTTTTATAAGCGGTTCAAAGTTAGGCCGGTCTTAAAGATAAGACCAAAAAAAGACTTAGGACCTCTTGTGAATCCGGGCCCTGGGTCTTATACAAATACGCTTTTAGTCCAAACGACGCGTAACGTTTCAACTGGGCTACTACCAACTGGGCTACGATTCAACTGGGCTACCATTTAGTAAGATTGTTCACAAGTGGGCTACGGGTTCAACTGAGCTACAATGCAAGTTTTCTATGATTACTGCTTAAGCACAGCTGAATTTTAGCAAAGTTGAGTAGTAACTAAGTTTTGGAACCGTATCCCAGCTGTAACTGTCAAAGAATAATCATATCCGAGTTGCATCGTAGCACAGTTGAAACTGGAGCCCAGTTGGGAAAGATCTTACTAAATTTTAGTCCAGTTGAATCGCAGCCCCGTTGGTCATAGCCTAGTTCGTACGTACCCGTAAGATGTCGATGGATTTAAGTCGAACCAAGCCTAGTCGAGCATGGTCTTATATGAATATGTTCACGGGTCCAACGAGGCGCACAAATTAATTGATCACTTATATTTTAATATTACCGTAATTATTATTTAGATAGTTAAACAGAAAGGGCATTAGCTGCATTGTGCGAGCAATCTGTCATGCTAAATACAAGGCAGTCTCAAGTGCAAATAGACATTGCTTTATACGAAAAGATGTTTATATGAGTATAGAAAGTTTAGGGACAAGCTCAAACCCAAAAAAAGGCTTAAGAAAAAACGCCATATTTAAAAAAAATATATTTTTTTAGAACGTTTTTTTTACGTCCTGGCTGACTTCCAAGTAATTCGGTAATGAGTACAAAATACCACGGATGTATTGTGTACACGGAGTAGTCCCAGTCTCTTGCACGTGGAGGTTGCAGAAAGAGCCTTGAAATTCGAAATTTTTCGAGTTTGGGTCCGTTTACATAATATGAAGAAAATGAATAGATTCTGGATCAGTTTTGGGTTAAACAAAAAGTTTAGTCGTCAGAGATCAGGGTCAAAAAATGTACCCTTGATGCTTTTCAAGCACTCTTTATTGTTGAGTTGAAGGTGAACAGTATAAATATTGCCTCGTAACGGTGAACAATAACAGTTTTATGAAAACTACTTAAGTTAAGAAAGTTTGTTTTAGATAACAAAACGTTATTTACTCACAGGAAAGCCAGTTCGTGTAAAACTTCATTAGTTAAATAATATATTCTTCAGAAATTAGTTAGCCGTGTTTTTCGTAGAATTATCATAGGAATGCGAATGAATATACATATTAAATAGATTCCTGTCTGTTATTAAAAGCAATGCCAGTTGTTGAGTTGTGTAGTAAACACATGTCTGCTGAATTGAGCTTTGTGTGATTAAATGCTGTCAGGAAACGTATTCATTCCGTTCTAGTAGATTAGGATGTGTTGAATGTGACAGAGATGTTTTGAAGAAGTCCTCACATATTGAAATGGGAAGTAAACAAGGCTGTATGTGTATTGTGTATTATATTCAATCGTTTACTACTCCCGTTTCTCGCCCCTTCGAACAGTCAAGATTATACTAGGTAGAACTTGGAAGATACGCTAAAATATGGTGGCGATTTATTAATTTTCCATTTCACATAGCTTCTATAATATTCAATGTGAATGTTTATTATTTAATCAAGTTCAGCTGTTATTGTATGATATTATTACATGTTTCTGAAACAGTTTCATCTCTGCGACCGTTTGTCAATAGAATACTTTGTGTGCTCATTTTGCGATATCTTTGAAGTGTTGTAATTGCAATAGTTTTGCAAATAAACCGGCGAGGATTTTCCAAGCAAAATCCTCTTATTATAAATATTAAAGGGATGAAAGGGCTCGGTACATTTACTAGTATTATACATGGGTGAAAATTAATGTACTGCACGTGAGACATGTCGCCAAGCTGCGGCCATTACATGCGACCCTGGACCGGCCCCTCCACCAACTGGATCCCACTTAGCGTTACAACTTTGAAATTATCTACTATTAATAATGGTAATGCTAATAATGATTACAATGGTAATGTTAACAATATATAAAAATAAAATTACAATTGCAAAAAATAAATAATAATACAAATTATAAAATGAAATGATATTAATAATAATAATAATAATAATAATAATAATAATAATAATAATAATAGTAATAATAATAATAATAATAATAATAATAATAATAATAATAATAATAATAATAATAATAAAATATATAGTAATAATAATAAAAAAATAATAATTTTGATACTCATTATACTAATAATTAGATGAGCGTAGCGAAGCGGAGTGAATCTCTCCATACAACTCGATCGGCGCTTTGTCTGTGCGTCTGTATGTCTGTATGTCTGTATGTGCGCTAAATTTTGTTCGTCGCGCACAGGTCAAACGGCTTGACGTATTTGGCTGAAATTTTCGGGCAACGTTTGTGACCACTGAACTCGATGCTGTTAACATAACCAGCAAAATTCGTCAAGATGCCAACCTACAAAAAATTAATTACTGAAAAATAAAATTTGTTTATTTATTTAATTAAACGAAAACTTACCAACGGATTTAAATAATGTTTATCATGTAGGTTTACATAAACCGTACCAACAATTGACAATAATTTCAAAATTGTACGTTTATCCGCCATGTTATAAAAAAATATTGTTTATTTACAACAATAATTTCTTCATTTTTACAGTGTTCCGCCGATATGATTCGCATTTGCGGACTTTTGCAATTAGATGCACATAGTATACACCAAAAATAGCGTACGTAACAATACTTATGCACTTTAATTTGGAATCTCGATAGCTGTCATAAAATGGCTACAATGACATAAGATGCCAACCTACAAAAAATTAACAACTGAAACACGTGTTTTGTTATTTATTTATTTAAATTAAAACTTACACACGGATATTAATGATTTTTTATATGTAGGTCCACATCAATACTACCAACACTCGACATTAGTTTCAAAATTGTTGCTTTAACCGCCATGTTATAAACAAATATTGTTTATTTACGGCAGACATTTTCTTCTTTTTTACAGTGTTCCACCGATATGATTCGCATTTGCGGACCATTGAAGTTAGATGCACATAGTATGCTGCAGAAATGGCGTAGGGAGTCAGACCTTTCTCACTATGTATTTGGAATTTTGATAGCTGTCATAGAATGGCTACAATGGCGTGTTATGTTTTATGACTTTCACGGCAAAAATGCAAATGTTAACAACGAACTTTGTAGACAAATAAAAAACCTTTTATTATAATTTAAAAGCGGGTTTTTGTATGATAAAACAATAATACATTTTACATATAGTCTATATCTACATTATGGAACTTTCCATACACTGATAGGTTTAATAGTTTATGAATGAGAGCCTATTGAGTAGACCATGGTCGAATTAAATTATGCGGAAATCCATTGAAAAATCAACTTAAAGGTTTTAATTTATTTAAAGAAAACATCTTTACGGATTTAAATAATACTTCATGCATTTATTAGAAACATATCGAGAAACAATATACACAAGTAATAAGGTTGTTACTTGCTCCGCCATTTTGTAAAAACATCATATGTTTATTATTAAGTTTTTTTTTTTTTTTTTTTAAGAGAAATATGATATTAAAAAGATGTGTTTGCTTTAAAACATTGAACCAACTCGCTCATCTGGCAACGCGGAGCGTTTTCCTAGTAATAATTAGATGAGCGTAGCGAAGCGGAGTGAATCTCTCCATACAACTCGATCGGCGCTTTGTCTGTGTGTATGTCTGTATGTCTGTATGTATGTCTGTATGTGCGCTAAATTTTGTTCGTCGCGCACAGGCCAAACGGCTTTACGTATTTGGCTGAAATTTTCGGTCAACATTTGTGACTACTAAACTCGATGCTGTTAACATAACCAGCAAAATTCCTCAAGATTCCAACCTACAAAAAATTAATTACTGAAAAACAAAATTTGTTTATTTATTTAATTAAATGAAAACTTACAAACGGATTTAGATAATGTTTCACATGTAGGTTAATATCAACAGTACCAACAATTGACAATAGTTTCAAAATTGTACGTTTATCCGCCATGTTATAAAAAAATATTGTTTATTTACAACAATAATTTCTTCATGTTTACAGTGTTCCGCCGATATGATTCTCATTTGCGGCCTTTTGCAATTAGATGCACATAGTATACACCAAAAAAAGCGTACGTAACAATACCTTTGCACTATTATTTGGAATTTCGATAGCTGTCATAGAATGGCTGCAATGACGTAAGATGCCAACCTACAAAAAATTAACAACTGAAACACAAGTTTTGTAATTTATTTAATTAAAATCAAACTTACTAACCGATATAAATGATTTTGTATTTGTAGGTCCACATCAATACTACCAACACTCGACATTAGTTTCAAAATTGTTACTTCAACCGCCATGTTATAAACAAATATTGTTTATTTACGGCAGTAATTTTCTTCGTTTTTACAGTGTTCCACCGATATGATTAGCATTTGCGGACCATTGAAGTTAGATGCACATAGTATGCTGCCGAAATGGCTTACGCAGTCAGACCTTTCTCACTATGTATTTGGAATTTTGATAGCTATCATAGAATGGCTACAATGACGTGTTACATTTAATGACCTTCACGGCAAACATGCACATGTTAACAACGAACTTGGTCGACAAATTAAACTGCTTTTATTATGATTTAAAAGCGGGTTATTGTATGATTAATTAATATTACATTTTAGATATAGTCTGTATCTACATTATGGAACTTTCCGTACACTGATAGGTTTAATAGTTTATGAATTAGAGCCTATTGAGTAGACCACGGTCGAATGAAATTTTATGGAAATCCATCAACTTGAAGGTTTTAATTTCTTTAAAGAAAACTTCTTAACGGATTTAAATAATATTTCGTGCATTTATTAGCAACATTACAAGAAATAATCAACTTAAGTTATAAGGTTGTAACTTGATCCGCCATCTTGTAAAAAAAGCATATGTTTATTATAATGGTATTTTTTTTTTTAAAGAGTAATATGATATGCCAATGATTTATTTGATTTGATACATTGAAAAAAATCGCTCATCTGTCAACGCGGAGCGTTTTCCTAGTTAATTAGATGAGCGCAGCGAAGCGGAGTGAATCTCTCCATACAACTCGATCGGCGCTTTGTCTGTGTGTGTGTGTGTCTGTATGTGCGCTAAATTTTGTTCGTCGCGCACAGGTCAAACGGCTTGACGGATTTGGCTGAAATTTTCGGCTAACATTTGTGACCACTAAACTAGATGCTGTTAACATAATCAGCAAAATCCGTCAAGATGCCAACCTGCAAAAAATTAATTAGTGAAAAAAATACAGTTTTATTTTTGTTTTATTGAAACTTATGAACAGATTTAAATAATGTTTTAAATAAATATTGAAACTAACAATGTCGACACCGGATAAAAGTTTTGGAACTATAACTTTAACCGCCATTTAGTAAAAAAATATTTAGTTTCTATTTACGGGAACTTACATTGGTTTCTTAACAGTGCTCCACTAATACGATTCTCATTTGAGGACCATTGAAGTAAGATGCACATACTATGCATGGCGAATGGCGTGTACAATAAGACCTTTCTAAAACTACTTTTGGAATTTCGATAACGTTAATAGAATGGCAACAATGGCGTGTTATGTTTAATGACTTTCACGGCAAAAATGCAAATGTTAACAACGAACTTTGTAGACAAATTAAAAAGCTTTTATTATGATTTAAATGCGGTTATTGTATAATAAAACACTATCACATTTTAGATCTAGCCAGTATCTACATTGTGGAGTTTTCTATACACAGATAACTTTAATAGTTTATTAATTAGAGCCTTTTGAGTAGACCACGGTCGAATGAAATTATGCGGAAATCCATTGAAAAATCAACTTGGAGGTTTTAATTTATTTAAAGAAAAATTTT
Source organism: Isoperla grammatica (assembly GCA_945910005.1). NCBI lineage: Eukaryota > Metazoa > Arthropoda > Insecta > Plecoptera > Perlodidae > Isoperla > Isoperla grammatica. Next base: position 9,924,281 of record OX246745.1, read on the forward strand.
AAACGGATTTAAATAATAGTTTGTGTAATTATTAGCAACATATCGGGAAATAATATACACAAATTCTAAGATTGTAACTTAAACCGCCATCTTGTAAAAAAATCATATGTTTGTTATCAAAGTATATTTTTTAAGCGGTGTATGATATGCAAAATATTTATTTAATTTACTAAAAAAAAAAAAAAATCGCTCATCTGGCAACGCGGAGCGTTTTCCTAGTAATAATTAGATGAGCGTAGCGAAGCGGAGTGAATCTTTCCATACAACTCGATCGGCGCTTTGTCTGTGTGTGTGTGTGTGTGTGTGTGTGTGTGTGTGTGTCTGTATGTGCGCTAAATTTTGTTCGTCGCGCACAGGTCAAACGGCTTGACGTATTTGGCTGAAATTTTCGGGCAACGTTTGTGAATACTAAACTCGATGCTGTTAACATAACCAGCAAAATTCGTCAAGATGCCAACCTACAAAAAATTAATTACCGATAAATAAAATTTGTTTATTTATTTAATTAAATGAAAACTTACTAACGGATTTAAATAATGTTTCATTTGTAGATTAACATCAACGGTACCAACACTTGACAAAAGTTTCAAAATTGTACGTTTATCCGCCATGTTATAAAAAAATATTGTTTATTTACACCAATAATTTCTTCATTTTTACAGTGTTCCGTCGATATGATTCGCATTTGCGGACTTTTGCAATTAGATGCACATAGTATACACCAAAAATAGCGTACGTAACAATACCTATGCACAATTATTTGGAATCTCGATAGCTGTCATAAAATGGCTACAATGACATATGATGCCAACCTACAAAAAATTAACAACTGAAACACATGTTTTGTTATTTATTTAATTAAATTAAAACTGACACACGGATATTAATGATTTTTTATATGTAGGTCCACATCAATACTACCAACACTCGACATTAGTTTCAAAATTGTTGCTTTAACCGCCATGTTGTAAACAAACATTGTTTATTTACGGCAGTAATTTTCTTCGTGTTTACAGTGTTCCACCGATATGATTCGCATTTGCGGACCATTGAAGTTAGATGCACATAGTATGCTGCCGAAATGGCTTACGCAGTCAGACCTTTCTCACTGTGTATTTGGAATTTTGATAGCTATCATAGAAAGGCTACAATGACGTGTTATATTTAATGACCTTCACGGCAAACATGCAAATGTTAACAAAGAACTTGGTCGACAAATAAAAAAGCTTTTATTATGATTTAAAAGCGGGTAATTGTATGATTAATTAAAATAACATTGGAGATATAGTCTGTATCTACATTATGGACATTTCCATACACTGATAGGTTTAATAGTTTATGAATTAGAGCCTATTGAGTAGACCACGGTCGAATGAAATTATGCGGAAATCCATCAACTTGAAGGTTTTAATTTCTTTAAAGAAAACTTCTTAACGGATTTAAATAATATTTCGTGCATTTATTAGCAACATATCAAGAAATAATATACTTAAGTTATAAGGATTTACTTGATCCGCCATCTTGTAAAAAAATCAAATGTTTATTATAAAGATATTTTTTTTTTTTTTTAAGAGTAATATGATATGCAAATGATTTATTTGATTTGATACATTGAAAAAAATCGCTCATCTGGCAACGCGGAGCGTTTTCCTAGTTATTAGATGAGCGTAGCGAGGCGGAGTGAATCTTTCCAAACAACTCGATCGGCGCTTTGTCTGTGTGTACGTATGTATGTGCGCTAAATTTTGTTCGTCGCGCACAGGTCAAACGGCTTGACGTATTTGGCTGAAATTTTCGGGCAACGTTTATGACCACTAAACTCGATGCTGTTAACATAACCAGTAAAATTCGTTAAGATGCCAACCTACAAAAAATTAATTACTGAAAAATAAAATTTGTTCATTTATATAATTAAATGAAAACTTACGAACGGATTTAAATAATGTTTCACTTGTAGATTCACATCAACGGTACCAACATTTTACAAAAGTTTCAAAATTGTTAGTTCATCCGCCATGTTATAAAAAAAATATTGTTTTTTTACTACAATAATTTCTTCATTTTTACAATGTTCCAGCGATATGATTCGCATTTGCGGACTATTGCAGTTAGATGCACAAAGTAAACACAAAAATACCGTACGCAGTTATACCTTTCTCATTTTTTTTTGGAATCTCAATAGCTGTCATAGAATGGCTACAATGACGTAAGATGCCAACCTACAAAAAATTAACAACTAAAACACATGTTTTGTTATTTATTTAATTATATTAAAACTTACACACCGATATAAATAATTTTTTAAATGTAAGTCTACATCGATAATCTCAACACTCGACAACAGTTTTAAAATTGTAGCTTTAACCTCCATGTTATAAACAAACATTGTTTATTTACGGCAGTAATTTTCTTCGTGTTTACAGTGTTCCACCGATATGATTCGCATTTGCGGACCATTGAAGTTAGATGCACATAGTATGCTACCGAAATGGCTTACGCAGTCAGACCTTTATTACTATGTATTTGGAATTTTGATAGCTATCATAGAATGGCTACAATGACGTGTTATTTTTAATGACCTTCACGGCAAACATGCAAATGTTAACAAAGAACTTGGTCGACAAATAAAAAAGCTTTTATTATGATTTAAAAGCGGGTTATCGTATGAATTATTAATATAACATTTTAGATATAGTCTGTATCTACATTATGGATCTTTCGATACACTGATAGGTTTAATAGTTTATGAATTAGAGCCTATTGAGTAGACCACGGTCGAATGAAATTATGCGGAAATCCATCAACTTGAAGGTTTTAATTTCTCTAAAGAAAACTTCTGAACGGATTTGAATAATATTTTGTGCATTTATTAGCAACATATCGAGAAATAATATACACAAGTAACAAGGTTGTAGCTTGATCCGCCATCTTGTAAAAAAATCATTTGTTTATTATAACGGTATTTTTTTTTAAAGAGTAATATGATATGCAAATGATTTATTTGATTTGATACATTGAAATAAATCGCTCATCTGTCAACGCGGAGCGTTTTCCTAGTAATAATAATTAGATGAGCGTAGCGAAGCGGAGTGAATCTCTCCATACAACTCGATCGGCGCTTTGTCTGTGTGTGTGTGTGTATGTGCGCTAAATTTTGTTCGTCGCGCACAGGTCAAACGGATTGACGTATTTTGCTGAAATTTTCGGGCAACGTTCGGGACCACTAAACTCGATGCTGTTAACATAACCAGCAAAATTCGTCAAGATACCAACCTACAAAAAATTAATTACTGAAAAATAAAATTTGTTTATTTATTTAATTAAATGAAAACTTACATACGGATTTAAATAATGTTTCACATGTAGATTAACATTAACGGTACCAACACTTGACAAAAGTTTCAAAATTGTAAGTTTATCCGCCATGTTATAAAAAAATATTGTTTATTTACTACTATAATTTCTTCATTTTTACAGTGTCCAACCGATATGATTCGCATTTGCGGACTATTGCAGTTAGATGCACATAGTATACACCAAACATAGCGTACGTAACAATACCTATGCAATATTATTTGAAATTTCAATAGCTGTCATAGAATGGCTACAATGACGTAAGATGCCAACCTACAAAAAATTAACAACTGAAACACATGGTTTGTTATTTATTTAATTTAATTAAAACTTACACACCGATATAAATAATTTTTTATTTATTAGTCCACATCAATAGTACTAACACACGACAACAGTTTCAAAATTGTAGCTTTAACCGCCATGTTATAAACAAATATTGTTTATTTACGGCAGTAATTTTCTTCGTTTTTACAGTGTTCCACCGATATGATTCGCATTTGCGGACCATTGAAGTGAGATGCACATAGTATGCTACCGAAATGGCTTACGCAGTCAGACCTTTCTCACTATGTATTTGGAATTTTGATAGCTATCATAGAATAGCTACAATGACGTGTTATATTTAATGACCTTCACGGCAAACATGCAAATGTTAAACAACGAACTTGGATGACAAATTAAAAAGCTTTTATTTTGATTTAAAAGCGGGTAATTGTATGATTAATTAATATTTCATTTTAGATATAGTCTGTATCTACATTATGAAACTTTCCATACACTGATAGGTTTAATAGTTTATGAATTAGAGCCTATTGAGTAGACCACGGTCGAATGAAATTATGCGGAAATCCATCAACTTGAAGGTTTTAATTTCTTTAAAGAAAACTTCTTAACGGATTTGAATAATATTTCGTGCATCTATTAGCAACATATCAAGAAATAATATACTTAAGTTATAAGGATGTAACTTGATCCGCCATCTTGTAAAAAAATCATATGTTTATTATAAAGGTATTTTTTTTTTAAAAGAGTAATATGATATGCAAACGATTTATTTGATTTGATACATTGAAAAAAATCGCTCATCTGGCAACGCGGAGCGTTTTCCTAGTAATTAGATGAGCGTAGCGAAGCGGAGTGAATCTCTCCATACAACTCGATCGGCGCTTTGTCTGTGTGTATGTCTGTATGTCTGTATGTATGTCTGTATGTGCGCTAAATTTTGTTCGTCGCGCACAGGCCAAACGGCTTTACGTATTTGGCTGAAATTTTCGGTCAACATTTGTGACTACTTAACTCGATGCTGTTAACATAACCAGCAAAATTCCTTAAGATTCCAACCTACAAAAAATTAATTACTGAAAAACAAAATTTGTTTATTTATTTAATTAAATGAAAACTTACAAACGGATTTAGATAATGTTTCACATGTAGGTTAATATCAACAGTACCAACAATTGACAATAGTTTCAAAATTGTACGTTTATCCGCCATGTTATAAAAAAATATTGTTTATTTACAACAATAATTTCTTCATGTTTACAGTGTTCCGCCGATATGATTCTCATTTGCGGCCTTTTGCAATTAGATGCACATAGTATACACCAAAAAAAGCGTACGTAACAATACCTTTGCACTATTATTTGGAATTTCGATAGCTGTCATAGAATGGCTGCAATGACGTAAGATGCCAACCTACAAAAAATTAACAACTGAAACACAAGTTTTGTAATTTATTTAATTAAAATCAAACTTACTAACCGATATTAATGATTTTGTATTTGTAGGTCCACATCAATACTACCAACACTCGACATTAGTTTCAAAATTGTTACTTCAACCGCCATGTTATAAACAAATATTGTTTATTTACGGCAGTAATTTTCTTCGTTTTTACAGTGTTCCACCGATATGATTCGCATTTGCGGACCATTGAAGTTAGATGCACATAGTATGCTGCCGAAATGGCTTACGCAGTCAGACCTTTCTCACTATGTATTTGGAATTTTGATAGCTATCATAGAATGGCTACAATGACGTGTTACATTTAATGACCTTCACGGCAAACATGCACATGTTAACAACGAACTTGGTCGACAAATTAAACTGCTTTTATTATGATTTAAAAGCGGGTTATTGTATGATTAATTAATATTACATTTTAGATATAGTCTGTATCTACATTATGGAACTTTCCGTACACTGATAGGTTTAATAGTTTATGAATTAGAGCCTATTGAGTAGACCACGGTCGAATGAAATTTTATGGAAATCCATCAACTTGAAGGTTTTAATTTCTTTAAAGAAAACTTCTTAACGGATTTAAATAATATTTCGTGCATTTATTAGCAACATTACAAGAAATAATCAACTTAAGTTATAAGGTTGTAACTTGATCCGCCATCTTGTAAAAAAAGCATATGTTTATTATAATGGTATTTTTTTTTTTAAAGAGTAATATGATATGCCAATGATTTATTTGATTTGATACATTGAAAAAAATCGCTCATCTGTCAACGCGGAGCGTTTTCCTAGTAATAATTAGATGAGCGTAGCGAAGCGGAGTGAATCTTTCCATACAACTCGATCGGCGCTTTGTCTGTGTGTCTGTCTGTGTGTATGTATGTCTGTCTGTATGTCTGTATGTGCGCTAAATTTTGTTCGTCGCGCACAGGTCAAACGGCTTGACGTATTTGCCTGAAATTTTCGGGCAACGTTTGTGACCACTAAACTCGATGCTGTTAACATAACCAGCAAAATTCGTTAAGATGCCAACCTACCAAAAATTAATTACTGAAAAACAAAAATTGTTTATTTATTTAATTAAAAGAAAACTTACAAACAGATTGAAATAATTTTTCACTTTTAGATTCACATTAACGGTACCAACATTTAACAAAAGTTTCACAATTGTAAGTTTATCCGCCATGTTATAAAAAAAATTGTTTATTTACAACAATAATTTCTTCATTTGTACAGTGTTCCGCCGATATGGTTCGCATTTGCGGACTTTTGCTATTAGATGCACATAGTATACACCAAAAATAGCGTACGGAACCATACCTATGCACTATTATTTGGAATCTCGATAGCTGTCATAAAATGGCAACAATGACATAAGATGCCAACCTACAAAAAATTAACAACTGAAACACGTATTTTGTTAGTTATTTATTTAAATTAAAACTTACGAACGGATATTTATGATTTTTTATATGTAGGTCCACATCAATACTACCAACACTCGACATTAGTTTCAAAATTGTTGCTTTAACCGCCATGTTATAAACATATCTTGTTTATTTACGGCAGACATTTTCTTCATTTTTACAGTGTTCCACCGATATGATTCGCATTTGCGGACCATTGAAGTTATATGCACATAGTATGCTGCAGAAATGGCGTAGGGAGTCAGACCTTTCTCACTATGTATTTGGAATTTTGATAGCTGTCATAGAATGGCTACAATGGCGTGTTATGTTTTATGACTTTCACGGCAAAAATGCAAATGTTAACAACGAACTTTGTAGACAAATAAAAAAGCTTTTATTATAATTTAAAAGCGGGTTTTTGTATGATAAAACAATAATACATTTTACATATAGTCTATATCTACATTATGGAACTTTCCATACACTGATAGGTTTAATAGTTTATGAATGAGAGCCTATTGAGTAGACCATGGTCGAATGAAATTATGCGGAAATCCATTGAAAAATCAACTTAAAGGTTTTAATTTATTTAAAGAAAACATCTTAACGGATTTAAATAATATTTCGTGCATTTATTAGAAAAATATCGAGAAATAATATACACAAGTAATAAGGTTGTTACTTGCTCCGCCATTTTGTAAAAAAATCATATGTTTATTATTACGTTTTTTTTTTTTTAATAGAAATATGATATTCAAAAGATGTGTTTGCTTTAAAACATTGAACCAACTCGCTCATCTGGCAACGCGGAGCGTTTTCCTAGTTAATAATAATAATTAGATGAGCGTAGCGAAGCGGAGTGAATCTTTCCATACAACTCGATCGGCGCTTTGTCTGTGTGTACGTATGTATGTCTGTATGTATGTATGTGCGCCAAATTTTGTTCGTCGCACACAGGTCAAACGGCTTTACGTATTTGGCTGAAAGTTTCGGGCAACGTTCATGACTACTAAACTCGATGCTGTTAACATAACCAGCAAAATTCGTCAAGATGCCAACCTACAAAAAATTAATTACTGAAAAATAAAATTTGTTTATTTATTTAATTAAATGAAAACTTACAAACGGATTTAAATAATGTTTGACATGTAGGTTTATATTAACAGTACCAACAATTGACAATAATTTCAAAATTGTACGTTTATCCGCCATGTTATAAAAAAATATTGTTTATTTACAACAGTAATTTCTTCATTTGTACAGTGTTCCGCCAATATGATACGCATTTGCGGAATTTTGCAATTAGATGCACATAGTATACACCAAAAATAGCGTACGTAACAATACCTCTGTACTATTATTTGGAATTTCGATAGCTGTCATAGAATGGCTACAATGACATTAGATGCCAACCTACAAAAAATTAACAACTGAAACACGTGTTTTGTTATTTGTTTATTTTAATTAAAACTTACATTCGGATATTAATGATTTTTTATATGTAGGTCCACATTAATAGTACTAACACTTGACAACAGTTTCAAAATTGTAGCTTTAACCGCCATGTTATAAACAAATATTGTTTATTTACGGCAGTAATTTTCTTCGTTTTTACAGTGTTCCACCGATATGCTTCGCATTTGCGGACCGTTAAAGTTAGATGCACATAGTATGCTGCCGAAATGGCTTACGCAGTCAGACCTTTCTCACTATGTATTTGGAATTTTGATAGCTATCATAAAATGGCTACAATGACGTGTTATGTTTTATGACCTTCACGGCAAACATGCAAATGTAAACAACGAACTTGGTCGACAAATTAAAAAGCTTTTATTATGATTTAAAAGCGGGTTATTGTATGAATTATTAATATGACATTTTAGATATAGTCTGTATCTACATAATGGAACTTTCCATACACTGATAGGTTTAATAGTTTATGAATTAGAGCCTATTGAGTAGACCACGGTCGAATGAAATTATGCGGAAATCCATCAACTTGAAGGTTTTAATTTCTTAAAAGAAAACTTCTTAACGGATTTAAACAATATTTCGTGCATTTATTAGCAACATATCAAAAAACAATATACTTAAGTTATAAGTTTGTAACTTGATCCGCCATCTTGTAAAAAAATCATATGTTTATGATAAAGGTATTTTTTTTTTAAAGAGTAATATGATATGCAAATGATTTATTTGATTTGATACATTGAAAAAAATCGCTCATCTGTCAACGCGGAGCGTTTTCCTAGTAATAATTAGATGAGCGCAGCGAAGCGGAGTGAATCTCTCCATACAACTCGATCGGCGCTTTGTCTGTGTGTGTGTGTGTCTGTATGTGCGCTGAATTTTGTTCGTCGCGCACAGGTCAAACGGCTTGACGGATTTGGCTGAAATTTTCGGTCAACATTTGTGACCACTAAACTAGATGCTGTTAACATAATCAGCAAAATCCGTCAAGATGCCAACCTGCAAAAAATTAATTAGTGAAAAAAATACAGTTTTACTTTTGTTTTATTGAAACTTATGAACAGATTTAAATAATGTTTTAAATAAATATTGAAACTAACAATGTCGACACCGGATAAAAGTTTTGGAACTATAACTTTAACCGCCATTTAGTAAAAAAATATTTAGTTTCTATTTACGGGAACTTACATTGGTTTCTTAACAGTGCTCCACTTATACGATTCTCATTTGAGGACCATTGAAGTTAGATGCACATACTTTGCATGGCGAATGGCGTGTACAAAGAGACCTTTCTAAAACTACTTTTGGAATTTCGATAACGTTAATAGAATGGCAACAATGGCGTGTTATGTTTAATGACTTTCACGGCAAAAATGCAAATGTTAACAACGAACTTTGTAGACAAATTAAAAAGCTTTTATTATGATTTAAATGCGGTTATTGTATAATAAAACACTATCACATTTAAGATCAAGCCAGTATCTACATTGTGGAGTTTTCCATACACAGATAACTTTAATAGTTTATTAATTAGAGCCTTTTGAGTAGACCACGGTCGAATGAAATTATGCGGAAATCCATTGAAAAATCAACTTGGAGGTTTTAATTTATTTAAAGAAAAATTTTAAACGGATTTAAATAATATTTTGTGTAATTATTAGCAACATATCGGGAAATAATATACACAAATTCTAAGATTGTAACTTAAACCGCCATCTTGTAAAAAAATCATATGTTTGTTATCAAAGTATATTTTTTAAGCGGTGTATGATATGCAAAATATTTATTTAATTTACTAAAAAAAAAAAAAAATCGCTCATCTGGCAACGCGGAGCGTTTTCCTAGTTAGATGAGCGTAGCGAAGCGGAGTGAATCTTTCCATACAACTCGATCGGCGCTTTGTCTGTGTGTGTGTGTGTATGTCTGTATGTATGTGCGCTAAATTTTGTTCGTCGCGCACAGGTCAAACGGCTTGACGTATTTGGCTGAAAATTTCGGTCAACATTTGTGACTACTAAACTCGATGCTGTTAACATAACGAGCAAAATTCGTCAAGATGCCAACCTACAAAAAATTAATTACTGAAAAATAAAATTTGTTTATTTATTTAATTAAAGGAAAACTTACCAACGAATTTAAATATTGTTTCTCATGTAGGTTTATATAAACCGTACCAACAATTGACAATTATTTCAAAATTCTACGTTTATCCGCCATGTTATAAAAAAATATTGTTTATATACAACAATAATTTCTTCATTTTTACAGTGTTCCGACGATATGATTCGCATTTGCGGACTTTTGCAATTAGATGCTAATAGTATACACCAAAAATAGCGTACGTAACAATACTTATGGACTATTATTTGGAATCTCGATAGCTGTCATAAAATGGCTACAATGACATAAGATGCCAACCTACAAAAAATTAACAACTGAAACACGTGTTTTGTTATTTATTTATTTAGATGAAAACTAACACACGGATATTTATGATTTTTTATATGTAGGTCCACATAAATACTACCAACACTCGACATTAGTTTCAAAATTGTTGCTTTAACCGCCATGTTATAAACAAATATTGTTTATTTACGGTAGACATTTTCTTCATTTTTACAGTGTTCCACCGATATGATTCGCATTTGCGGACCATTGAAGTTGGATGCACAAAGTATGCTGCAGGAATGGCGTAGGGGGTCAGACCTTTCTCACTATGTATTTGGAATTTTGATATCTATCATAGAATGGCTACAATGGCGTGTTATATTTAATGACGTTCACGGCAAACATGCAAAAGTTAACAACGAACTTGGTCGACAAATTAAAAAGCTTTTATTATGATTTAAAAGCGGGTAATTGTATGATGAATTAATATAACATTTTAGATATAGTCTGTATCTACCTTATAGAATTTTCCATACACTAATAGGTTTAATATTTTATGAATTAGAGCCTATTGAGTAGACCACGGTCGAATGAAATTATGCGGAAATCCATCAACTTGAAGGTTTTAATTTCTTTAAAGAAAACTTCTTAACGGATTTAAATAATATTTCGTGCATTTATTAGCAACATATTGAGAAATAATATACTTAAGTTATAAGGTTGTAACTTGATCCGCCATCTTGTAAAAAAATCAAATGTTTATTATAAAGGTATTTAAAAAAAGAAAAAGAGTAATATGATATGCAAATGATTTATTTGATTTGATACATTGAAAAAAATCGCTCATCTGTCAACGCGGAGCGTTTTCCTAGTAATAATTAGATGAGCGTAGCGAAGCGGAGTGAATCTCTCCATACAACTCGATCGGCGCTTTGTCTGTGTGTGTGTGTGTGTGTGTGTGTGTGTATGTGCGCTTAATTTTGTTCGTCGCGCACAGGTCAAACGGCTTGACGTATTTGGCTGAAAATTTCGGTTAACATTCGTGACCACTAAACTCGATGCTGTTAACATAACCAACAAAATTCGTCAAGATGCCAACCTACAAAAAATTAATTACTGAAAAACAAAAATAAATTATTTATTTAATTAAATAAAAACTAACATACGGATTTAAATATTATTTCATTTGTAGATTAACATCAACGGTACCAACATTCAACAAAAGTTTCAAAATTGTTAGTTTATCCGCCATGTTATAAAAAAATATTGTTTATTTACTACAATAATTTCTTCATTTTTACAGTGTTCCACCGAAATGATTCGCAATTGCGGACTATTGCAGTCAGATGCACATATTATACACCAAACATAGCGTACGTAACAATATCTATGCAATATTATTTGGAATTTTGATAACTGTCATAGAATGGCTACAATGACGTAAGATGCCAACCTACAAAAAATTAACAACTGAAACCCATGTTTTGTTATTTATTTAATTTAATTAAAACTTACACACTGATATAAATAATTTTTTATATGTTAGTCCACATCAACAGTACCAACACACAACAACAGTTTCAAAATTGTAGATTTAACCGCCATTTTATAAACAAATATTGTTTATTTACGAAAGTAATTTTCTTCGTTTTTACAGTGTTCCACCGATATGATTCGCATTTGCGGACCATTGAAGCTAGATGCACATAGTATGCTGCCGAAATGGCTTACGCAGTCAGACCTTTCTCACTATGTATTTGGAATTTTGATAGCTATCATAGAATGGCTACAATGACGTGTTATATTTAATGACCTTCACGGCAAACATGCAAATGTTAACAACGTATTTGGTCGACAAATTAAAAAGCTTTTATTATGATTTAAAAGCGGGTTATTGTATGATTAATTAATAATACATTTTAGATATAGTCTGTATCTACATTATGGAACTTTTCATACACTGATAGGTTTAATAGTATATGAATTAGAGCCTATTGAGTAGACCACGGTCGAATTAAATTATGCGGAAATCCATCAACTTGAAGGTTTTAATTTCTTTAAAGCATTTATTAGAAACATATCAAGAAATAATATACTTAAGTTATAATGTTGTAAATGTTCCGCCATCTTGTAGAAAAATCATATGTTTATTATAAAGGTTTTTTTTTTTTTAAGAGTAATATGATATGCAAATTATTGTTTGATTTGATACATTAAAAAAATCGCTCATCTGTCAACGCGGAGCGTTTTCCTAGTAATAATAATAATAATAATAATAATAATAATAATAATAATAATAGTAAAAATAATAATAATAATGACAATAACAATAACAATAGCAATAACAATAACAACAATACTACTTATAATAATAACAATAATAACAATAATTATAAGATTACAATAATATCAAATTGTTGCCTGCCCCGTAAAGAGGCTTTGAACGTGGAATCTGAGAAATTAGTTTTTTAGTTTAGGAATCAGTATATCTATATTCACAGAATCACAAGCTCTACTAAAGTCCAGTAATAAAAATATAGTCAATTTATCGTTATATGTGTCCTAATGTAATCGGTTATTTTTATACGATGTAAGTTTGTGCTGCTTTTAAAACCAAAACTGTGATAAATATTACTTGTAATGTTCTGTTTTTTTATTACTGTATTATGATAAACCAATGAGTAAACAATTGTTTAATGATTTCGATATAGGGGATGTCAATGGCTTGAAGGAGTCAGAGAGAGATTGAGAATGTGTGTGTGAGAGAGAGAGAGATAGAAAGAGAGAGAGCGAGAGTGATCTTAAATACCTTCCACAGGTATATAAAGTTTACCCTCGCAAAATGCGCCACCAACTTTTAGTCAAGCCCGGTGAAAACCACTCACTCGACACGTGTGAGACGCAGTCAAATATTAATACTTCTTCTTTGTTGTGAAAGTACAGCGAGTTTCCTGATCTTTGTAATTGAGTTGCTCTCGAGACGAGCAAGAGCTTGTCACATGTGGCGCGTCGGTTTTCATGATCAAAGGGGTAATTTCGCGGGTAAAATTAGTTCAAAGCATAGTAAGTAAGGAGATTTCAAAGACACGCGTACCAACCTGGATTTAGTCATAAATATGAACATCGTCACTCTATGTGAAGAAACAAAGTAGTACTAATTACATATGATGCCTAAGGCACGAAAAGCGTAATGGTACGACTGCTAAATTTACGTTGATCCAAAGCTAAATTAACACAGCTTTGATGAAACATAATTAAAACTGTAAATAACACAAAACACAGGAATGCATGCCTAAGTTAAGGGGTTTTAAATTATCAAACCTACTGGTATATTGGGGGAATTGAACGCGAATCGGACATGTTAGCGTACGTGAAACTCCATCACTGGAGGGTCGATTGACCGCAGCTATTTCTCTGCCTTCCAAGTGACCAATGTAAGCCGCCATGCAATGTAAGTTCACCAGACGGGTAACTAATGAATGAAATAGAGAAATATTCTCTTGTTGGAAGAAGTTAATAGTCTACTACGTATGTGGACGATTCACCGTTATTTTAAGTGATTAAAGATGGCTGACATATGATCAGCTCGGACCGGTTGAATATGGGAACACATTCTTAATGCTTGGCGGATAGACAAGTCATCCCTGATCGGCTTAGCCAATCAACGACGCACCTGTATAATCAGTTGTATTGAAAGGAGCAGCAGCCACAGTGTTAGAAAGGTTCTGAGATTGATCTGCAGTGATACGGACCTACTGCGGTCAACTCTCTTGTTTTGACTTGGGTTTATTTTAATTATCTAGCCGTTTTCAAGATACAGTGTTTTTAATTGTGATTTATGATTTTTCTCATATCATAACACGTTTTCAATACTTTAAGAGCACACGCCTGATAATAATTTGTATCTAGATCACTGTAACTCTAATGTAGTAAGTAATAGTTTATTTTATAAGAGTGTCAAAGAATATATCAAAATACCTTTACAAATCAGGGATATTAAGAATGTAAATGGTTTTAAAGTAAAGTTCATTGACTCTGTACTAAGCATAAGATGAACTTTGTATTGTAAGTACTTAAATAGCAACTGTGCTAGATAAATAAAGATTGAAAAAAAGAACTCCATCGGCCTAGATAACAAGCTCTTTTATGAATTATCCATGTGTGCCTGCCCACAAATTCTTATTCTTTGTATCGATTTGAATTCAACCGAAATGTCTCAATACTTTGGAAGCGCTAAATATACGGGTTTTTAAAGCGAGTGTAAGAATTTCATTCATTCATTCTTTCTTTTCTCTATTATACATAAAAGAGTAGATCGATATTCTTTGAGCTCCGCTTCATAGAGTTGGTCGTGTCTTCATGTATGAATTTACCCATTGTGAACCACCCAAGCGTTCACCGCAAAGCACCACATTACCAATGCCTTAACTACCTAAAACGACCACGGAAAGTTCTGCTACTCGCTAAATTTTCTTGTACGTGATCAGAAACGTAAACTAATTAGTATAATTGACTTCTTTTATATATTTTGTGTAATGACGCTGTACCATACAAATTTGAGGAACTCGTGCTTGCTCTATTTCCCTGAGCTTGTGCTCAATTGTTGAATAGGTATTCCGTTTAACCGACTCCGTTTCTGTGTGTTTTATCGTAGTCGTCAGTGGGGTTTTGTTATTGATTCAATCCAGGGTTGAGTAAGTTAAAAATAAAAATATTATTTAACTCAAATAACCATGAGGTTGTGTACCCTAAAACACTAAGGAGAGAAAAACTACTGGAAGAATATAAAACACAATATTAGATGTGTAAAGGGCCAGATGTTTAACAAAAGCAGATTTGTTGAAAAAGGAAGTAAGTAGAATACATTTTTTCTCACAAACGATTTGAATCATTATTTTTTTATACATCATGCAGTTGCATTTATTGTGCTTTGTAAATAAGTTGTATAACCGAGTAAAACAATTTTTGATAAATATTATTCTAATGCTTTCTGTTCTGTGTCCAATCCATTCCTCATATTACATGTATATATAATAAAATGCAAAACATACTCAGTCGTCTCTCATTGCAGCTTTAACGACGACAGCGTAACTTGATAGAAATAGAGTGTCTCAACTCTAATGGCATTTGAAAGGAACTATTGTGTATCAGCCAAGAAAGCATGTCTCTAATGGCTAAGTACTTTTGAGATTCCATTGTTTGGAGAGTATGAAATCTCAAAGTTGCCAGAAAATGGCTGCTGGTGCGTCCATACTTTCAACTATGTATACCAAGTGATGATTCTCGTTGTTTGAGTGTCCACATAAACATACGCCTCAAAGTACATTAACTGGAATAATCCATTTAAATACAGAAAGAAATGTTGACCAATTTGACGATTCTTAGACAACGTTCAAAAATACTTTCTCAGTTATCTAAAAATGTATATTAGCAAGGTATTCATGCAAACAAAAACGGTTGCACAATTCATAATATTTTTACACACTCCACCAATTTCAACTATTTATAAAACCGTTAAATCTCGCCAAACGCTATATATATATATATATATATATATCCATCCTTTTTTTAAAGATTGATTATTTCTCTTGATAATTCCACACGCCGTATAGTTTTGAAATGTGTATTTTGAAGGCATTTTAAAAATACATCTAAAAATTACTTTCGCTTGATTTTCAAGATGTCCATCTTGAACTTAACAGCATTAACTTTTAAATGTTTCGAAAATTCACATCTACTTCCACATCACAACACTTCGTGTGTATTGAGTGGAGTGAACCATCGCAGACATTTGAGTGACATCGCCCAATACTCATCGGCGGTTTCATTCGAGTTAATTTAACTAACACTGTAACCGGGATATTTCCTATCAACCGAATGAATTGACACGGATAATAAAACTTTTTTTTGTGTGTGTTTTTCAATCTACGGTTCAATGATAACGCCAGCCACGTTAGATGTGACAACTGTGACTGACCCAACAACACACACATATATATATATATATATATATATATCCCAGTCAGTCTAATAATGATAAAACACGAGTTGATCACGATTTGCCTCGAGAGAGTCCTCGATGTTCGGACCTGACCCACATTCCTCGCCGACATAATACATCGTATACGTCGATGCTGCAGCTTTTCAGACTTCTCTTTATAGCCTCATATTTTAGTAACCCGCTATCATAGCCACCATCACATCATATCATATTATTTAGGACTGTACTCATTTTTGCAGAGAATACATCTACATCCTTATGAATATGTTTTAACGTGTCGTTGTTAGACCGAATGGCACACCGAGTGTCTAAATAATGTACTCTTACATTATAAAACACATTTTAAAGAGAACATGTAATTATAATTATAATATTAAAAAATTAAATACATATAATATATATATATATGTTAAGTTTTAAATTATCACGGCTATATGTCACATAACACGTTTCTGGGTTATATCACGCGAGTAGTTACATAATGTAGGTAGGAATGCTTTACCCTATCGATTCCGGCGTATCAATGTGATACCACATATTATCTTCTAGAGGTCGACCGTCGAAGTCTCTCCGTCGATCGTGTACTCACACTGAGCAATATCCTAATCCTAGAACATCTTAAAACTGTAAAAAGTAGTAACTCATATTTGTATTGAGATCCATTTCGTCGTTAGTAAATTAATAAGAAAGCATAAAAGATACGTTAAATTTTATGAATGTGGCCTGTAATAGTAACTACCATTTACTATAGTATGGTCCGTATGCATAGTCCAGACTCAAGCCTGCCTCAACTCAGCCTCTCCTCAGTCTCGCCCAACCACCAATCACGGAAGGGCATTGCCATGCCATGTGGACGGCTCTGTGATTGGTGGCTAGGTGATGCTTAGTTGAGGAGAGCTTGAGTGTGAACTATACATTCGGGCCTAAGTCTGCTTCTGGTTATTGCGGTACTGGAAGTGACGGGGGAGTGGGGGGGGGGGGGAGGGGAAAACCGTATCACTGTGACCTCATCAAGATTACTATTGAGAGGCTTCCGTGTGACCTGACTTTCTTTACGAACACTTTTAAGTGCGTTTGATATGAATGAAGAACCTACGAGACTATTCATTCGCATTTTGAAAAGAATCACATAATTTGAATTCAAACTTACTGTGGCGCGATATTATTCATTAGAACTATAAGGAAGAAGCATATATTAATAAAAGTTAAATGGTGTATGTTTACTTTTCGTTCAATCACAGACCTGTGGTATTAAGGTTCTTCAAATCTCTAAGCATCCAAAAAGCGTAACTTAAAGATGAATTCTATTGTTAGCACATTTGTTATATTATATTATACACAATATTGTTTTCAGACTAGAATTTTATTTGTAAGCAGTCTATAAGGTAGATAAATAGACTTATTTAATAGATGTCAATATATCTGGAACGTTTTGTTTAAGCCCCAATAGATGATGCACAAAACAAAATGTTGTCATCGTAAAATAACAACTTTGGATAATGAGAGAAGAAAATTAAATTTAATCAAACAACACAAAATTACACCAGCCATAAAGTGTATTTTGTAATAATAAGTATAAATAAAGAAAAAGAAATAAATCTGTCCAAATAAGTTAATGTGCAAGTATGGTTGCAAGAGGTGCCTTTGTGTTGCCTGTCATGAAGGTGAGAGCGGGACAGTCGCTCACTCACTCAAAGCGAGGAGGGGATTTTGTGCCCACTCACTTTTGAATAGCAACTCCATCTTAATTACTGAGTGCGGCTCAGACCGTCAGAACAAGTCGTCCGTGAGGCTCTGAGGACGGTGGCCAACGTATTCAGGGCGTTAACATTCATGGCAAATCAATACTCAACTTTGTGTTTGAAACATGGAAACGACAAAAAAATCAAAGTTCGGAAAATTTGACAAATATAAAAAATAATGTAAACCAACTATTAAAAAAAAAAAAAAAAAAAAAAAACGGATATATCATTTCGTATTTCTGTTTATCAGATCAGTTACAGGAAGTGTTTCTTGAATAGCGAAGCGCTCAGCTCTCCTAGTCCCAATCAGTCCATTGTATTATTTCGTTTTCGAGAGGAGCAATTTATAAGTTAACATAAGTATAGTAGTTTTAGTAGCAGTTGTTTGTGCCATTTATATATAATATACACAACAATCCCCATATTTTTATATTTACACTAACAGGATGTATTTCCACCCTGTCCAGCTAACTACTGGATGAGGAAAGCTACTGAACTGTCGTATTTCGTTAGGTGGGGACCAAGCGCGAATACGAAGCTCAGCCGGTCAGCGCGAGCAAAGCGCGCATTTACGTCAATTCACGTTTAGCGAGAAAATCACTAAAATCGCTGCCGAGCGCAGCGATGTTCTAAAACATTATCAACTTTGATAAACCAACAGTTCCCCCAAGATGAGATACGCTAGCTTAATCAATTCGTTGGATCGTCTTTGTTTTCGCTTCTGTTGTATTAGCCACCCTTTGAAATTATTTTCATTTTTTTAATTTACTGTTAGTCGAGTGTTTGATCGTGGAGAGGAGGGGGGGGAGGGGGAGGGGGGGAGGAGAGGGTGTTGGACGGCAGGAACACAGAACAGATGTTTGCTGTGTTTTCGTTTCTATCTCATACATTTACTGCGTTTCCGACGATGATTTCTCCTCGTCCCAAAAATGAACCAAACCTTAAAACTTGTTGTAGGCTTTCGCGGCCCGAGTCAAACGTGGAGAAAATGAACCAAACCTTGTCTGTTTCCTTCTTCGAATTCAATTATCCGGAAAAAGTGTTTCTTTTTTTTCCCCATTTGTTATGTGGCTTTGAGTTCTCATTCTTTCATCAATGCTCTAAAATAAATAATACATTTCCAATCTTCTTGCATAAGAGCAATATTAATATTGAAGACGTGTAAGGGTATACTATATAGTCAATCTTTCACTTTCCTGGTTTATTTGAGGAGTTATTCACATCAGTTATATATAATATTTTGTGTTTATCTTTCTTCGATATCTAAATAGAACACGAAGTGTACAGCAAACTGTCATCTTTTTTATTTATAGAATCTTCGTAAATTGAATGTATTTTCAATTTTGTCGCCAAAGAAAAATTCTTGTTTATTCCCACTTTTAGCTTGATTTCAATGAATCAATACATTTTGCTCTATTTTTGCCAAGATGTTATTTTCAGATAACAGTTACCAATGAGTAACCAATATATCAAAATATGAACTACGTTCTGGCTCTAAATTATGAACAATGATCATCATTGTTTAATCTCAACATTTTCGTGAGAGAAACATCTCTTTTTATTCAACACATTTTCCATATGTTGTATATTCTTATTATATTTGGGCGATTTACACATATTTATTTAAATTTTTGTCAAATCATATGAAAGGCCACAGAAATATATCATTAGCTGCCAAACTGAAATACTGAGCCTTTCTAAAAGAGCATGAAATTCATTGCACTCTCCTTACTACTCTGGCGAGTAAATTTAGTTATAAAGTCGGATATAAGACATAGTAATGCAATGATGCTTTGTTACACATGTGTTTGTGTTACAATGGTTGTACGTCGAGGTTTAAAAGTGAGTTAATGATAATGGCAAAGCATTATTCGATGTATGACCTCCGAACTTCCCTCTGAATTTTTATTACAAGCGAGGGAAACGATTAAGGAACCACAGAATAGCTCTTGGTGGTAATAAAATTGGTGAAGTTTCCCAACATCGCACTTGGAATTGTTGTTCGTGACTCTGCGTAGCTCAGAACAACGGTGGGTAGAACACTCCTAATGAAACTAGTGCATGTTAACTAGACCAATTATGTGTTATTTATCAATAAAAAGTTGAACCACAACTAACTACCAAAGAAGAGTGTCAACAAATTTGGTCACAGCTTCCACTTGTATAATATTTTTTTTTTTTTTTTTTTTATTTATGACTCCAAGAACCCACAAAGCCAAGACTTGGCTTAACTGTGGTACATAATAAAAAATATTATACATAGTGACAGAACAGAACAGAAAACGGAACATGTATTTACAATAACAAAATAATGTATAGAACTAAATACTTGAAACTACTAAGAAAGTGAACTTTACAAAAATCAATACAAATGCAGAATTAACTTGTTTACAGTAATTAAAATATAAACGGAACATTCACAGTAAAAAGGTGTCAGAAAGTAGATGTGTTTTTAGTTCAGATTTAATTTTAGAAATAGACGACAGGGTTTTGAGTGAGGATGGTAGCATATTAAATATAGTTGGCACAGAATAAGACAAAGAGCGTTGGCCATATTTGTTAGTATAATTAGGAACTTGTAAGGTGCCCGCCACTTTGAGCCTTGTCTCCTTACAGGTGTCCATAGGGATCTTAAAATCCGGTTTAAAATAAAAGTACAACAAAAATCTATATACGAATAAAGAATAAATTGGCAGTATATTACAAAATGAAAAAATTTGTTTTCTAGAAAGTGTAGTATCGATTTTGATGTCGCATATTACCATTTTTAGCATTCTAACTTGTAGGTCTTCAACCCTTTGCGTATGGCACCGCGAAGCATTGCCCCAAGCTAGAATGCCATATAAAATTAATGATTCGGCCATAGATTGATAAACGGCTCTAAATAATGTAAAGGGCAGAATATATTTAAGTGCATACAATCGAGAAGAGCATGAGCGTAGTTTATTACATAGTTTATCAATATGATTTCTCCAAGAAAAGTTACGATCAACAATTACGCCCAGGTACTCATACTCGTCCACACATTCTATTTTTAAACTGCAATCACAATATGTCACTTCATCCACATTATGAAGGCAATTAAAATCATGATAAATGATATTTATAGGAAAGTCTCTTTCACGATTATGGGGAGAAGAAATATGTAAAACTTTAGTTTTAGACGAGTTAATTACTAATTCATTATCGTGATTCCAACGCAGAAGGTTATTAAAATCAGTTTGCAACATTTCTTGTGCAATACGAATATCTGAATGCACGGCAAGTAAGACAGTATCGTCAGCATAAGATAAAATAATGCAAAAAATAAGACATTTGGACATAAAATTAACATAAATCAAAAATAGAGTCGGTCCCAAAATAGACCCTTGTGGGACCCCAGAATCACAAGGTCTTTCTTCACTTGATTGGCCGTTTACTTTAACCTGCATAAATCTATTAGTTAAATAATTTTTAAACCAGTCTAACGCAATTCCACGGATGCCAATTGACTCTAAAGCTCGTAATAGTTTCTGATGGTTGAGGGTATCGAATGCTTTACTGAAATCTACAAATAATGCCAAAACTTGCATATTGTCGTTAAGTTTAGAATTGACGTAATTGGAGAACTCTAATAACAGTGTGGAGGTACTCTTTCCTTTTTGAAAACCAAATTGTTTACTATTTATAATCCCGTATTTATTTAAGTATTCGATCAAGTTGTTAGCAACATGTCTTTCTAAAAGTTTCTCAATACTTGGCAATATTGCAATAGGTCTGTAATTAGAGTAAAGCGTATGGTCACCCTTCTTATATATTGGTTTAATTATTGATTTTTTGAGGCGCTTAGGGATGATACCGGTCTCCATCGATTTGTTTATTAACACGACTAGTACAGGAGCAATAGAGTCCTTGACAAATTGCAGGTCTTGAACACGTATCTTATCTACACCTGGCTGTTTATTTACATTAAGTGAGTCGATCATTTCCCTAACAGTTGGAAGAGTAACTGGTTTCATGAAAAACGATTGACTCACTGGGATATTGACATTCTGAGCTCGCTGCAATGTAACAACGTCACAATCATGTTTCAACGTACTTATTTCGTCAACAAATGAATTCACAAAATTGTTTACAACTAGGTTCACATCTACGTCGTATATCACACATCTACGACGTATCTACGTCACATCTACGACGTATATCACATACAAATTTTTCAATTTTCTACGTATATCCTTATTCTACCACGTGTCTTGTAAAAGTATCATTATAAATCGGTCTTAATATTACAAAATTAATTTAATGCAACCGCCTTAGCTGTTTACCTTGTCCAGAACGAACTGGACGAGTTGTTGTAAAATAAGATTAACAATGGTTTTCCCTAAAACAAAAACTTATTGGTTGTGCATTAGGCTCACTTGTGCTTAACTACCAACAGCTATTACATGCCATGCTTCCTCCTTATGTATGTGTTTACTCTTGGCATTAGTTTGCACATGAAAGTCACAAGTCAGAAGCGACTGAAGTTCGTACAGCATTATTATTAGGAAACCAGTCAAACTGTACTTCTCATCAAAACTAAACTTGCGCAACTCATTACTAAAGTTTGACAGTAATTGGTTCCCTATCGTTTGTGAAGTCCTGTTGCATGAAAGTAAGCACTCGAGTTGATATAAATGTCTCGTGAGCACTCAAAGTTTCAAACAGCTACGACATTGAATACCAGCCTCGAAAACTTGAAATAAACCAATTTGCTTATGAATATCTGTGAGGCCCATGCGATATTAATATTTAAACATTCCCTCAGGCTAAAGTTATATCATGAATCGGAAATGAAATGTACATAATTAAACGAATTTATGTTTCATTTTTAATGTTTACGTATACAAATTACAAACACTCATGTAAACTGTTCATCTATCATCTATTTCGAAGTCACTATACGTCTTTCTAGACCATTGTTCTGACTTCTCATACTTAATTGCGCTTCACCTATTTGAAATGGTTTCATCTCACTTCAATTCGAAATTGCGATTCTAAAACTGCATTCAAAAACGACTACATCGGAAACGGGAGATTTCATTAAACTGACGAGTCAACCAACCAGATTAAAGCAATTCGCAAGTTTTCAAATATCCCCCCCCCCCCACTATTACTGTGATCTGGTGGATTTTACTGGTGTCTAAACAAACCACTGGTGATTTTTTTATACTTAGTGTTATAATTTCCTTTACGATAATCTTTCAATAATAGAAGAACTAAATGCGAAACAGACGTAGCCAAAACGTAAATATGAGGCAATCTCTTTCACTGAAAGGGGAGACCGTCAAATGGCGTTAAAAATAACTATTTTGTAATGCTTCGATCTCTTATAGGCTAGATATAGCAAAGATCTTCATCAAGTATTCCGAAGAGGGTGAAAATGTTTGGATAAAGTAATACAATTTCAATAATAACTCATATCATCGAATATTCACAAATATTTCGTTATGCTTTCCTAAATCACCAGCTAACGTATTCTCTCTACAATTTACTCCAAAACCTCTCTGTGTTAGCTCCCCGCATTAAACACGTGTCATGTATCCGTCCTTGATTACCACACTCGAAATAAGTGAACATTCTATTCCCCGGGGGCTGAGTAAATAGCAGCAGCCACAGTGTTGCCGTGTCGCCTCTCTCAGCGCGGTGGCAACCACGCGTGATACTAACTAGTTATACGACCCTGAGCAGCTTCCTATCATCCCTGATGAGGTTTCGTCAAATCCGAACTACCTGCACTCGAATAATCGCTTACTTCAAAATCAGGGCAGGGTTGAGAAGTCGGAAGCTTAGGGGGGCTTAGGATTGGAGCTATTGTGCCCGTGTCAGAATGACAGGTAATTGACGTGTAGTAATTGGCTGTCATCGTATTTACCCGCGATCAGAAAACATTGACTGTTCTCTCCACCACATGACTGTACATGTTGAAATGTTTGAGTTTCCGCGTGGTGTGGAATATATATCATGATCATTTCAATAGATATGTTATCCATAATGTAAAGATAAATAACCATAATAGACAGCTAAGTGTGGTTAAATCTATGCTTCATTTAGGGCGTCTCTAAATTACTGCAACTTCATCTTCTACAGAAATATTAACATTTTTGTCTACTATACTAGTATACTATACTAGTATACTATACTAGTATACTATACTAGTATACTATACTAGTATACTATACTAGTATACTATACTATAGTCTATACTGTAGTGACTCGTGAGGATTGTCGTCATGAGAATTGAGGCTCCTGAATTCAGAACTCAAAATTTGGTTAACTAAGTTTTCCCATTAATTATCTACACTGATCGTTATGAAAGAGGTAACCTAAAACAAACATCGACGAACCCGTCACCTTATATAATGTTTTCGTCAATGTTAAAACAAATTGTGTTTTCTAGCAGATGTCATCTGACAATGTGTGGATGCCACATTATTATCGAAAAACATACTGGATGTCTGCCGTGTGTCTCAACAATTTGTTGGACTGCAGCCAAATAAATTGGATTCCTCTCACATCGGTAACTCCACAACAAATTACCAACAATATATCATCATTGAATTAGGCCACAAAATTCATTTTGAACGAACCTTTGAAGGAACGTTACTTTGATTTATTACTATGGTCACGAGAACAACAATTTGGAACTAAAATTGAAGGCCTGCTGTTATGTTGGCTCGCTCATGTGGGGTTTTCATCCAAACTCGTCGCCTGATCTTTTGAGTAATGATTCCACACGAATCAGAAATTAAATAAATAACTAAAAAAGTACTGAAACTCAATTACATTTGCATTACCGATTGTTGAAGCCATTTTACACATTCCTGTAGCTTCAACTCTTTGAATTCAAGATGTTGGGTGAAAAGTTAAAGCAAACATTGATTACCAGTTTAGACGGGCAGCCGATTCAGAACATGTAATTTCATGATTCGGATACGGCACTAATCCGTTTCGGGGAAGTTATAGAATAGGGCTCCAGTGACATTCTGCAGATAAAACGCTAACCAGAGATGAAGATAAATGGCAAACGCAATCGGCGTTACTCAAAATTACCCAAACTTCATTCGCGTGCTAAATCATTTGTTAATCTTACAGACCATAATCGTTACAGACAATTGTGCGTAGCTTTCAGTTTCTCGTTGCATTGACTCAGAATATAGAGGGAAGAAGAAGCCAGGCAGAAGTTTCCCGATTCTCCTCCTTTGGCTAAAAATTGCGCATTGAATAGCCGAAACGTCGAACTTTACACACAATGGACGAGCTGCCCAACATTTAAGTACTAATTAAGTAAATATAACAAAGCACTCAGATAAAAGTTTTAAATTTATTCAAAGAAATAAACGATGTGCGTGCTCTTCAGTTCTTGCACGTTTTTTAGTGTTTAAAACTTCAATCCTGCTTTTATTGTTGGCAGCTCCTCTTTATCTTATGTTCTCCACCCTACCCTTCAAGCAAATATTTTTTAACGTCAGCTATCTTCAAAGCTTGAATTTTGATCTTTTAAGAAGATGCTAGATGCTGGTATCGATTACGTGTCCTCGAAATATAAATGGAATTCTTCCCCTGGTGGTAGGGGTAAATTGGATGTGTTCGCACACACAACTTGACTGGTGAAACCCAGGACCCATGCTAAGAACGGAAGATTGGACTTAAAGGGAACCATTGTGGAGTGTGGGCATCACAAGTGCGTCCATGCTTTAGAACCACACTGACAACAATCGTTCTTGAATTCAGTTCGCCACACAAATTCACACAGCATGCATGTTTCATATATCCTATTACGGGGTGTACTAGTGTGATCATTACAAGTGCGTCCATGCTTTAGAACGACATTAACAACAATCGTTCTTGACTTCAGCTCGCCACACATATTCTCACAGCATGCATGTTTCATATATCCTATTACGGGGTGTATTACGGTGCTATCGCTCTCATGGTATATAATTATTAACACCTATAACTCTATTAGTTGTCAGTAATAAGGATTATAATGGTATCGCTTGAGCGTTGTGAGTAACGAGACACATTCACACATTCATACACCTACACACATTCATTTACCTACACTATATAATAGCTGACAGGTAAATGAACAACTTATGGTTTATAGAGGTATAGTTTTTTCCCCCATTTTCATATTTTAATTCTGGATTACTTTTTTAAATCCCCTTTTTAGAATTGTGAATAGCCTCCGTGTATGTAGACTACAATTTTAATTTTGTAACTCGATTAATTGCAACGTTTTAAGAAACTTTGCTCACAGCCTTTGATCTCATCCAGCTTCCCATATTCCCTTGAAATTTATTTTCCTTCTTCAGGATAGGATAAAAGATAAATTACCCACCTCTATCGTTTTCTCTCACTATGCATCGGGTTGTATATTGCACTGCTAGTACCAGAGTCTGGAGTGGAAAAGTGAATACGGCACTTACCTACCGCAAAGCGTAAGTGCAGTTTAACTAGTTATTCAGCTATACACGCTCACTCTTACTGGTTCAACCCCGTTTCATAACCATTCGCCTTGAGGGTTTCTAGCCGACCAAACTTCTGTGAGCGTAAATTATCTCTGTTGCTTAAACCTATTCAAGGGATATTTAGTCTCCCGTGGGACCCGATGAAATAGTTCCTAAACTCAGTGAATCTTATCTTATGCTGGCGTAATTGTACTTTTCACCTCCTAGAAAATTAAAACACTGCTAATTTACTGTTGCAATAAATTTTGAGCGCACAAAACTTAACGAATATGACAATTGTCTACTAACTATGGTTCGTACACGTGCAAGTTCCCGGCGCATAAGAAATATAACCATAATAGTCTGTAATGTTGTGAGGTGTAGAACTGAGACAATACCCACCGTTGAACTCTTGTATAGTGTTTTACTTAGCAGCAGTCTATTGTTAGTAACATTATTATACTAGTGAGTATCAGTATTTAATTTTCCCTTTGTTTTATTATAAGTTGATTAAAAGTGATATTATGATTGTTATCTTTCAGTTAAGATGAAGGATCTTCCTTGAAAACTGAGACCTGGATTCAGGTCTAGTGGGGATGAACGTTTTAGCATCTGACTGTCAAGCACACATGCTCCACCGTGATGGAGTGAATTATTGTGTGGATAGGGTGCGGTAACTTGAAAAACTTCATCCCACACTCTGTATGGTAGTAGGTAGTTCCTTAAACTGCGCATGTTACGTTTGATAAATTCAATATCAGGAATGTATAGGACGGAATTCTGAATCCAGTCTGGGCTAAATATGAGAGAATAAGCCTAAACATTTGTTGCAAAATATGGTTATTAGATTACATTATATAAATTATTATAAATTATTGTTATTTAATATGCATTACACATAAAATCGTTCAAAACCGATGTTAATATTATGATATTGTTATGTAAGCTTACAAAATTATGTTTACCCCAATAAACTGTATTTAAAATCATAATAAATCGATCATTTTCCTCCAAAACTAAAATGTAGAGATTACATACAGGAAAATAAGCAAAGAAATACATGTATAGTAAACGTTGTTGCCCCTAGTACCAGTATTATGTAACACAAGCGGTGATACACGAACCCTGAGATTCTGGGGGCGAGCTCCAGTCAGTGCGACCCCCACAACCTGGGGACTTATGAGACTTGACGTCACGACGGGTGTAATGTTTGTTGTGCCAAGGTTCGAACCAATCAATCATTGGGTTATTGTTGTATTATTCTCTAGAGCAACAACACCTAATCAACATTGGTAACAAATTGATTAACCTGACGGTTATACTTCAGGCTATCATATATATATAATAATTAACATAAACATAATATTGACAAAACATAACAATTAATTTCGGAAACAGAAAGTGGTGACCATAGTTGCTGGCAACAATAATGATATCGACACAATTGTGTCCACCAACCTGCAGTCTACGCAAACATTTCTCAGTTTATACAGTTAATAGTTTATGTATGTATACAGTTAAACGCGATAAACACGGTATACTACTGATTTGTGAGTATTTGGAGAAGTTTTCAACGCAGTTTGTTGTTTACTTCTACCACTGAAACGATTCAGATACGTAGAAATGTCAATTTAGTGACAAACGAAGCAAACACACACGCAAACATACTAATATACGAATTAAAATTGGCCACGAAAGTGAAGTTTTTTGAATATTTAAAATGTTAATATAATAATATCGTAATTATTCGTTTTACAATCCAACAGTTGAATACCAGTTACAGATCACTTTGCCGCGTTGATACAGTCATCAAATATGTACACATATTTTAGGTACCTGTACATTGTCAAACCTGGCTCACATTTTTCAAGTAATGAAATAATTGCGAGCTACAGTGGTGCGTGAATTCAAAAAATAAAATACCTAAGGTATATTGAGAGGAAATATGAAAAAAAAAGTTGAATGCGAGTGCGAGAGCTATTAAAGCCTGATCCTGGCTTGAAGGAACCCACGGGTTTTCCACACACATGCTATGTTTCACTAAGCCAGGATTAGGGCTCTTTGTTTGATCTCGTCATACCATCGCATGGTTTAACATACACCAATCTACAGCCCAGAGCGCTAGGTCTAGTTTCTCTTTTAATGCCTTTAAATCGCGGGAAAGGGGTGTTTTGAGGCTTACGAAACGGTCAGCAGTGTTGTTTCAAATATATATCAATTATATTAATCGGTAGTCATACAGCACCACTTTTCTATGTGAAAAACTATTTCTATATTTCAAGAGTTCACTTTTACATTACCAGAATTCGACATTGTATTTTATCTCATGTTTTAAAAAAGTAAATTGCGGTTGTCATACAAGAAAGATTTGCCGATTGTTCCTCTTTGTGGGGTTGATAGGCTCAAGTACGTCCACGGATACCAAAAACCAAACAATACAATCCCGCATAATGTTGAATATTAACGAATGATAGGGAAGAAAAACGGAATTGTTTAACCTTGCAATTAAAACAGCTTTCTCAGATTCTATTGACTTTGACCACAACGTGGTTTGCTTCGAACATAAGCCCTAGACCGTTCTGTGTTTGCCTTTCATCTTTACCTTCATTATTACAGGCCCATGCGTACCCTCGCCGTAAGTGTGTTATTGAACCTCGGAGCGCATCTCGACTCCCTACGTTCAGCGGTTATACAATTCTACTCAAATGAAATTAATCCACTTTGTGTTCACATGAATGGCCCGGTATTTTAGCTCATTTTTGCTATTTGATTTAGAAACTGATGCTTGAAACTCCCGTACGTCCAAAAGTGGAGGTAATTATGTATCTGATTCTCACTTAAAAACCCCACTTCAAAGAGAATTGACCATTTTTTTTTTATTAAAACGATCCTCTACATTATTTCATCTTTGCTGCTTATACGTAGAACAATCTAATTAAAAATGTCTAATAATAATAAAAAAGGGGGGAAATACAATTAAAATTTTCTACGGCCACGAATTACGAACGAACATTTACGAACAGTCACGTTTACATGCGTAATAGCGAAATGAACTGTTATCACTCTGCGTGTTAGAAAAAAACGAACAGTAATGTTTACATGCGTAGTAAATTAAATGAATTGTTATCACAGCTACGTTGTTAGAAAGACACGGATAAACAGTCATTTTTACATGCGTATTAAATACAAATAAAAAATGCGAGTTTTCCCTATTTAGTAAAAATAATGCATTCGTTAGTGTTTTTTTTTTTAATATGTAACTGTGCAAGCGTAACTTTAACGGGAAGTAGCCAAACCTATCTTTTTTGCTCACCCATAACCTCGTTCGAAAATTTTCACGTGAGTTGAGATTTTTATTACTTATTTCGAACCGTTAACCTGTCATCTCTCACTGTAAAAACGAACACCTATAGAGATCACAAAGATGCTTTATGTCATGTTCATATAGAGTATTATGAAGACCGGATGAACCATTGGATTTCCATCGAAAACTTTCTGATTGGCATTCAGAAACTTCCCCTTTCGTGTCTGTCAGAGTCTTTGATCTTTCGTCCCTCGCCAAAGTGATCGGAATTGACTTGGCTCGTATAATATACGGGCGGTCTTCATTCGAACGTAGTTTTGATTTCTCATGGGTCAAAGTGTCCAAAGGTGGGTAGTGGTGAGAGAAGAGGGAGGGGAGGTGAAAGTGGGGGTAGTGGGTGATATTGGGGACTGGGGGGCGGAAGGGTTGCGCGGTGTAAGAGGCTCTTACACTCCACCCACTCTCATGTTAATTAGGAGGCACTAGAAGTGTCCGAACAAATTTTATAAAATCACGAGTTTTTTTTTTTAAGATTTTAAAGAAACCAAATGTTTCCACACTTATGAAAACTAAAAATTAACATTTCAATGTATTCAAATGGAGATGTCTATTTTTCTCAATGCTTAATTGAGAAAAATAAACATCTCCATTTAAATACATTGAAATGTTAATTTTTAATTTTCATAAGTGTGGACACACTTGGTTTCTTTAAAATACGTCATTCAAAGATACGTCATTAAAAAATTTACCTTCAAAATTGGACGTTCTTAGGTTAAACGGTTCGAGCTGGGCGTTGATAAGTGAACTCAACCCGGCCCCTCCACCATTGACACAACCCATCAATCAATCAGTCAGGACACTTTCTTTTATGTATAATAATATATACCGCATAGTCATAACTCGATGTGGCCGTAGTGGTTTAACCGTTGCCCTAGTAAATCGCAACCCCTGGGTTCCACTATGTAGTAGTGAATCGTGGTTTGGACATGGATGTCATGTTGCGTCATTTCATCTTCATATTTGCAGCGTTGCCAAGTATGAGACGTTAAGTTCATATGTCAAAATCATCTTGTCACTACTCTCCTTCCGTCCCTAGTCGCAAAGATCAGCAAATCGACTAGCAAAACACCTTCTCTCCTATTCAGTCAATCCAAATTCGTCACCTTACGCATCCCCATATTTATTCATCCATTTCAACCGTTGATAGATTCAAATATGTTTCACAAGAGTCATTAAAGTCACATTTCCCTCAGAAAATTGCAAAGTTAAAGTGCAGACTACCACTGCAGCTTGATGATCGAGCTTGAAGTCAAACATTACACTTGATCTCGAGTAAAAAAAAAAAAAGAAAAAAAAAAATGATAAGAACAATTCTTTTCTCTCGAATCTCTCCGGTTTCTTTGATACCAATTGAGTCGGAATCAGACTTGGTTTTGACAATGATAGATTATAACATACCGAAGAATGTGCCTTTTGCTCGCCAATACTTGATCAACGTCGGCTGACAATGTGAAGTGGAACACCTCACGCGGTAACCCCAATCTTAGCCCTCTCTAGCGGTGTTAAAGGGGAACTAGAAGCAATGTTTGCGGATCAACACGTTCTAGTTCCTACTATGAAATAATGCAATATTCTTCAAAAACAATTGATACAAAATCTGATAACTTATTCGTGCACTTGAAGTATTTAATCGAAAATAATACATGCATACTGATTCCAATGTTAATTAACAGAGCTGAAAAGGTACGAGATTGAAACAGACCAACGCACAGCTAATTGGGGCCCTAATTAAAAGTCTAATTAATCCCATATCTGCCTGGATCCTTCCATTAAACACAAAAATTATGTATGTGGAGTCAAGGTTTAGTCCCGGTCGCAATTAGCTGGTAGAAACACCGAAGTTAAGCAAATTCGGGCTAGGTCAGGAGGTGGATGGGTGTCCACTCTCCTCCGAAACACTAGTTACCGTTGGATTGGAGGGTTCGAAAGATTGCGTAACCATTCGATCTTCTCGTTAACTGCTCGACAGTCCAGGTTAGTGGAAGAACCAATATGACTGGTCCAAGCTAGAACGTTTTTTTAAAAGGGACGTCAGGTCGATGGTTGGTACTTTCGACAGGAGTAGGCTATGTTCCGGCACCAGGTTTCCCCTCCTCCCTTCTTCATTATCATTCATCAGTCGTCAGGCTAAAGAGGGCACTGTGCCCTACATTTGCCTTAATTATTTCAATAAAATAATTAAAATGTATGTATGTGGGGTAGAACGTGTACCTGCATAAATGGCCACAATTAATTGTGAGTGAATACGTGCGAACGGTTACATGTGCTTTGAAAGCAACTGTCCTCGGTCGCTTGCAAGGGGATAAGCTCTTCGCTCAACGCGTTGAAACGCTTTGCCGCGTGTGTGTGCCGCGTCTTTTGGCTTTGCGACTGTCTATTTGAGCTTGTTTTGGGAACCGAATGTGTGCTGTATATTCATGAAAAACGCAACATTCGTTATCAAGTCCAGGAGATAACCTGGTTTATTTATCAACATTTTATTCTTTACACATACTTATTCGTTATAAGGTAATGAAAAATTACACAGCTATGCAGAGAATATTTCTACTGTTCCGTACATTTTAAAAATAGTTTTCAAGTGTTATTTTTAATGTCATGAATTGAGCAATGCATCTGAACGGAAGATAAGTAAATCGACAGTTTATAGGCTTCTTGTTATAAAAAGTGATACGACTACTCAGGGAAATAAATCTACTTATTTATATGAGGATAAAACACAAAATCTGATGTTGTTCGTTATTTCGTATGATTGAACAGAAATACATTGAGTTTTCAAATCTATGCAACACCTATGCTATGGCCATGCTATGACTAAATAAATCACGAAATAGCCCTTAAAGTGGACAGTGGTTTTGGTTCATAAACTTTTACAGTTTATTCTGAAGGAACACAAGCTACTATACCGTATACTGAGCTGCGCATTTTGATTCAGACATTTTAATTCTCTTAACCAACGCGGTGGGCGATTCACCATGTTTTGGTCGTGATAAAGGTTAACATTAAGAAAGTTAAGAAACCTTACGCACGCACTTATCACTATGCATAAGAGCGGCTTCGTAAATGTATGTCTGGAACTAAGAGAACGTTTAATTGCGAATTGTGTGGAAATTTATTTCTCTGAATGGCGAGCACAATGCGCATTATTTCTAGTTCACGCCTCTTCTTAGAGTTGAGTTTAATCGTCGTCCGGAGCTGGGCAATCACAATGAGCACTAATTGCGCGCTATACAGTTCAAACAGTGTTAGCGGGTTAGAGAGAGCGATTGCGGAGACGCCTTTGGTGAAATCAAAAAGGGAACCGCAGCGGTACGTGTTATGCAAATATCTGTTGGACATTTCCCACGCGTCCGCCTATACATACGATATTGTGGGTGATTGAGTTAGCGTGGGTTGTAACTAAAAATGTTTGCCTTCGTTGCACCGTAAATGCGTACAAGAAAATATGACTACGGGCGTTTGTGATTTGAAAATATGAAACCTAATATTTTATATCGACACAAACGAATGAGCTGTAGTACAACTTTAAATTGGTTAAATTTAATTACATATTTTTAAAGAAAAATTTATTTGACTATACCTTGTTTAGAACTCACAAAAAGTTATATTTAATTTAAAAATCAGTCCTTGAATACTAATATAACAAAACTTTGTTGCTTGAAAACCCCAATTTGTAGGTGTGTGTTTTAAATCGGTCCATGTCCAAATTAAAACTATTGCTATCGTTATTGAAGAAACTACTGTAACCGTACATATGTTTTCCAAAATGGTAATTTCCTCCTAAATCACTAAATATATTTATTTCAATAAACGTACATATAATAATTTATATTCTTGTTTACAAATACCTTTCAGTAGTAGTCTATTATTCAAACCCCTATTACAATTAAGAATAACTCATTAATTTCGATACCTTACTCTAAATAATAAAGTTAAAACCCATCTATCGTGTGTAGTTTTTGGTAAACATAAAAGTATGTAATGTATAAGACTAAGTAGAAGTGACTTATCTTTTATGCCATACATCAATGTTTTAGATACTGTAAATCCTAACAAAAGTGAAACGTAAATGTTGGTCCGTATTTTTATTAAATTCTTCAGAAACCACTTGAAAGTAGAATTTAGCTTTATGAGAACGTAAAAGAACGCGCCACGGTTTTAAGTGAGTAAATGCGCATCTGTTCATAACTTTGAGGGTTTTTTTTATTTTCAAAGCGCTAACAAACTGTGTTTGTTAACTGAAACAATTTGGTAAGGCCTGAGTAATACGTAGCCTACCCAAATGAAGTGCGACCCTCTTATCATCCATGTGTGGAAATAGATATATATATATATATATATATATATATAGTAAACCTAACCTAAATTGATTTCATTCTTTGCACACGCACACACGCACACGCACACGCACACGCACACGCACACGCACACGCACACGCACACGCACACGCACACGCACACGCACACGCACACGCACACGCACACGCACACGCACACGCACACGCACACGCACACGCACCTGAATAACAGCACTCGCAAATAAGACTACATCATGTGCTCAGAAGATATATAAACAGCGGTATATTTAGTGCGTTGGCGCTGTCGTTACCATCCCACTACACGATTTGTTGGTTTCAAATGCTTGGCTGTTTCTTATTGGTTGAAAAAATATTTGCATGACAGAGCATTTTTAATACAAAACAATTTCGAATGTGATCATTTATACTTTGTGAAATGTTAGCAGATGTTCAGTATACGAGTCTTTATTTAGGTGCGTTCGTGAATAATAGGGTAGCATATCTAACGGAGACAAAAACAAAATTCTTAGTTTGTTTTCCAAGTATTGGTTTCAGGGATATTGCCTATACGCTCAATTGTTACATAAGTGTTAAGACAGGTTTTATGAATGGTTTGCATTTTGACCTATGCATACCGATACATCTGATTCAAAATAACTTTTATTTAGCAATCAATTTTTATATTTATTTCACGCATGTTTTTGACAATTTATTTTGTATAAGCCAACATTCACTTGTATCATATTTTACAAATAATATTAACAAAATGGCTTCCGATATACCAATCTCTAAAATTCGAGTCACATTTACAAACATTACTTTTATTTGTTCTAATGACTTCTATCCATATAGTCCTATATGCTCCTATTACGAAGAGGTATTTTTTCAGCTTTTTTTCCTCATTGTATATATGTATTGTCTTTTCGAATTGCCTTACCTTAAAGCTTTTGTCTTATTATTATGTTAAAATGATAAAAAAATATCCACTTAGGAAATTTTATGAAGAACGTATATAATCCTGCTTGTTTATAATTTAATAAATTGTGTTTCATCTGAACAAAATATGCTCCTATAAACTAAAAAGTCTAGCTAGAATGTATAACTTGACGTTCAACAACCAGATACTTTTCTTCCAAATAAAATGTGCGTGTGCGTGTGCGTGTGCGTGTGCGTGTGCGTGTGCGTGTGCGTGTGCGTGTGCGTGTGCGTGTGCGTGTGCGTGTGCGTGTGCGTGTGCGTGTGCGTGTGCGTGTGCGTGTGCGTGTGCGTGTGCGTGTGCGTGTGCCTGTCTCAAGTAGAGCTAGTGATATATCACAAAATCAATATAACGTTTTGGCTCCATCAGGCACCGACTTCTGTGTGTGACTGTGGTGTGTTGTCATTTAACCGCATCTCCTGGCAACATGGCAACATGGCAACACCTCCGCCAGCGTTGCCGTCGTCGCGTCTCCTGCCTGACAAGGGAGAGTTCTTCTCATGTCATCATGGCTTTCCCTCAAGCCCGTTATGTCACTTTTAAGTAGCTCACTTCAACATGAAAATGTCTGCTGAAAAAATATTTATGCACTAAACCGAGAAAACAGTTCTATGCTTGGATGTTTCCATTCTGATTCAAAGTGCATTGAGAATGGTTTAGAATTAACTATACTGGATGAAACAAAATAAATGAAATACAATAATTTTTGCAACAAATAAAACATTCATATCTAATCTACATATTTTTGAAAGTATTTTTTCTAAGTAAGTATTACATATTTACCTTTTACATGTAGCTACATAATGTAAATTTGTTTTCTGCAAAAATTTCTTATCTCTCCGTTGAGTCGTGTTAAACTTTTTGGATTCAAAACGAAATTGAAGTGTCAAAACGGATCTGAAAGGGGGAAATCGCAATTTATCGTTGAAATATTGTTGGGTAGATCTTTTCTTATACTGATTGTGTTTTGTCATATTATTACTAATGCAATGATAGTGTTCAACACGGTATAGGTTTAAGTGTAAGGGCCATAGGTTTAACGGTCTGGCCGGTCATAATAATATTCCAAAGCCTCAATTCAAACGAATCGTAACTAATGTTATTAAGATAATTGTTATACAATATATTACCCCCGCAATAACATGTTTCTACACTAAAGAAAAGAGTCTGGACGATTGAGAAATTTGCAACATATATGTATAGCCAAATAAAATGTGTATTGTATTCCCATTAACATTTGCAGTTTAATATTGGCTCCTAATTTTCTTTTAACTGGACTCATTTCCAAAACTACAAAAACGTGATAATATTTTATTTATTTTATCGCTCATGTTAACAAGACTAAACTGAGTCATACTGATACAATAATCCGTTATCAATAGGATCAAAACTTACCGTAGATACCTGAACTAAGTCAATATGGCCAAATCGACACTGATATTCAACCAAGTTGATTACGAACACCTCATCCTACAACAAGGGGACATTATATATATCGCAGGTTCCCCTACACATATTGTTAGTTTTATCGCCATAATAGGTTACTCGCTATCCGTAAGATCGGTTTGAGGTTTTGATTACGGTAGCAGAATCAAATACAGTCTCACAGCTCACTCCACTCCCATGGGCAAACGAGTCACTCACAGATTATACAATCACAGTGGCAAACTCAATTGCTTTGTTTACTATCACAAACATGTAGTCTTAAGTGTTAGCATTACATATAGACAATCATATCAGCCAATCCGTACATGTATGCATTTCACTTCTGAGTCAATTACCACAAAATGTGTATTTATTTAATTATTCCACATAAATCATAGAATAGATTATAGCCAAGTTCGTAAATGTTGTTGGTATTAAGTGTGACCTTTCTATGCCAACAAAATCTTCCTTTTTCTAGTAAAATGCATTTAATTGTGGTACTTTTACTATGTAAATAATGGCAAAAATACTTACATTATTAAATAAAATCAACAATCATGTACGTATATTTAAAAAAAGTGATTAGATCCACCTTTTCTAGTAAAATGCATTTAACTGTGGTACTTTTTACTATGTAAGTAATGGCAAAAATACTGAACTTATTAGCTAAGATCAATAATCATGTATAACATGTATTTAAACAAGTAAATGAATTCAAACATAATTAGAATTAAATATTGGTTATCAATTTCATCGTCCATTAAACGAGAGCTCAACGAAGCAAATGTAAACGGCTGGGCCCGGATTCACAAGAGGTCCTAAGTCTTTTTCTGGACGTAACTCTAAGACCGGCCTAACTTTTAACCTCTTATAACACCAGGAAAATATCTTAGAACGGATTTTAAAACATATTATTGGAAAGTTTATTGTGTCCTTGTTCTCACCAAGAATTAATAACTTTCCATGTGACCTGGGTCTGGTTTTACAAGATGTTCAAAGTGAGGCCGGTCTTAGAGATAAGAACAAAATAAGACTTAAGACCTCTTGTGAATCCGGGCCCAGGTTATCAAGAGTTGCAACTATTAAGGGCGGTCGCGGGATCTAAATGTGTCCTGAGACAAAACGCGATTACCAGACCGAGCGATCCACATAATGTATAGGGACGTCCATAACCAAACATGGGGCAACAAAAACAGTGTTAGCTGCGCTTTTAACAAACGTGACATAAATACTTGATTTGTTATCATGCGGACGCCGAATGGCCTCAATGAGTGAATACTGCAGCGGGATAGGGGCTCGAAACAACAAACGTTGGTCGACTGCATGCAAACTGGGTTTATTTATTATTACACGGCAAAGCAGAAACTCATTCAGACTATTATACTGGCACAGATTTCCACTCTGCACAGATAAGACTATACTGACAGTATTAGGTCGAGTAGACTACAACCGAAGTAGTGTTGACACGGGAACTACGGAACTACCTAAATAAATCAGGAAACCTTCTATTGCCGCCATCAAACACTCTGGCTGAATTTTGTAGTCGTTCCCTATCCGTAGGGGCGCCCGGTGTTGCTAAGGATTTGTTTTCTTTATGGGAAATAACATGCATGAAATTGTTGCCTGGCAGTAACGGGCGCCCCTCACTTCTTTGCGATAGTTTTCTTTTGCTTTGCTTCAGACCATACGCATACATAACTCACTGATATTTCGACGTACACAAAGTAATTATCTTTTCGGACGTCAACAACAGATTATTCATAGAATTTCGGCCATGTTGTATGTTGTACCTCTAAAAATCATTTTTTTTTTAATATTTTAGACTATTTACGGTACAATGAACATTTAAATATTCGCGTACCTTCTTTTTTTTAGCAATCAATGTTACTGACAGACGCTTGACGATGTCAACATACAGGAACACGCACATGTTAAAATGTCAACAAATAAGCAATAATACAATATGGCGGCCAACAAGGAACGAGCTTAGGTCGTTGGACCTCCCTTAAAGTAACGCATCTTGGTAACCGTATATATATATATATATATATGTATTTTGCTGGCCATATAGAAAATGTGGCTCTCCCAGTACACATCCACGTCGTGTTTTCATCTAGGCTAGTTAATCGGTTACCTAAACAAATTAACTATGAATTTATCCGATCGAGAAAGTTTCGAACAAAAAATGTTATTTCTAAACTTGTGTGTGTGCGAATATATTAGATAGATGTGTGTCCATCAGGCAGGCTAAACTAGAGCTGGATAGCGAGACCGCATGTGTGGCCAGGCACTGTGGACACAAATCAGGTCCCAGGTCCCGAGGGGAAAGTAATTGGGACTGGATGAGGGAACGAACAGTCCGTGAATCTAATGAAACTGACAACATTTCTCGCATTCCTGCATGGGATTCTGGGTAGTGGATACGGCCGTGTCACGGAATATAGTCAACAAAAAGTGTTCCGTGCTGGTTAGAGACGCGTCCGTTAAACGGTGGAACCAAAGGCGATGAAACTTGGCGCATCCGTTTTCATCGACGGATGTCATCGCTAAAATAGATTAAATTATCAAAGTGGATGAAAGGACAACATTGAAAGTTTTATGGTTCTTTGGGGTACACTCCATTTTACAGTTGCGCTGTTTCTGAATATGGGCTTGTTTAAGTAAACGAAATTTCGCTCAATGTCGGGAACAATATAAAGAAGATTTTGTACTTATTTTAGGGGTTAAATTATTACTTATTGCATACTAGAAAATTGTCATGCCAAAATTAAATATACATAGCTTTTTTTAATGTAAACTTTTGAAGATGTTTTGTTTTTCTTGTCTTCAGTAAAAACTACGAAACATAAAACCTACATTCTGACAAAATAAGAAGCTTTCTTTCAAATCAATAAAAGCGTCCTTTGCATTTAATCTAGACATTATAATACCACATTATAGATAGCAAACTGTGTGAAAGTCGTAATTTTAACAATTTTCGAACCTACTTCCTGGATATTACTAATACATATTCGTTGTCAAAATACCATAATTTTCTTTATTTTCCGAAGTATGAACGTTTAGGTCGCTAGGTCGTTCGGTAGATACTTATAGATGTTTCATTATGAAATTAAAGCAAATCGTTTAATGAGTCCTTTATTATTACTAATCCTTTCCCACAACTAAAAATCCTTATTATGTTCGTACTTCCAATACAAGTATCTAGTCTCGATAAAAAACGTACAGACTTGTAAAATGTTTTTGTGACACAAGAAAGAATTCGAATTCCCTTGAAGTTGAAAAATTTGGAACCAATCCCACACAACTGAGAATTGTATAGATCGAAGAGCGTCTTTGTTATTGAGCGTAGTAACTACAGAAAGCAACCTAAAATAATTGTGTTCTAAATTTAACGTTAGCTTATTGTGAATGTATCAAACCTTTGTTCTTTTGTGTACACGTGCGGGAAAAAGTAATTTTTCGTACAAAACAAACTTCTGTTATAGGGTGCCCACCAGCTGTACCTGATGTGCCCCTCTTCAGGTGACACGAGGTATATTCGGGTGTTTGTATTGTCGGGAAAGAATGTCCGGGGGCTGATAGTAGGACCCAAACCCAGCATTCGACTTTATAATTACTGAGGGAACCTCCGACAAAAACTTCAGTCATAACTGCCGGTGGCCGATATCGAACCGGCGACCTCCCGAGTTTGGATCTTGCGTCTTATACCGCTGAGCCACCTTATCGGTGTGCGGGAAAGGAATTGATTCCTGCCACATATTAAAATTGGCATTTGACTAACCGTACATTTGTAGATATGGTTGGATCTCAGTCAGAACATACAAACAACATCGGTTAGCTACTTTTCCGTAAATCTTGGAAGAGTATCTGCAAAATGTAAAACTAAAGAATACAAAATCCAATATTTGTCGGCAACTGGATGCAGTGTATCATTTGGCACATTATCATAAAATCTGAGACCACTTTCAATACAGTATTTTTGAGGTCTATATTATGTCTTGCCAACAAATCTAGGATAAAATTACATCTGAAATATAGATATCAGAATTTTGGATACATATTTTGTAATACATGAGTGCATACGATAAAATTGGTATGTGCGGTTTTGATTAATGTACGTCTACATTTTTAAACTCGAAATTATGTTTTCAGTAAATTTCATGATAATTCCCGGCAATATTCTAGTTTATGCCTCAGTCAAAAGTTTCTCAAACATGGCCATTGTGATGTCAAACTCAAAACTGGTGTTACAAACTCAGAGCAATGTTTCATAAAATGAAGTATTTGTCTTGTTTCTCCTGCATCGCGGTGACTTTCTCTGAGAAAGCTCTGAGAAAGCCCGTCCAACACACGACCGAGGGTCGTTCAACGACTCAAATTGAACGACTGCCGCCTCGCCGCCCCCCCCCCCCGCCCCCCGTTGTTTCGGTTAGGCGACGTTGTCGCATGTCGTATTTCGTCGATGAAAAATACGAACAAATATTACTGATTTGACAGTCATAGTTGTTTTCAAACTTGTCTCCCTTAGTGTTTGTTATTCTTGTTATTTGTTGGTTCACAAACAAATACTGTGTTCTTAACGTGGATATTTATTCACACTTTCCGTTCAAAAGAAGACGTCAACATCGTATTTGAAACGTCGAAAAACGGCCAAAAGATTCAACTGCCGTGAATAAATAGCCTGAAAACACTATAGATAACTGTGCTAGACGAGTTATATTGTGGTAAAAAGTACGCTATCATGAAAATCTTAATAAAACATAAAAACAGCAATGAAATAATCTAGTAATTACCCATTTTCGATAGGTTTAAATAAAAATAAAAATAAATCATAAATAAATATAAAATAACAAAATTCATTACAAAAACGTATTCATTCTGTGTATTATGTCACTAAAAAGTTTTGATGAGAATGAACGAATTAAGGATAATTATTTATTGTTAAAATTGGGTTATAATTAATAACTATATTAATGTTAATGAGATATATGTATAATATATTATTTATTATATTAAATTAAAATTAATATAATTCAAATTGTTATAATTAATTATTAATAATTATAATTGGGAGACTTCGGTCTTTCAATAAAATATATACATACATAAATAATACATCACTTGGAACCGACAAGACTCGTTCACGGCTATACTATACGCTCGAACACAAATCTACCATCTGAAAATCACAGACCCAGATGTAGGCTGTTACTTTCTTTATTGCCACCTTAGAGGATGTTCCCA
Source organism: Isoperla grammatica (assembly GCA_945910005.1). Lineage (NCBI taxonomy): Eukaryota > Metazoa > Arthropoda > Insecta > Plecoptera > Perlodidae > Isoperla > Isoperla grammatica. The sequence continues at coordinate 9,966,169 of OX246745.1, forward strand.
AGCAGTCGTTACAGTGTTAGTCTATCCCTCTACTGGCCAGACGCATCCCGGGCCCAGTCTTACTCCTCAGCTCAGCGGTCCATGTTTATGCAATAAGGCTTATCGAGACGATAAGATATGAAAATGTCTCACTAGGGATCGAAGGTCCAACGGCTCATGTGGTTGAAGCGTAAGCCCACCTAGGGACGTAGGTTTCAATCCCACATAAGTTATGGGTTGTTTGTAATTGTCCTTTGTGTATATCTATTCCCTCTCGTCGTCTCGAATAGCGCGATTGCAAGAATAGAGACACAAAGAAGAATCATCGTCGTAACCCGCAAGAATGACTGGGTAACGCTGAACAGCATCGAATCGTATGAACACAGATTATAGCGAACCTGCGACTTTTGCGCAATATTTGATATTTAAGGTAGTTATAATTATATAGTAGCCTCGAAACAACCTCACATAGACGAATGGTTCGTGACTGAGCAGCTAGGCTTTATTAAAATTGCGATCGCTGAATGGTGAATTCCAGAACGTTAGAAATAAAAACTATGCGGTTTTCCTGTCTTGTCCGTAATTGTTACATAAAACATATCTTCTCAAAATCGTCCTCGTTTCTGTAACAATTTAAGTCAAGACTGGATACTACTTGTCTCATATTGATACGTTTGATTTGACCTCAGACAAGCATTTTGGGTTTGTGGTTTCATTTCTAACACCAAAACCTTAAAGACAGCCAACCACGAATATTTTTAAAATCTTAACCACCCACGAATTTTCCTTTAAATTCTTGTATGCGTTCGCCGTTATAATGATCTCTTAATGAGTTTACAAATAGTCCGTAACATTGTGTTTGTTTAGTGTAGTTCAGCGTGCAGGTGTTCTTAGTTAAGTATGCTCCACGGCTCAGGCTGCCACCTGCCGACGTTCCCTCGTCTTCAACTTTCTTGGTATCAGCAAAGCATATTTCATAATATTTAACAAAAACCCAACATTGCGAATTAGATACACGCGGGTGGGTTTTAATTAATGGAGTCACTTAGGTGGAGGATCCAGGTATTTAAGCACCCAGAATCAAGGAGAATGATGAATAACTAACGCTCAATAAACACGGGATATATTAGAAATTTATATGCACGAAAATGAAACACATTGGCTCTAGAAATGTTCGAGACGGGTTTGAATGGGAAATATGTTAAATGTGTTGCGTGTATACGCATTTCGAAACAGTTTTTTAACGGATTGCACAAAATAATTAGGGTATCTAGTATAGGTATGCAAAACAATTGAAGACTTCTTCACATCTCGTAAATGGTATTTGAAATAAAAAATATTGGGATCATGCCAGGCTAGTAATTATTATCATGACAGGTAATATTTAAAAAATAATGTATTTGAATTCGTAAGACCATTTTAAATAAATTGCAAAATGTCCGAGAAATCCAAACGCCATGTATAAATTTTGCATTTTTTGAGACATTGTCTGTAGATATTCAAGTGCCAATTTGAGAATCATCAGTTTTCGACCTTGCACCAGCACATTTAGGTTCTCCCTTCTGGCTTGGCTTCTTTAAAAAAATATCCACCGGAAACCCAAAACCTTCAATCCTTGAACGCAAAAGCCGCAATCTTCCTGAAAAATTTATGACGAACGGGATATCCACTCTTAATATGATACCTAAAGCCTGCCTGCTTTTATTGCAAATTGTGTTTGCCAAGAATATCTCTTATAGTTTATCCCCAGCTACGCTTCGCTTGAAGAGGTATCAATGTCGACTGCAATAGACAGAGCTATGGTAGGACTTTAGCGACATATGTTGTCTGTATTTTGTCTATGAACGTAATTAGTGTTCAGTAACTGGATAGCAGTTTTCCACGGTGATGTTAAACATGATAGCGATATAACGGACTACTTCATGTATTCAGATATCTCTCAAAGTATCTCTTACCCAGGAGTAACAGTGTTGACATCTTGTTACTTTCAAAAAAAGAACTTTTCCTTGGAAAAAAATATTCTTAAAAATTACAAGAAGCAACTGATGTAATGTTAGAGTAAGATTGAATTACATTGTGAGCACAATCATTGCCTATTTGTGTTCGGCCAATATACTGTGACGGGTGTATTGTCCCGTAGAAGTACCGTGAAGTATTTCCTGAGGGTAGCGCGCTTTTACGCCAATATCGCGGCAAACTTGGAGTAAAAAAGGCGGTAAGGGGTTGGGGGGGCTTATCTGTCGTTCCGTTGCGCTTACCTCTCTTCGTTCGTGGCTGGTGGGGGGGGGAGAGGGGGGGGGGGTAGGGGAGGTGGTCCGGTACCCTATATCAGAGCTAGAGACACTAAGTAATTTGCAAATAATACGCTATCTGATTAAATAGCTTACCAAATCCTTACAGTTCTCAAGTCGAGATTTGCAACTACGCAATTGATTGCGCTATAATCAACTTCCTTACCCCATTCTTGCAAGCAATCTTCTGCCGACAATGAGGTAATTTCCATACATAACTTGAACGAGGAATGCATTTATCATCTATCCAGACGCACCCTAACCACATTGCAGCACTCTCCTACGAAACCACGAATACTTTGTTTCATGTTGATATTATTCACAATATTTGAATGAAACACGTCTCTTTCGACCGCGTTGCACAATCTGAGTAGAGAGTTTTCTTATCGATCACCGAAAATGTCATGTTTTTAGAGGGAGAAATCAAAAAACACTAAGTACTGTGAACTAATTGGCTAGGAAACAATAGCTACCATTAGTGAATGCGGGACTAGAATTGTTTGAGCTGAATAGCGTCTAGCAAACACTACAGCATTCTCTTTAAACAACAATGCGAATACAATGACTTCGATACCTATACAGATAAAAAACTTTCTATGTTGAGCTTTTATTTCTAGTGTAATTAATTGTGATATTTATGCAGAAACACGTTGGTCGTCGTAATATATATATATATATATATATATATATATATATATATATATATATATATATATATATATATATCTTACGTTTTGTTGGTTGCAAAATGTAAAGTATGAAAACATTTTTACGGTGAAACCAATCCAACGTTTATTTATGTAAAATAATTGTCAACGTTTCGACGACTGTAGCGTCGTCCTTTTTAAGACACAAAAACATATAAAAAACCACAACAACCAAAAACACTTGCATACAAAATCAAAATCACTGCCACAGAGAAACATCACTGGTATAGCTCTAGCAAGCTCTTTGTATTTACTCCTAGTTATGGGTCCCTCTTGAGATACTGCCGCAACTCTTTGTCTTCTTTGAGACTGGTCAGCAACAGGCTGATTGTTGGCTGGAAACACCTGCTGGACTTTTAGGTTAGCAAACGTTGACCATTATTGTAAATAAATAAACGTTGGATTGGTTTCACCGTAAAAACGTTTTCATACTATATATATATGCAGTAAAACGTACTACAAGACTCAATAAAATACCACCTGATACGATAAGGTTTTGATATAATTTTCAGTTTTGTGTTCTGGTATTATTACTTGCTAAAGACAATCTTCTCGTTAGTATCAAATGTCGCTGTCTCCGTGTCTTTTAGTAGCTGTGGGTTCTCTCGCTGCGCACAGGTCAAACGGTCAGGTGGATTTTGTTCAAACGTTATGTTAAAACCGTGACCAGGAGTTCAGACGATATTAACACGGACATCAAAATCCCTCAAGTAATTAACCTATAAAACCTTATCACGGAAAAATACCAGCTTTATTCACTTCTAGTCGTAGGAATAAGAAAGCGGCGACTTTTTAGTCGTCCTTTAGCAAAGAAGCACTTAATAAATTCAAAGTTGTTCTGAATCAGCCTTGTTGATTTTGTACGCGAGTTTTCGCACTGTCCAATCACTGGTTCCCATATTTCATATTTAAAACATTGATCTTTGGATTGTTATCGCTCACTCGACGATGGTGCTCGGAGACTACAGGGTTGGCTTAGTAACTAAATAGTTTACGAATGTATATGTAATTTATTTTCATTGATAACCTACAAATTAAATTATAATCTCGTTATTACTGAGAATGTACACGTTGCTATTGAATAATGCGGCGAAGTTGGAGGTAACTATCTTGTGCTCCAAGGTAGTATAGATTAGATGGCGCGTGAAGCTTATATTATGATGTATGGAAAGCTGCCTCTCTTCTTACGCGTGGTTTTTTAGGCGCTTATACTTAGAAAGTTAATTTACCGTTAACACTTGCCGGCATGAAAGGAACAGTTTAACTAGTAGGGATCTGAAAAACGTTTAATGCACTGAAGTTGAAGCACAAAAGATTGTTGCGTTGCTTTTATAGCTATAATGACATCATACATGGCGAAAAAACGCAGCAAAGTAGGGCTAAAAAGCGCGCGCAATAGCTGAATAGCAGCTTTTCTGACGGTGATACTCAGGGTGTGTTCTAGCTTGCTGTTTTCGCTAGTCGACTAGCTTAGTAACACTAATCGAAAGGAAGTGACATCACAAGAAGGTGACCTATGGCTCTTAGTCGGTTAGTGGTTAGTGGTTAGTGGTTAGTGGTTAGTGGGTAGTGGGTAGTGGGTAGTGGGTAGTGGCCGAAAGTGTACACTGCGGCACCGACTAACCCACTAAACCATAATGGTCGATACCAGACCAGCTGATAATTTTGGTTCCGAAAATTCCCAACCAGATATTGAATGTGAGTGGAAGTATTATTATCGTATTTATTTCCATTAGATTATTGATAACAAAAAAACTTAGTGTTAGCATTCTGCTGTCACTTGTGATGTGCTAGCCCAAAGCTGTTACCGTTTATTGTGTAACAGGTTAGTGGGTAGTGGATAGTAAGAAGCAGGCGAATATCAAGTTGGAACACACTCCCCCCACCCCCCCCCCCCCCCCCCCCCTCAAATACTTCAGTATTATGTCGGTGCTGTAATAACTCAATGTCGATGTTAAAGGGTCTGACTTCTGTATAATAATACAGCTGCTTGACGGTTAAAAAACAAATAATTCTAAAATAACTTTGAAGCCGCAGACTTGCGATATCACAGTTTAAATTGAAAGAGATTACAAGATTATTGTTTTAAATCACAAATGTCTATGCCACAATGATTTTAAGTGACTTTCTTAACTTGGCGGTATGTATATTTTTGTAAGCGAGATTGTTTTAACAGTCATGTTCTAAATTCACTCACTTATTCTTAACACTACTGGCATTATTAATTCCACCCTTTAAACGTACTTCAATACTAAATAGCTATAACACTTGCAACACTCGTTTACTCTTTAACTCTTCATTTTAACATTTTTGTAGATATTTGGTGTTTCTGGTATCAAAGCTAACATGAAATGAATTTTCATTCATTTACTAATTAAAAACACGATAGGGTGCCTTGTATTTGGACCAATTAGTTATTACTTCTTTAGTTGGCTACCCTAATGACGATTCCTTAATGATTGAAATATTTCAAATAACTACACTAAACTAATTAACTAAGCAAAATTCTCAACATTTGTAACTTTTCAATATTTTGTTTCTTCATGTTCTTTCTTATTTGCACACTTCTATTTTTATTTTTTAATATGTTGAAATTCCACTTCATCTGATTTAATTTAATTTCTTAATTATTTTTTCTTGTTCTTGATTATGTTTTATATAGTTCAGTAGTTTGTTTTGTTTTTGTTGTTATTGTTATTTATAGTTTCATTACTATTAATTGTTTGCATAGCTAAGTTTTATTTAAGGTCCTCCTTTGTTAATCAGTTTTTTATAACTGAATAGGATAGACTTTAAATAAATAAATAAATAAATGTAGCGTTCTCATGATATTATTAGAACACTTTGAACTTTTTTTTAACACTTTTTTTATAACACTTTAATTTAGCGTGTTTTTTCGACGCTTAAAAGAACGAAATTAATATGTTTGACCTGTATGAAATAACAATGTGCGATCCGTGGAGCGGTTTCCAGATACGTACATATTATTATCCTCACTTTCATAATGAAATCCATTCTCCGTCTAACCACACTTCTCGGTTTCCATTAATTATTTCAATATTTACTTTGAGACCGTAATTAGGGTTGCTCGTAGAATAATATATATGTTCCTTTGCAGCTATGAAATACGATAGCGATATTCACGTCAGTCGTTGTCGTGTCAGGTTTGTTTCAAGGTCAAGGTGTTATCGATACAACAGGAGAAGAACATTTACCATTATGATTAAGAAGTTATTAATTAATCGCCAAGCAAAATACATTTTCCTGGAGCAAATAAACTAGCATTTTACGAGTAACGAATGCTTTTCTTGAGTCAAGTAAAGCCACCAAGTGACATAATTATTTGTATATGAATGATAAGTAATTCATTACACCAGCATTGCATCCTCGTATTGGCGCAAGCATACTTTAATAAGTCAAATTACTATAATTGATCTTCGAATATTTACAATATGGTTACGATAGTCCAGACTTAAAATCAATCAATCAATTAATTAACTAAGAATTCATTTTATGATGTTTGTAGAAGAGGCAACATTTTAGGTAGAATCCATGAGCATTTAACGGCCGGTAGTATATTACAAACAACAAAAAGAAAAGTTATTAGTAGGAAATAAGCTATTTAGAAGATTTCAAAGGTTTTGATTGGTGCTTACCATGGAGAAAATAAGCTATTCTACGAATAACTAGTTATTGGGACATTGCAATACCGGGCCTTAGTTTTACAAATGTGGAATATTATTACACGCTGTATATTCCGGAGTTAGCTGTAAAATGTTGATGCACCAAAACTGAACGTGTTCCCGCAATGAAAGAGAAAATAACATTTCATTGTGCTGTACACGGTTGTTCACGCTGAATCCACTGGCAAAATTAATTAAAATGTCTTGTATTGATTCCATTGTATTAATATTGGCCAACGTAATGAATTGAATCACGAGTTATCGGGGATTCGCTTATATTAGTGCGCATATTCATCGCCTCTAGTGGTCTAGTGGTCTAGTGGTGTTGTGTGGATAGAGAGTGGGATATACCTGTCATGTCACATTTGGAAGGGAATTAAAGAGGCCCAAACAGGATAACCTAGTTACAATAAGTTCCAATTGCTGCCTTACTAAGCTAAACTGATTGCTGGTTCACCACCAACGTTTTTCTAAAAATCTTTGTGAAAATATTCAACATTAAAACATTTGTCTTTAAAAGAACTGATTCGATGTGATAAGTAAAGAATTGAAAAGGGTAAACGAGTATTTTCTTCATTTGGATTGCATTTTGTGTAACTTGTGGGTCTTGTTTGTGTTCATTTCAATAAAACACGTAGGCGCATTTTGAACGACATACAAATTTATACATTTTCTATTTCGCTCTTTTAACCCGAAAGTATTTATTGCCGTCAGATTTCGTTCAGTGGCGTTGTGTATGAATGCTAAATAGTTCTGTAAACCACTTGGGTACACCATACTGAAATATAGCTGAAGTTGGGAGTTATTGTTGATAGCAGAAGATTATAGTGACTTTAAATCTTTTATCCAAATATTGTTATCAACTTAAGGACGTTATCAAGCATTCACATTTTCTTAAACCTTGAACGGAAATGTTCAACTAATTTTAATAGTCAACGCTAAAAGTGCATTTCGTACTTCAGTATACTACCTTTTTGTCTGCTTCGTTTAATTGCATTTTTGTTTTTTACATTATTACATAGAATTGCAACCACACTATTTGACACACTGTTTGCAACCACACGTTTGTTTGTTATCTAGATGCACCAATCGTCTAAAAGTGCAACCTACCTTCCAACCAACACACTACGTGAAGTGAACTTTGCGAATAATGTTCCGAAATACATGTCTGTGAATAATGTTCCCTCAGGATCCCATGCTAATCCAGATAGGAACCGCTTTTTGCGAGGCTATAATACCCTTTCTCCGGAAAAATAATAAATTTTATTACATTGGCTCAGATTTCAACTGCGTAGTAAATGTGTGGGCATTAACTAACTTTAATAACTGGCCAGAGCTTTCGTGGCTTAGAACTGACTGGCCCCTGTCATTTCAAACAGGAGATAAGTAAGCTTACACTAAACTTGTCATGTAATTAAAGGAATATATAACAGAGAGTTTCGTTCTCTAGCGTCGAGCGAGGAGAGATTGAATGGTGTGAAAAACAGAAGCTAAACGTAAAAACGCAACTGGGTTTGTTTCGCTTCATACGTATTCTGCGAAGCATTTGTCTGCTTAACGTTTATTTCAAGTAATAATGTGTATTCATTTTTCTTAACAATTTTTGTATCAAAAATCCGCATTATAGTTTCATTCTTAATTTTTGAATACAAACACCTTGAAACACTTAATTATGGCCTACTGATAATAATTTTAAATACATTTATCATTCAGTCTGTAGGCCTTACCAAACCACGGCGCTACGATTTCAATTTTGTGTTTCAATCTTGAGATATAATTAAAAAATGAAACTTTTCTGCGGTTTTTGACGTAGTCGTATCCTTCGCTCTTAAGAAATGAGAAAGAAGAAGCAGAACCGAATAATCGGTGCTCTCGTATTTCGAGCTCTTCAAGCCAATAAATAGCTTACTAAATAAAAGAATACAAAATACGAACTCTTCACAAATGAAATAGCTTGCCGATGGAAAATAATTTCAGTCAGAATTGTAACGGGGTCTTGTGTATTATTATCACTGGCCACATCTCTCGGTGAAATGAAATATTTACGTATGGATTATACGGTTACTAAATAATATGCAACAAGCCATAATCAAATGCCGTCGAAAATACTTCAACAAGCGTATAATGTGAGCCACGAGAAAGAACGTACAATCATGCACTGCACACTGACCACAGGGGTATCATTTGCGGTGCTATTACACTGAGCATTGAACACGCCTATCTGCATGAGTGAGGGACATGGAATGTAACACAGGCCTAGCTCATATTGCAGTCACATTTTTATTCTACAATAGAAAACCAGGACCCAGATTCACTAGAGGCCCTAATTTTTTTTTGGTCTTATCTCTTAAGACCGGCCTAGCTTTGAACCTCTTGTGAATCCAGAAAAATATCTGTAAACAGACTTAAAAACATATTATTGGAATGTTCATTGTGTTCTTGTTCGTACCAGGAATCAGTTAATTCTTCATGTGACCTGGGTTTGGTTTTACAGGAAATCCAAAATTAGGCCGGTTTTAGAGTTAAGACCAAAAAAAGACTTAGGACCTCTTGTGAATCCGGGCCCTGGTGAATTCTCGTCACGTTAACTTGCAAGGCGGTGTCGTCATGGATTATGTATAATAGTTGTGACGCATATATGACAACTACCAACCTAAATCTAGTTCTTTGTCTTCATCATGTTTCGGTATTGTAGTGATACTTTCAGCACGTTTGTTGGCTGGCGTTGTGAGGGCGCATTCCAAACCAGGTAGGTGCAAGATATTGTCTTTTGCAAACGTCATGCCATAAACAAAGCTGCTATACAATAATACAAAAAATATTAACACTCGTACTTTTCAACATACTGGCTAACAAAAATTCTCGTACTTTTCAACATACTGGCTAACAAAAATTCTCCGTAACGTGAATGCAAAACGTAATTATTGATGGTATGGGTTTTCATTTTTTTTTTTTTTTTACATTGCATAGTGGACTCAATTTAAGGTCCTGTGTTCGTTAAGCTGTTGCGTTGAATCAGAAATTAAACATTGGAGAAAGTTCAAAGTTCAGTGTGTTGTAAACATTTCGTACGTCACATAAAGTAAACCCGTCATCGCAGAGCAAAGAGAAACAACTGATGTTCAATAGCGCTCCTACGTTACCTTGATTTCTAAGATAAAATCATCAAGTGCCCTCCGAGAACATATTTCATGTTATATCCACTTCACGTATGTTTTACTCTAGCAAGTGAACTATGAGCTACGTCGGCGGTTGTTTTGTATCCTTTTGTTGGTAAACAGAATTTCTTTCAGCGTTTTCTAAGTTATGTCTTCGCGTGTACATCATACATCATTATACATCATATGTATGTGTGTGTATATATATAGGTCATGCTTGTATTACAAATAGCTCCCTGATGATTCAAGTAGTCCACAATCTTGCTTCTCAACGTTGTGTAAGCCCCAACCACAATTGTCGGTTTCGGGATTGAGATCGCAATTAGGAAATCGTGAAAAAGTTGATTTATATAGTTCTTATGGCGCTGTTTACAATACAATCGTAATGTCGTAATGATTAAGCATTCGAAAATGTACGATTGCGATTCCGATCCCAATTATGATCACGATGCCGACATTTGTGATTAGAGCTGAAGATAAGACAAACATACTTCCGAAGAAAACTTATTTATGGTAAATCACGAAACTATACTTAATATAGATCAAAATCACGTAAACTTTGAATTTTCGAACACATTCAAAATAGCACACATTGCCAAATCTTCTGCTAATATTCCATACTCGCATATCAACCAGGAATGTCAGGGTTTAGCATATAATCAAGCATTTTCCATAAAAAAATGTTGTGCTAAAAAGACATATACATACACAGATACGTACAATTTATGACTTTTGGAAGCATTGGGGTTTTTGGGAAGGGGGAAGGGGGCCAGGGGAATGATTGGATGAAATACCACCGTTATTACGCATTCCGATGTTTGCTTTTAAAAAAGTCAAGTCAACTTCATGGAATGTAATTTTGCGGATTTTTAACAGTTCATTCACGTAAATGCGACTACCTGGTATGTTTTCTTTAGATGAATCGTTATGGAAAAAACATTAATTTTCATGAATGCTTTTTCCAGTCGTTGGCTAAAATGTGATGCGTTCACTTGTGAACACAATATTCAAGCACGGAAGTATTTTACGATAACTGTTTAAAACAGCCAAGACAGAACTCACGCTGATGAATCGACCAGAGCCGAGAACTGACCAGAGCCGAGAACTGTGTCCATGGGTTATTGGATCGAGCTTTAATCGAAATATGTGTTATTTTTCTTTTGTATATTCAAAAATTGGAAGAGAAAAATGTAAGCATGTGTGTAGTGGTGAAAATGTATCGTAAAAGCAGTCTTGTCCCGTGAATATGCGAAATGCTTAGGGACGTGGGTTCGAAATCCCGCAGAAGACATGTTTATTTCAATCTATATATCATAGACATCTATCGCCCCTCATCGCCTCGAACAGCCTTATAGGAATAAAATATATATGTAAACCAAAAAGAGCCACATTCAAGAGTAGGATTAGTTTGTCAAGCAACAATCAACATGTTTGACAGTAGACAAAAAAAACTATAGTCTGTATTATTTGTTATTTTAAAACATAGATCACTACTTTAAACTGTAGTGTTACTAAGCTAACAAAACCAAAAAAGGTTTCCTAGCTTAGTCGACCTATGTAAAAGTTAGTGTTCTGGTATTTTAATAGCAAGCGTCAAGCGAATAGTTTTTGCAATAACCATTAACGTAGCACTGAACAGTTTTCCTCGCATCCAAACTGTTGAAAATCTATTCCCATGTCAGTGTGTACTCTTTCTATTATACCACAGAGCAAGTGGTATTAGTGATATCCGAGACAGAACAGAGGATTGCGTGCTCTGCAATAATACAGATCGTTTTTTCTATTCACTTTGATTTGCTTTTTCAATGTCAGAGTACACGTGTATTGTAACAAACGGTGATAATTGCCTTTTAAGCGACGGAAAGAGAGAACGAGTTCTCTCGGTCTGGCTCTCTCCCTCTGTTACTTTCGTTCCCCATTCAACAAGAAAATAATCAACGCTTCTTGTTTGGAAGTATGTTTAGATTTATTTCTTTTTTAGTGGTGATAAACGTCTGTTAATCATGCAACAACGCACACGGAGACTATTTATAGAATGGCGCTGATTAAATCATAACCCGCCACGTTACTTCACGGTGTAAATCTCATGTTAATCTAGAAGGCAACGTTATTTCATTAAGAAATGCTAACATTTTTAATTACTTTTTGCTTGTTAGTTCATAACTATAATCTTGTATACGTCTATTTAATACAGTATACAATAACCAAAATATATGACGAATAATAGCTTAGGATAATACATAGTTAGTCACCTGAATGATGATATTTGGGGTTTTACGTCCCATATTTTTGCAACGAGGCTAATAGAGACGATGATTATGAGGATGAAAAAACGCCACATGACATCCATGCCCAAGCCAGGATTCGAACCTGGAACGCAGAGACCGCGGTTTACTAGTCCAACGCCTAATCGACCTCGGCCAACTGCGCTGGCGTTAGTCACCTGAAGAGGGACACGGATTATCCCTGTGCAGGTTTCATGCGAAACATTATTTTTATCGCTTAGGAAAATATTATGAAGACATTTAAAATAACAAAATCCGTTCCAACAAATTATTAACATTTATATTAGATGAGGATTAAATGTGTTTGATCATCATCCAACAAAACTGTTTCTAAAATCTAAATAGTCCATGACTAGGCCTACTTTGCCAAGAACAGGTGCGCGTTTACTATGAAAGAACGAGTTACTATATGCAATGTGAAACCATGTTGAATTCATATTTACAGAGAATTGCCAAGGTGGTTAGGGGGGGGGGGGGAGAAGAGAGGTGGAGGAGATTTGCAGCCACGGAGAAGGAAAGGGCTGTTTTGAAAATTGCTCCATAGCCACCATCTAAGTAGTGTATATTTTTCTTTTTTGTTCGTACGGAAATGAAAAAGAAATTGGGACGTGCTTTACAAGCCAGGATACAGCGGCTTTCAACAAAAATCCCCAAACAAATTTGTTGCTTTCGATTAACTGAGGTATATATAGGTAAATCCTAAGGAAATAAAATCTTTTTAATGTGACTCAAGAGAATCGGCTGCGCTTTCAAGAAACATTCCAAACAAATTTGTTGGTTTCATATTCACTTACAGTTTATCGGAAGATCCGAAGAGAATGGCTCTGGAGTGCGTTGGTGTATTTGAGGAGAGAAACGTGTTTTAATGGCAAACACATAAAACATAATAAAATGTATCAAACCTACAATCTTATGTATTTAAAGCCACGGGCTATATTTATATGCATCAAATTTTATCGAGGATTATATGTTGTGGCCACGAGAATCCACTATGTTATTAAAGATAAAAATCATACTACAAACAACACAACCATAAACATATTCTTTTTGAGATGAATATTTTACTTAATTATTATTTTATACAACGTTATTATATCCATAATGTGGGTATGCCTATTTAGTGATGGATAGATGGAAAATCTTCATGTTCGTTGTAAGGAAGTCATTTTAGAAATTAACCTATTACTCTCCGAATATATAGATATACCAATTTAATTTAGTATTAAAAGAACTTTAGGGCTGTATGTTTACATTATTATTTTTATATTCACATTTTTGCCGATGTCAATATTTTCAACATATTAAGCTGTTTTTGACAATTACTTCTTTTTTGCGCTTATAATAGTCTACGAAACGACGATCAAATTAGTATCAAATCCTCCTTTCCGCATGTTGCGACAAGGGCATGAAAAAAGGAGGGGGGGTGTGGAGGGGGGGGGGGGGGGGAGAAAAGCGTAGAAAATAACGGGTTGTCAGGAGCAAAGAAAGGACCGCAATCACTATCTTACCTTTGACGTTGACCTCCAGTTGTCCTCCCGCAGGGGTAGTGTAGCGTCGGGGCGAGACAAGAGCGACGTCTTGAGGTGATGTCGAAGTCGTGGCGCGTTGTTGACGTGGTTGACGAAGATGACACAGAAAATACGTACAGTAAGTAAAATATAATAAATTAAGTATACGAACACGAAAAGTAGCACTCGAAATGGTATGGGTATGAACAATGTTGATACTCGCGACGAGTGCATAAATCGGAAAACGGTCACTATGGCGAGAGGTATGTATGACGTATCGATGTGAAGACTGTGACGGCTGAGCCACGAGAGAATGTCTTCTGCCTCGTCGGGGTAAGACAGTGACTCAGGGGTTGAGGGAGGGGCATGAGGAAGGAATGCAGTTCGGGGATAGGGAAATAGGTTGAATACCTGGCGCGAAAACTCAATTTACTCATTTCTAGGTTGTTCAGTAAATACAAAACTCATTAGGTAAATAGCAATTTATAGAAAGAAAATTTGTTTTTTTGGTTGTAATATAAACATTTATTATGCAAATATCTATTCTTCTTGATGGCGTAATTTGTATTGATGCTGATTTAATTTGGCCATATAATGAACGCTCTTCTCTCCATTGATAAACCTTAGTTGGGAATACAATATGTTTGAGACAAAGAAACACTATTTACAATGGTCGATAAAAAATAACATGTGATTTTAAACTTATTCAATACCGCATTAAAAAAAACTTCTTTGATCCAAACTAAAAACCTTACTTTCATTTTAATTATAACGTGTATGTATACTATTTGATATTGACGAAGCAATGTTTGAGAAAGTACAACTACCCAAATTATATAACATAAAACATTTGAGGTGTGAATGAGTTGAAAGGATTTAATGTTCGTGTTTTGCTATTTTCACGCACAAAAAAGTGAGTTATTTTTATTTCCGCCCAAGTGCTTGATCATTGAAGCTACTCGTGGACTTTTCAAACGAAATTGTTTTCAGCCTTTAGTATAAAATATCTCACGGGATGAGCGTTTTGTCATTACTCCGGTCAAACTGTTGAGTACCGGAGTTGGAATTCAGGAATCAATCCAGAAATGTAATAACACCGAGTATTTGTTATATTATAAAGTATGAAGGAAAAGAGAAGTTTAAATTAATTAGTTAGACTGAGTGAGCAACATTGAAAAATGACAGTAAAAGAAAATATGACTTGGTCCGTTCTCATTAGAGATATTCACATCGAAATGAAGCTGTTTGCTGCCAATATGGCACACACAAACCATCTCTATTACACATTTTTACCAACCATATCCTGTTTACACCCGAGCGATGTTCTCATCATCACAGAAAACACACGGAACAGGATTTACTTTGGTGATACACACGCAGCCAGATTCAAGTTGACAATATTTCAAAACAGTGAGAAGGAAGACGGCGAAGAAGGCCAATGTTCATCCCACGGTTCATGGTTGTATATTATGCAAAACACAATGTGTGTTCATCTATTTAGCAACCGTGTGGTTTGCAAAAGGGATGTAGATAAAACATAACACTAGACTCACTGATTTAGAAAAACATTGTTCTCATACAGAGGATAGAACCAAACAATTAAAATAGTCATAACGATGTTCTTTGTTATTTCGTTTCTCCTAATTTATAACCAGTTACAAATGAATTTCAACACATTTAGTAAAGCGTTATTTTTTGGTTTCTATTTTTTCTTTTACATCGCACAGAATTAACGATAATGAATACTGTAGACAATTTTGCATTGCGGGTGAATGATTGTGTTTAATTGACAATTGTTTCGGGATCGATACCTTACGTCATACTTCCATCATACTTACACTTAACGAAAGGTATATAAAGAGTATACAGAATATATATATATGTAATTCAAATAGTGAGTTATTTACAGCACTGTTTTGCTTGGAAGCTGGTGAATGCTGAATACCCAACATAAACATTCCTGTGTTAGTAAAAGTGGTGTTATGTTTTTTTGGCACGAACATACACCAACAACAAATCATTCATTAAAATATCGTTTAAACGTGTAATGAAATGTTTTGTGTCACGAACAACAACAACATTCGTTGTATGAAAACACAAGTGACGTATCATCACACACTAGCATGAGCAGGCACAACAGTTCCAGTGGCTGCGTCACAAGGAAGAGAGATGGTTCTCAGCCGGCGCTGCCGCGTCTTCAGACAGTAAGACTATGACTATGCCAACAAACAGGCACCAACTTCTGCCAAACAAAGAGGCCAACAGAAGATTTTCTCAATGAAAGTATTACCCCCTTTGATTGTGGTTCATTGTCAACTTCTGGATGTCTATATCTTGTTTCGAGCAAGGCTATCCGTCGCAAGAGGGACCCCGAACCCGCCACCCCTTCACCGGACACGTGACCTGAATATCTCACAAACTAACTGACTCACTGAAAGTTAGGCGCGCATTGGTGAACTCAACCCAACCCAACTCTTGGTGGACGGTTGATTTTCACGAAAACTTGATTCTCCCTGAAAAAAAAAAGTTTATTTTCCCCGCTTCCCGCCCCCCGTTCTAACCGTTTTCGATTTCCTTCGGGTTGGTCGCGTAACGGATTCTCCGGGTGGGTCCGGTCGAAGGATGGCTGCGGCTGGGGAGGTCGTATTGAATTACCATTGCAGCAGAACGTGTTCGATATGTTATCACATTCTGGCCATTTATAACTCTGAAGGTGAGCAACGCTGTAGCTTAGAGCAGAGATGTAGTTCTAAGCGTTCTAAGCGTTCTAAGCGCTGTAGCCGGCGATACTCTAGGGAGGTAGACATACTCAGTGGCCACCGCGACATTCGAACACCACTAAATTGTGCAACGATTAGAATTAAACGCGAAGTAACAAGCAAATACTCCTTAAGGGTGAAAATTGCTTGAAAATGTAATAAAATTGTCCCAAATGTAAATCACAAAATGTTATATCCCTTTTAGAGAAATTAGTGGACATTCTTATGAATGGTTTTTTGTTACAATCAATATTTCCGTTTTTCAGATGTTCTTAATTAATAACCTTTAGTAATGTGATGTTGCGGGACATATTTCACACCTAATTAAGAACATCTGAAAACGGAAATATTTATTCATTGAAGGAGCATTACATTCTCTATAGGATAACATTTTGATTTTCTGTTGGGACAATTTAAAAAAAAAAAAAACACCAAATCGATAGTGTCAGCAATATAAATGTTTGGTGCACAATGTATTGAATTTCTATGACATGGTCCTAGTTTCTATTGCCCCCCCCCCCCCCCCTCCCCCCACCTAAGCTACGATCGTGAGCATATTGACGATGCTCCTCCTCTGGACAATTCTAAAACCCCAACCACAAATTGTTGGCATCGTGATCGTAATCGGGATCAGAATTGTACATTTTCTCATGCTAATCATTACAACATTACGATTTATTCGAACAGCGTAATTAGAAAGAACCAAGTTAGTTACTTCTTACACGATTTCCGGATCACGATTATAATCACGATGCCGACAATTGTGGTTGGAGCATAAAACGAGTCCTCTAAACTGAACTGGTTGTAGTTACCCCGTGTGCAGAATTGAAATAATTTCACTGACGCGTCAACCTCGGCTAAAGGTTGGCGGTTTTGAAATATATTCCATTTTTCATTACCTCACCAATGCAAGCCTGATTGTTGATTGTTTGAAATTGTTTGAATTTAAGAGTGTTCTGATATATGTATCCTCTCTTGTGTGAGTGTAATTGCGATGAATTCCCAGTACACAACCAGTGACCATGCAGTATTTGATATGAACGATTTTTTATATTTCCCGGAAATAAAGCCGTTGAAATGCATACGTTTTATCCAAAATAAAAAAGTGTCACGTTCTTTTGTTGTCACGGTACACGTTTTGGCACATTACTGATATTAAAGTCGACAGTGTCATATAGAGTATGTACACGTATACTGAAATGCTTTAAGCATAGATTGAAAAAACACTCTTCTATATTCTATGGTTGGGCTCTTGTACTGGATGCATTAATCCAACATCCCTTGTGTCATGTACGTGCTTTGTTTTTCTCAGTTATGATTTAGTTGTGAAACAGTGTAACCTTGAACGATACACATGTGGTTTCAATAGGGCGGTATTTTGCCCCATTTTGTGGCAACACATGAGCCTCAAATACGAGTTAGATGTCACGAGTTAAAATGTTCATCATCGCCAATATTGACCGAAGGTTTGTTCGAGAAAATTTCCTCAATCATAAGCTGAATGGTGGGATTGCATTCTGTTCCGTCTACCTACTTAAGTATCAGATGAATGAGGAAGTGTACGAGGGTCCCCTTCAGCTGTTCAGTCCCCTTCCCTGTGTTAGCGATGGATGTATCCTCTCACTCACTCACTCACTCACTCACTCACTCTGCATGACCTACATACTGAGTGGAAGAATACCTCTACGTCAAAAACTGCACAACATTTTCATTTTTAAATTACATCACAAGAATAGACTTCGAAATCGAAAATCTGAATCAACAGCGCACAGTGGTTTGGTAAGCCCTACATACTGAATGCTCTAAATTGTGTCTTACATTATTATCAGTATGGTTTTAATTTCTAATTAATTTTATAACTAATTATCGATTTAATAATAAAAATAACTTCACTAGTGATTATAATATTTCATTCAGTCTGTAGGGCTTACCAAAACACAGTGCGGTGTTGACTCAGATTTTCGATTTTGTGTTGCAATCTTGAGATATAATTAAAAATGAAATTTTCTGCAGTTTTTGACGTAGAGGATGCATCAAGTGATCGATTTACATTATAACTCTACATTATAACTACTCTACATTATAACTACTCTTTTCAATCCAGAGCATTCAATATTTCAAGTTTCTCCTCGATTTAATTAAATACAATATAATGAAGACTAATGTGTATTTGTTTCCTTTATCATTGTATATACGAATGTTTAAAACAATGTGTTTGTGGTTGAATGATGTATTTCTAACTTAACCATTTTTAGTTGTTTTAACATATATCACAATGGTATAATGGTCTAATGGTCTAATGGTCTGAGATAAGAACAGGTACGCTTAACACAGAGCAGAGTAATTATTAATGACCCCGAAGACCATTGTCTTGTATTTATTATCTAGCATTCCAGATGCTAATAATAATGGTTGTAACATTTTATCAAATATAGGTCACAACACTAGTGGTAACACGAATAAGTAAGAAGATGATCTGTTACCATCTGACCCGTAGTTTACATCATTCGCCAATAATTGAGCTGCAATTATTAATTATGCATCCATTGTTCGCAACTGCGTACTACTCTAAGGAAAAGCATGTGAATTCCAACTGCATTGGTTAACACAGATTACATCCTGTATCCCACATACGACAAGAAGCATGAGCTTCTGATGCATAATGAGTACGTAGCATTGAACAATCAAATTCATTAAGGTATACGATACGTTCTAGTGTGGTTTTGGATGGAATAATCAAATGCCAAATTATTAAAAATAGTGTCAAGTCCCGTAAGTGCAGCGATTTGATTGATAACCAGACATGAATACATACAACCTTGATCACTAGGTCACCAGCTCTGGAAATGTACCATTTCTTTCACTAACATCGATGTAAAATAGCCAGTCCTAGTGTCTGGATTTTATTTATATTACATTATCAATAAGAATAATTTATTGAAATTTATAGAAACGTAAGGAATGTGAGCGTTTGCGCATATGCGTGTGTGAACTGTCTCCTGTATTATAACAACCATCGGTAAGCAACGGGATTGTGTACATTATTCAAATTATAGCGTGTGTGTTATGTTTTTCTTTTGTGTTAACGGATATACAAAGAAGGAAATATGCCCATCAAACGCTGCGTATTCTGTTACGTATGAAGGTAGATTCACATACTTCCACATGAATTTTCAGAACACAAAACAGCCCACTTAGTTTACAATTTTATGCAAGCACCTGTATATGCATGTCGTTTCACTCTATACATTTATGAATTATTATGCTTACAACCACCCAGAGTAAGTTTGTTTCAAGCAGGGGAAGTTTAATGTCTTGTTTCCTCTAACAGTGTATGGTGTTGAATAATAACTTGTAATTAATTTGAAACGGTTAGTTGTATCTTACCACGGGATTCCCGCGCCAGGAAACAAGAGACACATAAATTGTGTTCGCAATGTGTTTGGTGGATTTGTCTTGATAATTGAGTAGGCGTTAAAAACAATGATAATAATCCGGGGTGATTATATTGATGATGTTGATGTGTTCCGAAAATGAAACAATAGATTTAAAAAAAGAATAGGAGAACAAAATCTTTGTTACAGCTTTGACGTAAGTCATTTCCAATGGATAATGATCCATATTGATCTTCGCTACGCATTATGTATGTAATGCAGGCAATACATAGTACAATGTATGTTTTATGATGTTGTGATAAAATACACGAAAATAACGATACGGGTAAAAAAATAAAATGGTTTTAATTAAGCACAGTTTCAGAAACACAATTTATTTATAATATTTTACCAGATGTTTTTATTAATTTTTGTTTGATTTCGTTGAAATGAAAGTTTTGAAACACCCTTGGGACCTACTCATTGTAGCGTGTTTTAGCGTTTGTTAAATACGAAAAAAGTAATGGACGTAATTATTAGGATACAACTTTCTACAAATTAAAAACATGGAAATGTTTTAATGATGTGAACTGCGTACCTACGCATTTTCAGAGTTAAACATTATTTCTTTTCTCAATGTTCATAAATATTACTTCGAGTAACTGACGTGTTATCCAAAACAAAGTTTACAACTAATTAAGGCCACATATTATTTGAATTCAAAGGAGAAACGCATGAACTTTGTGTTCACATTTACATTGTCTGCAGAATAATATATTGCTCTAACTTACCTTCCGTGAAGACGTTCATACACAAGTTGAATAAAATAATATATTGGATTCTGAGAAAATAGGAAAGTGATAAGCGATGATCACTTTCAACAAGAGCCGCAAAAAAAGAGTAAGGCAGTTTTTCTCTTTCGTACATAAGTTGATCGTCACAAGCCATCGCGTGGAACTTGACTACGGTCAAATTTCATATGCGCGTCAACATATCCAATATTTGGTTCCTCTTCCCAAGAGTCTAGGTTTTATTATTGATTTGGTATAAAAAGGAGAATCGCATTTACATAGAAATTAAATATCTGCCGTATAGATGCGATGTTACGAACTTGTTGGAATACATATTTAAGAATGATTCTTAAAACAAGTTGAAACTAGTCAATCAGACGTATCGAGAGCGATTATTTGGAAAAGTATCATACTGATAAAATAAGGAATTCTTCGGAATGGCTGTGGTGATAGATTTATGGCTAAGAACTGATTTAAAATGGTAGATTATGTTAAGTTTGTTGTAGTGTTAGCGTATTCGAAATGAGGGTTACGCATCTAGTGCAGATAACATTGGGAGACGAAAACATTAACGATAACATGATATTCGGGTAATGTTACCACTATAAACGTATGCTATCCTATCAAAATTACCTAGCTATAACATCATATGGCATTTAATTACTGTATTTTCTATTTATCGTCTATCTTATTCAGTTATGAAACTTATTTACAAAGGAGGACAAAAAGTACAATTATGCATCATAAAATTAAACAATAATAAAACCAACGAAGAAAAGTAAAATATTAATAAAGGTAACATGAATATCAATTTAAAGAACAGTTCAAAGAGAGAACATTCAAAAATACAAAATGAAATAAAATATTAATTTTAATAGAATTTGTATTGAAAACAATTTAGTTATATAAAAAAGTAGAAAAACTACAGTATAGAAACTGTTCAATGCACCATATAAAAAAAGTAAAAAATTCGACTACTGCATTTTCTGGCGCACAAAACCTGCTTGTAGCTATTGTAAATATAATTCTGTATAATTAATTTTGTATCAACCGATCATATTGCGGGGAAATACAACAAGTAGCCTTGACAGATATTTTGAAATTAATTCAAGCAAAAAGTTGTACATAAACAATGGGTTCAATTGCTGGCCACACAATTAACAATGCAATATAATTTGAATAGAAGCCGTGTTCATTTTAATTTAAAAACACCAAATATATAAATGAAGCCATGTGTAAAAAAGTTTTGCTAAACTATGATGAATTAAAGTCATACATTTTTATGGTACCGCCACTTACAATAACAGATTGGATACTTTATACTAGGTATAGCAAACGATGTACAGAGTTATCTAATTGTACACAAAATACATAGTAGCATCATGAAACACAAGGAAATGTCTTTGACAGTGGATTAATTTGAATTATTAAATACATAGTAGAGTTCTAGTTAAGTTGCGAAACTCTATCTAGTGCCAATCTGCCAAGTGTTTCAGTCTAATGAATGATGTTAAACGAAATAAGTGGGGCACATGGAAATGAGAATAACACACGCTCTTCACCAAGAAACTGTGATGTTGGAGCACAGCATTGTTTGCCCTGGGAGTTGTCAGCCGAATGATGCAGTTATGACATAAACTCTTATATTTTCAACACCCTCGACTGTGACGAAGTCGCGTATTCAAAACAGGGACAGTACTTTTATTTTATAGTGAATTCAATTCAATGGTTCACAACAAATTTGTGGCGGTATTTCAGTTATTTATATTATGTAACATACAACAATCCATCGTTCTGTATTCGATGCAATGTTCATTTATTGCATTTTAATTTTCATTCATTTAAATGTAACAATAACGGGCTTGTTAACCTCACCCCTGTTTTAACCATTGGTTCCGTGCGTGAAACATTCACAGCTAAGCCAAACAGTTGTGGCTTTCCTTACAACGTGTAGTTATGAAATATACTTCAAAGATGCTCTTAATTAATTAATTTAGTTAGGATTAAGTCAACATTTTTTTTATTCGTATCCATAATTAGAGAAAGATTGTGTCTTTGACGAATTGTCCTAATGCAACGGCGGAACGGCACGGCACGGCACGGCACCGCTGCATCAATTACCCATGTTTGCGGGTGAAACGATTAAAAAAAGAATTACAATAAAGTTTGACTTGTATACAAAATGGCTGAAACTAGAGCGATCCTCTTAGCTCTAGCGGACCTGAGTTTAAACACAAAACATTCTGGAATACCTAATTTTCTGAATTTACTAGATAATGGTCTTCGGGGTCATGAATTACTCGGGTCTGTTTTCCGCGTACCTGTTCTTATCTCAGACCATTGTGGTGCGTATTCTGGTGATTTGTCCTCTGTCATAAATGAATGTCACATTACTCTCAGAGAAGGATAAAGCTCGCGGTTGGGTGGGAGTGAAAGGTAGGTAGACCTATAACACATTATAACAATCTCAAGTTAGTGTTACACGAAACTTCGTAACCGGGATTCATCACTCGCATGATGCTTAGTTATGGCACAACATAAAGAACAGTGCATGTCATAAAAAGTTGACATAACTTTGTTAGCGGTAAACATCTTCTGAATGGCAAGAAGCATTCAGCTGGGATTAGGAATAGCGTTATATTATAACGATCATCAATCTTGCCCTCTCCTTTGCAAATTTGTTCAGCATAGCGACTTGACATTCAAAGTTAAAAGGAAGTACGAAAGAAAGGCTTTTGCGATCGTTGCGGATTGAATTCGTCTACGTTGGCAATACGTAGATGTGAAGAAAAAAGAGGAGTATTGTCGCCATTATCCCAGAGGGCTAGTGCCAAAAAGAGTTGATTTCTACCCCGGATCTCCATTATATTAGGTTATTATAAATATTAATCTACACTTGATTTTAACCAACAACGGTACAACTTTGGCTGCCACAACTTCCATTGTTACCGTCACATTATGTTTTATAAATATGTCGTTTGTTAATACACTAAAAACAGTTTGGAATTATGCTATAATCTATAATCTGTAATTCTTCTTCTATAACGACTAAGGAACAAAATATTGGTTTGATTTATTATTAGAGGTGTGATGCTATTCATGATCGGATTGACTTCATACCAAATTTGTTTGAAAATCTGCCAGCTATTAATTGTCAATACATATTAGGAATGGGATGTTCAACGTTTAAACGTTTAAACGTGGGAGTGGCTTTAAACGTTTGTACTTTTTACGCCTCGTTTAAACGTGTGTACAGAAGTGTTTGTATATAAGATAAGAAACAAATATTTTACAGCGGAGCGTACTGCAGTACTAGTCTACTATTATAGTCTTTTCTAGCTACAAATTGTAATTTTACCCAATGTTTCGGAACTTTTCGGTAATTTACTGCAAAGGTCATTTTATTCATCTCGTGGCAGGGGATGGAGCGAATAAAACGTTTAAACGTTTAAACGAGAGTTTTAAAAACGGTTAAACGTTTAGGCTTTTAAACGTATTTGCCCATCCCTAATACATATGTTAGGGTTTAGTAGTGGCGGAATATCTGATTGAAGAAAAAACACAAGTGAAATATCATTAAGTTTTGACCAATGGGCGAGTCCAAGACTATCTCACTCACTAATCTACGATAATCCCACGTCACAATAAAGCACAGCGCATCATCACTATTTGTACTAGATTGAGCTGCGAACCCAGAGCGTTAGTATTTATGCGCCAATATTACGTGAAGACGCAGTTTGTCGCTTCGATATCGGGTAATCGCGTCATATCGATCCATGATTTGACATCCACGGGCTGAGCCGTGACCTGTGAAGGATAATACCAAAAGCTTCTGAAACATTTTTCACTTTTTAGCTTGGGGTAAATTAGGTAATTTATAATATGTGTTGTGGGAGAAGCTAGTTGTTACTGTGCTTAGCACGTATCCACCCTACTGTCTACGGTACACTAGGTAATGCTGTGTAGGTTGGAAGCGTTCAATATTTGGTGGCTTTCAAACTAGTGTGCGCGTTGATTACGTCTTAGCCAATCACCTCTCGTCTCCCCTTCTGTTCTCTTTCTCTTTCTCTCTCGCCAATCCGCAACCCTTGCGCTATCTCTTTTCTCATTGTGGCTGAGATCTCACGTACCACCAACGAGAAACAATTAGTTGCTATTCAAAAGGAATCGTTTTGTACCTCATTGCGAAGGCATTGTGCTGGAGTAGTTTTGTTTCAAGTTTGAAGAGATGTTTTTCTCAAGATTTGCTGTGGTTCAGATCGAAGGAAGGAAACGAAATGGAACTGAAGTACCGTTAGACTTAGTTCCAAACAGTTCTCAATTCCTTTACAACTTCCAGAATTGTGCGTTTATTATTCAATGACAAATTTAGTAGCCTACATACGATTGTTTTACTACCTGATAAATTATGGCGTAAAGTTAGTTATGGATAGAATAACCTTTAGTCGTTTATCGTAGTCCAAAGTTTCTGCTTGAGTAAACTGTAAAGTTTAAAAATAAACCCCTAGGAACAATATTGATTTTACTGACTTTGTGGGAACTCATTTCTATGATTTATTATTTAATATCTATTTGTTGAGAAACTGGCATCATACAATTGATGCCGGACAATAGAGATATACAGATACCCATTTCTTGAGACGGAGAAATCATTACAATGTACAACGTTTCATGATACCAACAGTTTGAAGTGCCTTGAAAGTGGGTCAGCCAACATTTACTACGCTAGTGTGTTCAATTTATAAATATACTTCTGCCAAAATTTTATTGAATCCTTTTCCAATGAAAGTTTTATTGTGAACAATATAATGTATTGTGTGTGTTTAAAATGGTTTACATTTCCTTCGAAAATTATCTGGTGTATCATTATAAATCATTTACTTCTAACAAACGTTTTGAATCATAAATATCTACAGATACAAAACAACAAAGTGTCGGTGAGTAATGTGAAATTATTCCAATTATTCAGTACAAATAATAGATTCAGAATATTTTCATATTATGTAATACCACATTTGTATACCTTCACGAAGCAGTATATTTTAAAATATATTTCAATTATCCGAGGTGATTTATATTCTAATAACGATGAAACTTTCGGTCATCATGCTTCAAAACTGAAACGTATAATTAACTAATGTTCCAACGAACCCGTTTTTATTGAAAAATATACAGAATCAAATAATTGCTCCTGATAGTTGTTATTAGTATATGTATTTTCTACTTACTTACTTATTATGCGTGTCAACCACAAAAATGGGTACCCGTAAAGTCGACCTGCAGAAACTCGACAGTAGATAGCCCCTAACACGTGTATTGATAGCGCGTTATCTTATCACCTGTGCCGCCAGAGGTATAACCCAACAGTGGATAACCCCCTAACCCGTGTACTGATAGCGCGTTATCTTATCGCCTTTACCGCCAAAGGTATCGCGCCTACAGTTCGAGTTTCTGCACCAGAGATAGATAGCGGCTTCCTTTTACTTCCGTGTGGATGAGTTTCTGCAGGTCGACATTCTGCGGTCCCGTCAAAAATTATTATTACATTTATGTATTTATTAACCTTCAAGTATTAGAGCTCACCTGCTCATCTTAATATTAGTGTTATATTGAAACAAATAAGTGCGCGCGGTGTTTCATGTTTCACACTGTGGGCGATATCAGCCTCAGAGACTCCAGCAATAAGCCGAGTTCACAGGATACGGTCGTAAAAGTACCGGATTACCCGTATGAACACAGCAAATCGCTTACTAAGACGGACCCTCCGCATCGTAAAGTCGCCCACCTCACCATCCACTCGTAGACAGGTTCAACTTTCATAAACAAACTTCATTCACTACTGCTTTTCAGATGGTCAGATAATTATGTGCTTTAAGATCATGAAAATAGGTCCGGTGCGATTTTTATCGTCCAATTTCTTTGGTCTTTCAAAACCTACGTGGCCAGGTTTGGAATTGCTACTTTCATTTTTTTACTTCTCTGATAGGTTCTGTAGATGTCCACTTGGTTATCTTTCTTGTGCGCTGCTCCCAGGGTTGGAAAACGCATTATAAACTATGAGTTTAATTTGTTTTAAATTAATATATTGTATTTTATAAATTAATGTGTGAAAATATTTTTCGATTACAGACTTCTATATGCATTAATTAATTTAAACCTCCTGAATTTTGAAAACATCATCTTTTGATAAATATAAATGCAAATATGTATAGATCTAAATGCAAACATGCAATCAAATGCAATCTAAATTGTTGGCAAAATACATGAGGCTAAACACATTTCTTGAAGGCTGGAGTACCTTTCATCCAACATGAATTCAGTTCGTCTGAAATGCCTCTAAAGGGTTGCTCTTCATGCTCACTCAGAGACTGCCAATAGGCCAAGCTTTTATATTACCACGAAGAAAGCAAATCTGAAAATCTTAGCACCATCCGTTTGTGAGATATCAAGCTAAAAGTACTGTTATTTAAATAATCGCGAGATATTTTGAATTTATCTGACAACAAATGTTTTGTCTTGCCGGGATATTTGGAATATGATTTCCTTTGTTTGCTTTTTACAGGTCTCAAGAGCATAACTTGAAGTCGGTGCAGATCATAGGATGGAATTTAAAAACAGGAGCAGAACGACTCCCAAATGTAAGTTTTAGAATCTAATGTTCTACTTTTTGCGCTTCAGAAGTGCGTTACTTTGACTATAACGGGTATGCATTAAATTATTTTATTTAAATGAAGTACTTTTTGGTTATAAATACGCACTTATTCCCCTGCAGTATGAATAATACTGAAAGTCATTCTATTTCACCGTGTTCCTAAATTGCGATGAATATTTTACTGATATGGATCATTGCAATAAAATTAACCCCCTTTTAAAATCACGGCCTCCAAAAATTCTGGGTTTGGTTTCAAGCATGCTATTATAAGTTGCACAAATATGGAATTGATCACTGTAGAAATCCATCGTTCAGTATACTTGCACTTAGAGTTTAGAGACTCAAAAATTGTAAATTTGTGTAAATACATGTTTTTGTATGATCCACAATTTACATCATATTTGTTACATATGTACACGATTGAAATATATACAACAATTTACGAAACCTTAACACTAAATGTTTGTTAAGCAGACAGAAGTTGAAAACAATATTCTTGCACAGTTTCCAATTTAATGCACAATGTATTCTGAGTATCGACCGTATACTGTGTCATGTCCGGTATTAGACTTATACAATTGTGTTTTTAAACGAACACCTTAAAAGATGAAAGCAAAGAAAGATTTGGTACCGATTCAACAACTCGGCAACTAAAAATTGGGTTCACTTCGTCTCCAACCCTCAGTATCGGATAATATTTACTGTTACGCACTTAAGTCTTATGGTTATTAAGCTGATCACATATGGTCGCCAAATACATTTTTTATGTAACCTCTGTTGAAGGTTATAACCTTGATATTAGATTCCGCGTAAACGTTTTCAGTCACTCAGAAACAATTTAATTAAAGCTTCAATATTTATCATCACAGTAAGTCACATTTAATAACGGAAGAAACAAGTAAACGTAACGACAAATACAACTGATTGGTAGAGTAGACTACAGTGTCTTTCTTGATAATGGTTTTGTATACTATATACCGAATCTGAAGAGCTTTTGTATCACGTGGTTCTTGTGACTAAGAACTAAGCTATGCACACATTGTAAAGAATGTGTTTGCATTGGCGCGATATTCTCAGCGTTTCATTGTGGAGCAGCATTTACTTACAAATTGTCAACCACTGAGGAACAAACTATGTTCATACATTATGCTGTTGTCAGTGCCTACTTGATAGGTCATTAGTAACTAAGTAACTTATTTGCCATATCATAGTATGGGCAACAGTACAATGCAATGTAATAAAAGTGCCAGCATTTAATTTATCACATAAAACTATATATTTGTATACTTTAATTGTTTCTATATTAACCGACCGAAGAACATCATTCATGCTGTACATATCCAAGCAACAAATCAAAGATGGCGTTCTTTGTTGGACAACACTTTTTTTAAAGCAATATTTTTAATAAAAATCTGTTATCATAATAAATAATAAATATAAATCAAAATTATAGATAATAGATGTTAACGAATCCTGCTGGCGTTCAGCCGACGATCTGCAAGCCGAGCATGCTAACCCACTCATTTGCACCAACCATGTAGGACTTGATGGTCTTTGTCTATCTAATGCACACAAAAAGTAATTGTACTTGTTGCAGTCCACAATACGTTGTGAGGTTACAGAACGAAAGCACCTCTTAAAGTGTGAGTAAAATACTTCTCAAATTCGAGGAGTATTAATTTCAACGACTCACGATTTAAATAATATTATCATATCAACAATATACTCCTGCTCAAAAATAGTTGGTCAATATACATGGCAGAAGGAGTTAGAAATGGATGAATATTTTATCACTTAGTTTCTATACGTCACAGTTTCTAACTTACTTCAAGACGGACTTAGTACCCTGTACTTAGTAATTGAAATTATCTGAGTGGCATATAGGCTGATTCCTTTGTGCACTCTTCAGTGGATATGGATCTAGCAGATGTTCATGTAAGAATGACTTTTATTTGCATACACTACCCAGTCATTGAAACGGGTCCGAGTATCAACTGTTCTAGTTAAGTCCCCGTGTGTAATGAGTGGTTTCTGGAAATGGTTCCCTAGCTGAGAAGGCTCCATCCAGCTCGCCATGAACGCACTCAAGAGGCTTACGGGATGATTATAGGAACCATGTCAGACAAGGAAGCCAAGATTGTTGCCCGGATGCCGCACAATGCCAATAGGAATACTAAGCCGGAGGGAGGGGGTGACTGATCCTACCTAGACCAATTACAGACCAGCGTCTTCCCTTAGTGAGTTTGTGTTAGAAGGAAGAAAGGAAAAATTCTACATCCAATATTCGAGTTGTGGAAATGATTGTCAGGACGGTGGCTGACGGTATTAATATTAGACTCCAATCAATACGGAAGATTATTGGGGTGTACATATATATATATATATATATATATATATATATATATATATATATATATATATATATATATATATATATATCATTGACAGTGAGTGGTTGATATATGATGAAGGTGAGACATCTTACATGGCGTTCATGCCCCCAAGCTAGGATTTAGCAGACCAACACCTAATCAACCACGACTACTGCGGCGGCTCAATGGAAACTATGTTAGTAAGAACTAGCTGAGATAAAACTTAGCACTTAATAATCAACACCTGTTGGTACTACGATACGATTCTACTAAGTTTAAAGTTAAAGTTAAACAATAAGCCATTTGAGTGGCAAATATAATCCTATGTTTTGTGATAAGATAAACCTATATAATAAGTAACTTCGCATTTAATATTTCTCACTACTCCACACATCCCAAAAGAGTACAATCTCTCAGTCTCCATTTTAATATTACCCTCAACTCCAAATATCACAACCATACATCTAAATACAATAGCTGAACTATATATTTCAGAAATATATATACCTAATCTCAACAACACATTGATGCACAATGTTGTTTTTGTAATAGAATGTCCTGTGATATTGTGTTAAGCTGTCTATTGTATTTCATCATAGTCGTCGAACTGCCAGGTATAGTTATCTAAATATCGATGTTGGTTGTTGTCTATCTCCTTCACGAGTTTTCGCTGTTTAGCACTCATCGTCCATTTGCAATTAAATTTCCTCTGAGCAGTGTATTTGAGTGAGTCCCTACAGCTGAAATGGGAATAATCCCAGCCAAAAATCCCACCCAGCAGTAATTGAGTGAGAATACAAAGAAACGCATTTAATTTATTTCCGTGGGAATTCTTCTAGGTACGGGTAGTAGGTAGGTGTTTATTACAATATTTTCATTAGAATCTCGAGCAATATCTCTTTGTGATACCACATCTGTTTTTATTCAAAGGATTGCAATTGCATACAAACAATACCGTAGTCAGTACGTAGAACTTTGCTCTTGTTTTGTAAAAACAAAATATGTCTCCCGGCGTTACCTTTAATTCCCAGTTAATGCCAGTACCAATTCGACTGGCATCGTTTGGCGACGAAAACAATATCTCGAGATAATTATATAACGGCAAATTTTGGATCTGTTCAAACTTCAAATTGACTCCAGAAGTAGCCAGACGTATCTAGATTTGGTCTTAACTCTTGACTCAATATAGTGGGTGTATATTTCGTGATTTTTTAATCTCTAATATAAATATTATGAAATAGGAAAATTTTAACAACCTGGTTTCATTTTTGTTACTGCAAAATGGTCGTGAAGCGACTGTTCGATAAATAGTCAGAAGATATGAGTGTTTGTAATCTGAACAAGACCTTCTCATTACGATATGAGACTGAACTTAATTGTACTTCCTTTGAGCTAATTACGCATCAAAGTATGACACAGTGTTATGTACATATCCTGAAACGTAGCTTGTTGTAGAACAATGCAACATATTACGTTATTTGAAGATACGTTTAACAACGTTCTACTAAAGAGATAAAGCAGATACGTAGCCCACTTTACATTTCGGTTTGCATCTTTCATTAAATATTAGACATACAGGCCAAGTATCATTTATGTAATTTATATGAACGCGTGTAAACGTTTGTGGAATCTTCTGTTTCATGAGTCAAGTTAATACTATTTGTTTACGATTTATATTTCTTATCGTATGATTATGTAATAAAAATACTCATTAAATTGTTTTTAACATATAATAACACATGCCTTGTTCTACTGTCAGGCTTTTTGTTTTGTTGTTTACAAATAGTTACTCAAACGTTTCCTTGCCCCACAGTGTATATCCGGGCCGTACTCGAGAAAACGAGAAACAATAAATTGATATCGATTCAAATTTTAACCTTTGTGTGCGATTTGCGATCTTAAATTCCAGGGTGAGGGAACTGATATATAATACTTAAGTATGACAATCGTTTTGTCAGTGCTTTGCGGCCGTCTCTTGTCTCCTACGCGTTGATCACACAGTTCAAATAGCACCACTTGATTCCTCGACCTAACGCCGTGACTCGAGACGAGCCACTAGGGCCACCCACTAATTACGTTTCCGTAGTGAAGTGATTGTGTAGAGGGCGGGGGGGGGGGGAGGGGGGGGGGGGGGAGGCTAGCTGACAGCCCAGTGTGCGTGTGCCACGGACGCCCACTCAACAATGCAAAACGAAGGGCCTCGACAAGACAAAAAGCGGAATCATTGGTGGAATTTAAACAATTTTGTTGTATTTGCAGCAGAGCAAAATTTCGAAATAGTTTAATTAATGGGAAATGTGCATATCAGAAAGGCGATTTTTTTTTGGTTTCAATGTGAGAAAACAATTTAATTAGTACGTACAGCGAGACACGTTTATTAAAAGTCGCTTCTCTTTCTCTCTCTCTTTTTCTCTCTTGGCATAACAGTCAAACCAGATGTCTAGCTAGATAATACTTAAATCTGTGATGTAAAAACATAGTTTTACGGTTATTGCAATGATATTATTTTTATTTTTATTCAACTCTACGTTTCATGAAGATAGGATCACATTTCTATGAAGCTCTTTTTACACTAAACACTGTAGACGTATCACTATGAAGCTCTTCTTACACTGAGCACTGTAGACGTATCACTATGAAGCTCTTCTTACACTGAGCACTGTAGACGTATCACTATGAAGCTCTTCTTACACTGAGCACTGTAGACGTATCACTATGAAGCTCTTGTTACACTGAGCACTGTAGACGTATCACTATGAAGCTCTTCTTACACTGAGCACTGTAGACGTATCACTATGAAGCTCTTCTTACACTGAGCACTGTAGACGTATCACTATGAAGCTCTTCTTACACTGAGCACTGTAGACGTATCACTATGAAGCTCTTCTTACACTGAGCACTGTAGACGTATCACTATGAAGCTCTTTTTACACTGAGCACTGTAGACGTATCACTATGAAGCTCTTCTTACACTGAGCACTGTAGACGTATCACTATGAAGCTCTTCTTACACTGAGCACTGTAGACGTATCACTATGAAGCTCTTCTTACACTGAGCACTGTAGACGTATCACTATGAAGCTCTTCTTACACTGAGCACTGTAGACGTATCACTATGAAGCTCTTCTTACACTGAGCACTGTAGACGTATCACTATGAAGCTCTTTTTACACTGAGCACTGTTGACGTATCACTATGAAGCTCTTCTTACACTGAGCACTGTAGACGTATCACTATGAAGCTCTTTTTACACTGAGCACTGTTGACGTATCACTATGAAGCTCTTCTTACACTGAGCACTGTAGACGTATCACTATGAAGCTCTTCTTACACTGAGCACTGTAGACGTATCACTATGAAGCTCTTCTTACACTGAGCACTGTAGACGTATCACTATGAAGCTCTTCTTACAGTGAGCACTGTAGACGTATCACTATGAAGCTCTTCGTACACTGAGCACTGTAGACGTATCACTATGAAGCTCTTCTTACACTGAGCACTGTTGACGTATCACTATGAAGCTCTTCTTACACTGAGCACTGTAGACGTATCACTATGAAGCTCTTCTTACACTGAGCACTGTAGACGTATCACTATGAAGCTCTTCTTACACTGAGCACTGTAGACGTATCACTATGAAGCTCTTCTTACAGTGAGCACTGTAGACGTATCACTATGAAGCTCTTCTTACACTGAGCACTGTAGACGTATCACTATGAAGCTCTTTTTACACTGAGCACTGTAGACGTATCTCTATGAAGCTCTTCTTACACTGAGCACTGTAGACGTATCACTATGAAGCTCTTCTTACACTGAGCACTGTAGACGTATCACTATGAAGCTCTTCTTACACTGAGCACTGTAGACGTATCACTATGAAGCTCTTCTTACACTGAGCACTGTAGACGTATCACTATGAAGCTCTTCTTACACTGAGCACTGTAGACGTATCACTATGAAGCTCTTTTTACACTGAGCACTGTAGACGTATCACTATGAAGCTCTTCTTACACTGAGCACTGTAGACGTATCACTATGAAGCTCTTCTTACACTGTGCACTGTAGACGTATCACTATGAAGCTCTTCTTACACTGAGCATTGTAGACGTATCACTATGAAGCTCTTCTTACACTGAGCACTGTAGACATATCACTATGAAGCTCTTGTTACACTGAGCACTGTAGACGTATCACTATGAAGCTCTTCTTACACTGAGCACTGTAGACGTATCACTATGAAGCTCTTCTTACACTGAGCACTGTAGACGTATCACTATGAAGCTCTTCTTACACTGAGCACTGTAGACGTATCACTATGAAGCTCTTCTTACACTGAGCACTGTAGACGTATCACTATGAAGCTCTTTTTACACTGAGCACTGTTGACGTATCACTATGAAGCTCTTCTTACACTGAGCACTGTAGACGTATCACTATGAAGCTCTTTTTACACTGAGCACTGTTGACGTATCACTATGAAGCTCTTCTTACACTGAGCACTGTAGACGTATCACTATGAAGCTCTTCTTACACTTAGCACTGTAGACGTATCACTATGAAGCTCTTCTTACACTGAGCACTGTAGACGTATCACTATGAAGCTCTTTTTACACTGAGCACTGTTGACGTATCACTATGAAGCTCTTCTTACACTGAGCACTGTAGACGTATCACTATGAAGCTCTTCTTACACTGAGCACTGTAGACGTATCACTATGAAGCTCTTCTTACACTGAGCACTGTAGACGTATCACTATGAAGCTCTTCTTACAGTGAGCACTGTAGACGTATCACTATGAAGCTCTTCGTACACTGAGCACTGTAGACGTATCACTATGGAACTCTTCTTACACTTAGCACTGTAGACGTATCACTATGAAGCTCTTCTTACACTGAGCACTGTAGACGTATCACTATGAAGCTCTTCTTACACTGAGCACTGTAGACGAATCACTATGAAGCTCTTCTTACACTAAGCTCTGTAGACGTATCACTATGAAGCTCTTCTTACACTGAGCACTGTAGACGTATCACTATGAAGCTCTTCTTACACTGAGCACTGTAGACGTATCACTATGAAGCTCTTATTACACTGAGCACTGTAGACAAATCACTATGAAACTCTTCTCACACTTCTTTCTTCACTTCTTCCCTTTCAAGCAATAAATGAATGATTTATATTTCTATTATACTCATCATTACATACTACAATATTTCTAGTAAAGTCCATGAAACGTTAAGTTAAAATAAATATAAACAAATCGAAGCAACAACTATACAACGTAACGGAAGGCCACGAAAGTCTTGTCAAGGTCGACATATATACATATATTATGTTTTAATAAGACATGTCGACGGCATGAAAACACTATAGCCGCTTGGAAATGTTGAGAAATACTTTATCTCATTCCTATTAAAACGACTAATATAGACTTTAGCTTATATTACGAAACAATTTTAGTAACGCATCGCCAATTTTTTTTTTTTTTTTACATTTTATCAGTTAAGTGGGGCTTAAAAAGTAAATTAAATTGAGATTTTGATATTGTTATTGAAATTCCGTAATATTCGTCGTCGCAAGGCGTGTTGTTGCACACGGAGGCCACACGCGACACTGTCAAAGGGGATCCGCCACGGCAACGGCTTAATCCTAGCCACTAAATGCTGTTCATGTTTGCTTGGAAGAGCTAAGAGCAGGAGAAGACCACAACGCCCCCTCCCCCTCCTCCCCCCCCCCCCATCTCGTCTTACTGGCTTCGCTGTTCCTCAGCAGAGACCAATGACAACGTTTAGTGCAAATATGGGACTTATTTCAATAAAGTAAACTTTAAATATTCTCGTAATAATATTATATAATATAAAGATTCGTTGATTTCTCTACGTTAAATTTTAATATTTATGTAGATCCTGACGTTTCGTTTTAACTCTGGCGCTTTTCTTATAAATAAAACTCAATATTCATCGTGGAGTGGAGTACCAGATATTTTTATTTTGACATGGTCTGAATCTGTATCGCTCAGTCATGTGACCACCGCCCAGCATAATCAATATGATTGATTAATGATTATAAATAATATAATATGACGTGAATAAATATGATATGATTTTGTCAGGTTGTCGTGGTGGAAAGAAGGGGGGCACATAAGGATGGAGGGGAGCAAGAGGGGAGCGTCAGACTAAGAAAATCGAAAGTCTAGCTACGTGATTGACTTTTGGTAAGAATTGTGTTCTTGAGGATTGCGCATTTACGAATTGTATCAGAAATAATATTGTGTTAAACAGCGTGTAAAATTTTTCTCCTAATATCTATGTTGAAACGCAGGCACGTGAAACTAGGTTTCGTAATTCGCACCTCTTTTATATTAATCATGTCTAAAATGTGTGATTATATTTGAGTCCGCTTTTTAGATATAATTCTTAATATTATATCTTATTTAACACTGTGTAAGGAAATTGTATTACAGAAGCTTTTGAATGCAAACACTTGGGGCAGACGGAAGGACTATCTTGGAATAACGAATAAATTAGAATTGCTAATATCACGACAAACGAGCAGTTATTGTTTCTCCAAAAACATTGATTGCGAGACTGGAAAGCGAGGCAGGTCTCACTTGAAATCAAATACCAGTTTAATTGCGCTTTTGTTTGGTGCTGCTTCAAGACGACTAAAATAAGAATCTTGTTAGTTTTAAAAACATTAAACGACGTGGTAACGTGATAAATAGTGATCGTGTAAAACAAATACACTTTACCATAACAATCCATTCTAGGGGTAAACGAGGGCAAACCCACAAACAGGTTCACTAAATAAACGATAACCCTATTTTTGAAAGAATATTATAAAACGTGTCCTGAAAAGAATATCTTATATAACAACTTTCTATCAGTTTATGAAAACATTAATTTGTAACGTTAATTTAAATATGTTTACCGAACCTTAATTTAAGTCAACAATCCCTTTTACGCCATAGTGCTTACGTAATCAGAAATTATAATAGGTTTTCTCGCGACCTCGTGAAAGATCTCCCACAGAATCCACTGTGCACAACTAACCACACAGACGAGAAATCGCACTAAATTGGCTCTCGGCAAACCTAAAACACGGGGAAAAACGAGGCAAAGTAACGTTAACATTGGAGTATAAATTGCAGGCTTCTTTTTGTTGCTACGAGTCTGGTGATCGATTTTTGCACTAGAGTTTACCCATACTCACTGAAACTATATATCAGGTCAAGAATGCCAGAGGAGGGGTCCTGAAAGTTGTCACGATAACATAACTCACTTTAAGTGATATTGATATCTATCTACGTTGTTATCACTTAAAATGAACTGTCACCCAACGTGAAAACTTTCAGGAATAACCCTTCCAGGTTCACTGGTATGTCCTGTCGAGTAGTCAAACATGCAAAAATCAAATAACTATAGTAAAAACCACAGAAGAAATTGACACAACTCTTGCATTTTGTAATTGTTGACGCCGAACTAAATCATTTAAGTTAGTCACGTTTCAACCGCTTCAGACTTGTGATACACTGCAAACCCATTACCCATCACTACCCATTACCCATTACTATGAATAAAGTAGAACTTTATAAATACACACAAGTGCCGTAAGACATATCAGGCTCATTCGATCATTAATATATCGGGTAGTCGGTGCTGTATGTCGTCTGTCCATCCAATGGAGATCGAAGGAAGACATTGCTGGGAAAACTCCAAAATGTCGACAAAATGCTTAATAAAACTACATGTTTACAGATATAGGAGCTGTATAATGTGCTATCAATAGCCTACTAAATTAGCCTAAATTATTTATAAACCTCAATAAGCACCTACAGTAACGTATCCGTGAAACTGGATATTCCCAATAAAGAATTGGTATTTGACATTTGTGAAACTATACACAAGGGCAACTGAAGAAAGGCGGCCTTTCCATGTTTTGTTGAGATAACCCTACTTCCAGGCATGGCTACATTTGACTCTGTATTATGCAGAGAAAGCCTTGGTGAGAGCTTACCCCGGGGTCATTTTAACATGGGGATAGCGGTTAAGAAAATGTCCCTGGAGGTGTATGTATCGTGATTGCCTTGCGGGGTCAAGGTAAACATCTTACATTGTAGGGCGTGACACTTCACTTGATTAGCCATCTTTATTTCACATAAAATAGCCCAGTAGCAAAAAAATTTGAAATTATCTTAATATATAAGAATCTTCAGAGGACCTTCATCACACTTGCAATAATTGCTAGTACAATGTCAACGGAGGGCAAAGAATATCTATAATGCACTTCTCCAACTGACGATGTACAGTATTTCCATGTGAGCTGTCACAGTAACTTGAATACAGTAATTGTCGGATCAGTTGGTAAAATCCCCCACTTTGTGTTATATTGACTCGTCTAGCTAGACGATGTTATGTAACATAGCTACATTTCCTTCATTTTACTGAATTATTTACGATTTCAAATAAACGTCATAATTAAACACATAAATTATGCACAATGTTTACTTTTTTTTTACATACAAGCATTTAGATAAATTACTTACAGGTTACAACTTTAATAGGTTATTCGTACTCAACATCAACGGCAAAACGACTACTGTACAATATTTCTAAATGATTTAAATGCTTTATGCATAGAAGTAAAGCCATAGCCTCATTAAGCTAAACCAATCACCTTTCAATAGTATAATACTCGAGTGCCACGTTTTAAAAAGCTGTTTTCAAAAATCGTGTTAGGTTTTCTGTGTCACCGTTCCCCAAAAAGAAAACTTATTATTTACAAAAATATATTCAATATCCTTAGACTGTATTTACACGAATATTATTTATTATCATCATGTTCAACATCATAGATGAAGCTCTCTCGTAGTTATTATAGCTCTTGCTGTTTATTAAATAGAATTTATTCCGAAAAATTATGTGCAATATTGCTTTAAAGCTCTCGTTTAGTATCTTAATTCTGTTTGCTATTAACTAACAATTAGATACAAGAGCAAGAAGGGTTAAGCGCGTTTTTTTTTTAAGCAAACACCACTTCAAAACTCTGAACACAACAACGCAAGTATCATTCCGGTTGCAAGATTACTCTCATTATTTTTTAGAAACCTGACTGTGTGACTTCGTACTGTTAATAATAGCAGCAACACGACAACCACGAAATGAACTGTTTTTCAAATGTATTTTTCAGCGTGAACACAACAATAAGAAGTTGTTGAACCAGTCTGTAAATACGAAGAAAATAACCATTTTAGGAAAATGTTATCGTTTCGAAGAAAATAAAGTTTCTCCCCTTTCTTACTTGTAATACGAAAACGGAGGTTCGTAAAAGAGCATAAAACTGCCTTCAGCAGCTTTTAACTACTTCCCATCAAACGACGAACACAGGTAAATAATAATATCCCACTGCAGAGGAAGTTTGACTTCGGAACAATTGTCGTTCAGTTGTAAAACACTATCAGACGATCATGCCCAAATGCAATGCACGTAATACTTGATGAGAAAAGATTATCTGCTGATTGTTTTAACGAACATTCAAAGCATGAAAATCATGGCTACTTCACACCAAAGTACCTTTATAGAACGGTCTCCAACTTCTTTCAAATGTTTTGTGAACTACAATGTTGATTACTGTTCAGTCTTACTTTTATTCGACGTAAATATCACCCACGGTTTCATAATTATTGAGATCCTATTTCCACCATTTGCCATTTTCGGCTGGTCCCAGCGAAGTAGATAGATCTAACATGGTTGCCATTCTATGAAAAAGATGAATCCTTTCAAATAAAACGTTATATAGATTTGAAAGGGGCTGAGGAAATGTATATATACGTATATATATATACGGACGGTTCCGAATTGTTTAACAGACAGACGCTCTCTCTCACTCTCGTTCTCTCTTTCTCTCTCTCTTTCTCACCGAACTCGGAGCGGAAGGTTGCCATATCGATTCTAGCCACCAGCAATCGTAACAATGTTTTAAGGCGTTTTTTCGCATACATTGAATACGTTGTTTTTTTACCATCCAAGCACATAACTCACAGTCACAACCAATGCATTGAATAGGGAAGCCAGTGCCCTGCGTGTGCTCGAAATGCATTTCCATTACAGTTGGAAAACATTTGAACAAGAATGTTCTTAAAATTCTTAACGTCGCTCCGAATATTTTGGATAAGATACAAAATAATAATAAAAATAGATAAAAACAAGAGTTTTTTTGTGCTATTCTATATATATATATACAAAAAAATGATTTTGAATTCAAAACCTTCTCTAGATTTTCCTGGTTTTTGCTCCGATGTATTATAGAACGTCAATGTTAACAATACATTAATGTGAGATGACTCAATATGGATTGATGTCTACTTCAGACTCCGAAAGAGAAGTCTAGCTAGAAAATGAAATAAAAAGGATTCCTCTAAAAATGAGTACGATATGTTGAAGGGTATCAAAATACGCGTATTGATGTGTCAGACCAGAATAGTGATGTTTCCATCTTGGCAGTTCAGACGAGGGTGGTGGCCGTAGGGGGGGGGGGGGGTCAAAGGTCACGTGAGTCGCCCTAAACTCTTCTACTTGTCCAGTAGTGTTCACGAGTGTGTTGTTAATTGGAGGTACCTTACACGTGAACTTATAGCACGACAATGTATTGGATTATATTAATTTATGATAAGTATTTTTGTATACATATCATTGCAATAATATGTACACACATTAAAAGAAATGTAATTAGTTACAGTTTTTCCTCGAGGCTATCAGGTCCGGCAATTTAATGTCTTGTTAGATCTTTACCGGTCCAATTGGTTTCAAGGTCAAGACGCCCACCCGGAAAGCGGTAGACCTGGGTTCAATTCCCAGTCCGGATTGGTTTTTAATTTCTGTACTTCACTTATTACGATACATATAAATATCTTAATTCAAGTGACAGTACACCAGATAACTGTTTCAAAATTATAGTCTGAATTTAGTTTAAGTAGAGTTCAAAAAATCAACCATGGAAGGATGTTATAAAACAATTTTTTTCACAAGTATAGTGAACGTCGAAATACAAAAATGATTTTTGATTTCATTTGCGGGCAGTATTGTTCCAAATAACGAGGTAATAGTTCTAACAGTAGGCCTATGCCGTATGCGTATCACATTTATCAAAATAATTTTCCATCAGTAACCAGTAACCAACAAACTATCTTATTTATTAAAACCAGTATCTATATTTGAATAAGCAATACCGAAAGTCCAAAATTCTTGAGAATAACCAAAGAAACTACCACTTTCTCGTAAATTCTACTTCCATACCGATTGCCACTTAATTCCCCATCCCCGTTGTATATGAAATCCAATCTTCAGTCTACAATCTGACATCAATATTACATTCTTGACTTCCAAACGTGCGTGTTTCTGCTTAGAATTGGATATCTTGACTTTCAACGAATTATTTATGAATAATCAATACAACGGATAAGGAACCTTACGGTGTATAGGAAAACTTATTAGGTAATTCCAGATAATATTCTGTAGCAAGAGTTCCCACTGCCGCTATCACGGTTGATGTTAAAGCAAGTTATGTGTCACTTGCATCAGCAGTCATTAAAAATCACTGTCAGAAAAGAACAAGAATAAATTCTTCTTATTCTCCTAAATTCTAAAGGTAAATGATGATTCATATATTTCATTAATATATTTATTTATACATTACTTATTCGCACCAAACATTCAGACACGATGCCTTCCAGTTCTAAAATATAGCCTTAAATAATTGTATTATTCCTTTAATAGTGTGAGCTGGGACTCAAACCCAGACCTGCTCCATTTGATCACAAGGGTTGAAAGGCTGGTTTGATACACGAACGCTACATGACCCAGTCCTTCCGTCGAAAAGGTCGAATGGTCAAAAGGTCGATTGGTCGATAGGTCGAATGTTCGAATTGTAAAAAACCTATGCCTGCAAAGGAGAAGATCTGGGTTTGAGTCCCGGACGGTCTACAGCGAGCATCTTATGTTTGTCATTCGTTTTGCTGTTCTAATCGGATGCCTTTGAACGTTTACACATTCTTATTCGAAGTGTGATGTACTTTCTAGTTCTCTAAAAGTCTTTAACCGTTGCGCGATGGGTTGTTAAGAACCATTGAAGCTATAAATGCATTTACGAAACGTGTATTCGTCGTTTTTACTGCAAAACGAAACTCCATTCAGTTGTAAAAGTGCAATCGGTTCAAACTGTGTAGGTAACACTCCGACGTGTTCGTCAGAGCCGGAGCCGCCAAGAATACGCAACTGCAATCGAGGCAAGAGATGGAAGCAAAGGAGGAAGATAAAACATGAATAATGCAAAAATGTCCCAAAGAATAAAAGTTTTTGAACCGAAGAGGGGATGAGTGATGAGTGAAAACAAAGCTAGTAGATTTCACTTGAAAGGATACAATAAAACAATGTAAGGAGAAACAAACCTCCAAAAATCCGTCGAGCTCTTCCTTCACTCACACAAAGTAAAATGAATAACTTTTCCCTTTGTGAGAGCTATAAAATAAGATAGCGGTTTTTTATAAGCGTAACTTCGGTTTGGGAACGGGAAACTAAAAGAACTGTAATTTTGAACAATAATATAAATTCACATTTAGCGAAACAAACCCAAGGATGAACACATTGAAATATTGTCGAATTGAGGTGTATCTCATACTGAGGGGCTGTACATGAGAGTTGGGTTCGCGTTTCAGTGGCAGAGAAGTAGGTTGCCAGGCAAGTGGGTAGAGCAAGGAAAGGCGCTCTACTTCCAGGAGTCACTGGTTCTATTCCTGGTACGGGCAACGCTGGCTGAGTACCTATTATACAGACTTCCTAAGTCAGACAGTATCTGCTGATATTACTACTCCCAGCCCTTGGGAATTCCTTCTTAAATATACACTATACACTTTACAAATGTACACTATATATCCCTACATCTAATCAATTGCTTGGGGAGATCGAGGCACTGTGCATGGTCAGATAATACATATTGTGTTGTGAAAAGTGATATTACAAATAAAATTATTATCTTCTCTCCAAAAATGTCGTGTTTCAACACATCTTTTTTATATCTCCCCCGCTGTCAATTCTCCAATATCCATAAACACAGGGAGCCGTACGCTGGTTGCTGGTGCTGACGCAAATAGAGTATTACATTTTCTGGGTTGTTTATTTTTTAAACATGAAAATGAAAAATAGACGTGTTCCCGTGGTTGAACAATACAGAAAGTCTCCTTTAGTTCACCTCAAAGTGAACATGGGAGTAACACGCAATTCTCTGCCAACGGAAAAATGCGCATGGCCACTTCCTGTAAATATACATATGTGCGAACAAGGTTATTTATTTTAAATAAATTAGAGAACCCTTCCACGCAATATGAATATGACAATGAGGACTCCAACTGTGGCACCACATTATCATTAAAGGAGTATTCATCCAAACACTAAAAAATCATATGTACTCTCATTCGTGACAAATAATGATAAAATAAGTGTAAAAACGTTCCTACCAAAGAAGAAAAAATTAAATACATTACTTATTTTGGGCTAGTTGATCAACATGCAATTTTTATCCTCATAGGAATTCACATGTTCGCAGTTTTCCACAACGAGCAACAAGACAACGCGCAGCAGATTGAAATAATCTCCTCTCCTCTTGGTGTGAATTAGGAATATCTTCTTCTTGAAAAACATCTAACTGGCGTTAAAATATCGCCGTTGGTTAGGGTGTAATTAATTTTTTACTGCATTAACCCCGTTCCCGACGAGGGGCTGGCTAGTACAATACTTTGCCGCTTCGTGCGTTCAGTCACCTAGCGCGGGGGTGCGCTGTGCGCTAAAAGCTGTCTTCAAGACTCCCACCATTGAGTATATTAGTGTAGGGTAGAGGCCCAGCGCCCATTGGCGACTGTCTACCCATAAATCTCCCACGGACGCTAGAAGTACGGGGGAGAGCCGATAGGTGCCGCCACATCAGCACGTGCTAACAATGGGTACCTGTGGCGACATCTAGCGGCTCTCCCCCGTACTTCTAGCGTACACGGGAGATTTATGGGTAGACAGTCGCCAATGGGCGCTGGGCCTCTACCCTACACTAATAAACTCAATGCTCCCACACAGCCTAACTCGCTCGCCGAGACTAACATGACAAAGTAATGAAGTCTTCGAGAAAAACTCGACACTCGTATCAGATCGGGGCTATAGGAGGTTGATATTTCTATTTTTCTCTCGCATTGTGTGGCGATTGCTTATGTGTTTTCGTAGTTTCCGAGAAAACTGTTTTTGTTTTAACTTTTGCTTATAAGGTTGTTGTTATCACCGTTTTCATTTTTCTAAAATGAGTGTAACATAAACAAAGTTTAACTTCGAAATTGAAGCATTGATCTCTGATATATGTTTGCTACTCCACGCATTTTTTATATTGAAAACCATGTATATAATACTTAACTTTATACTGTGTTTAACTACTAACCGTCTAGCAACCCCTAAGTAGCTCATAATGAAGTTAATAATTTTATATATATCGTTATTATGTATTTATGCTTTATGTACAGATTTCA
The DNA here is from genome assembly GCA_945910005.1 of Isoperla grammatica. Lineage (NCBI taxonomy): Eukaryota > Metazoa > Arthropoda > Insecta > Plecoptera > Perlodidae > Isoperla > Isoperla grammatica. The sequence goes on from OX246745.1 coordinate 10,010,289, forward strand.
TTTTGTACGGCAATTCTCTTTGAAAATTTCCCTTTCTTGAAGAACGTAGATTTTGTAGACTTTGTGTACTTGCAGAATGTAGCTTTATCTCACAAGCTCTTTCCAGCGAGTAACTTTAATTAAAACAACAATTCAATTAGTTTTGTTTCAGTGATTTCAAGTGGCGTGAAAGTTTACCTTAAGAAGGGATGTTGGATGTTGCGAACGTTGTGTCAGGCCGGCCGGGGGTGAAACAATTTCAACATCACATCCCAGCATCTGTCACCAAGCGATAACAGATTCTGACGCTAGTCCGAACAAACTTTTCACGCAAAATATTAACTAATTAACATAAATGAAATCAACGTTGACGAATATTCGTAGCTCCCGAAGTACTTAACGCTTAAGGAAGTTATGATGTTGTTATACGAACTTTGTAGTTCCATGTATAAACAAGGAATATTATTATAACTGCAAGGGATTTTGTTTCTCACTTCTGTTTTAAGCACGGATTGTTTTCTTTCTGTGTGTTTTGCAAGTTACGTTTAGCCAGTTTACAAACAAAAGTCAAGAAAAATATGGGTAGATGCGCTATTCAAAATAAACGAACATATATTATAGGAAGATATTATTATAGGCGGATGAGAGCGTTGAGTAGCGAAACATGAAACGTTTTGATCCAACACACGCTTGACGCTCCCAGACGCAAATTGAGTGAAGTTCGAGGAGAATATATTATAACTTCCAATAAACGTAAACCACCAGAGCGTCAGTATATTCTACACCTGTGATTGTACTTTAAACTTGTACATTAATGGGAAATAAGCCCTCATAGGCACTTTAAAAAACATATTTTCAAATAATCAACGTGCGTCAACGTAAGATATATATTTGCATTCATGGAATACGTTTTATTGCCTGGCAAACGATCAAAAAGTGGCATTTTCTCAATGGGATTTCCCCTTAGATCCGAGCAAAAAATATTAGTACAGTAACTCTTAAATTTGTGTCAACTTTTACAATTTAAATTTCTGAAGGAAATAGGGCTTATTGAATGTCGGAAATCCTGTGTAGATTTGGTTTCGAAACGGGATGTAATACAACGCATGGGAACGAGGAATGGTTCTCTTTACAACCATCACAACGCGGGCGAACAACCTTTTATCTCCTTCTGAATGTTAAAGATTTTTTCATTGTGGGAGATGGTTTGCCAGCGTTTCTTTTATTCGCTGCACTTTCTGGGAAGATACTAAGAGCAAATGGCGGTGAGAAAGAGCTACCCGTGAGCAAAAACATACATAAATAAAAATAAAAAAAAACGGAACGTGTTAGAGAGTTGCCCAACAACACATACCGAAGTACTAACCATGTTTATGAGTGTGTGTGCGCTGTTGCATGACTGTTCGTCAAGCACCGTATTGATGGGCTTCTGTACCACTCGAAAAGATGTTCTTTTTGTTTGTGACGTTGTGGTTTTAAGACGGCTTATTTATGATGAAGTATACATATTGATACATGTGCAGGGCTAGGACAAGGAGAGAGGTATTATCAGGGAGCGTTGATGATAACAGGGATGGATAGAGATAAATGAGTGAGTATATACCTGAACAAAACACGAAGAATAGAGAGAAGGTTACGGAATAAATAATTCAAACAATGATACTGTTTAGCTGAGTATATTCAAGGCGAGAAATATTGCTAAAGCTATTATAAGAGAAAACTAGCAGAATTGACACACGCTAAGATGTGTGAAACTGAAGAAACTAGCGCAAAAAAGGAAGATATTGAAAATTATTTCAAACCGGTTCACGAAATTATAGCATAAAAAAAATCAATTATATCAATTAATGAAGTAGTAGCAATTTGGTTGCTATCATTTACTAAGTATCCAATTAACCCGACCACTATAATATTAAGGTTGCATATTATACTAAATAGAATTTAAAAAAATTAAAGTGTCAAACAATTATTCAACAGAAGTTACACATGGAAATATAATACAAAATATGTATTGGTATCATCATTGTAGAATATAATTCAAAATATAATTGAATAATTTTGTTCAATTACTCACATATTTCTAGAGCAAGTTCGAGCCGCAAATGGACCTAGAGCAGTTATCTCTCGAAGGGATAGACGGGGGAAGATCAGCTCAATCAACAGAAAACACGTCTTATCAGGTTGAGAGAATGGTTTGCGTTGAGACCTGAAGGAGAAATGTGGCATCCTTGCATGCCCTAGTTACCACTACAAAAACGTTCGATCATGGCAACGTTCGACTATGGCAACGCTGGTGCGACTGTTAAACGTTCACATTAATACTTCATAAAATGTATTTCACAGTTTAATATTTGAAAGCAATTGATAAAAAAAAATGCGGCCATAATGTGATTACACGCCCATTGACGTTATCAGCTAAACTATTTAGAGACGAATTACATTTATTGGGCGAGAGAAAATCATTTACAAATTCGTTTTAAACGGTGTATAATGAACCGTTCGCTTTACAAGGATTGCCTGGTAATTAAAAATAGATTAATATAGCAAATACTTCGTTAGTTTTCGGCCGTCCGAAGTGAAACAAACCCGGCCGAAGGATTATGCAAATGTAAACTTTACTTGGTTTTATTCGGTACAGAAGACACTTCGCTCACGGTTTAAAACTTTAAAATGCTCGTATTGGTATTCGCGCCACAATCACCGTTGGCAATTAAACTGTTGAAAAGACATGGTGAATTAAAAAACAAAATAGAATATTTCTTCGTTAATATCAAATTAAACGTTGTAGATGGTGTTTGCAACACACCTGTGTTAGCTAAATTACCAGTTATAAGGAAGTCGTACTCCGTCGCATTTATTTAACGTACACTTGTAAAAAACAACTACTCGATTCAGCTTTGATGAACTTCTGTTTTATCATTCGGCATCAATCGAACCTGTCAATAAGGAGTGGAGGAAACGGTGACCAATCCCTTCAACCAATCGGATCCTGGCCACGCCATTTATCTGATAAAATTGAAAACGTGAAATATCGCCTCAAATTCAATTATTTCATAAGTCTTCCATTACTACCAATATTATAAGTTATAGTTATCGTTATAATATATTTTATAATAATAAATAGTTATTTATTACTAATTAATTACTAATTCATTATTAATATTACTTAATTAGTATTAATATATTATATTTATTTTTATTATTGCAATACACACAAACTTGGTCAAAACACGCGTAAACCTGTTGTACGGACATAAATTATTAAAATGATTATAATTATTATTGCTGTAATGACTCAATCTTAATACCATATATAAAAAAGATACACTCTGTGTAAGTATAAGTACATGTTTATCTCCGCTAAAACGAAGGGTGATGCGCCAGTTCACCTATCACCAAGCGAGCCGGCATTCAGACGAAGCGGCAAACTCAATTAGTGGGATCATTGCTGTTAATTAAAGGTGAATTGAACCCCTACGTAATTCTAAACACTTTATTTAAGAGCTTTAGATTAAAAGTTTCTCCTTGGAGGAAGGAAGGAAAACTGAAAGCCGCTCAAAAAAAGCACTTGGGAGCTTTAAGCTTGAGTGGCGTCTGGCGTTCAAGACATCTCTATGCATACTGAATTGCCCCACCTGACACAATTCAGGTTGAGCAGTTCGATTTCTATGCGAGAGTCACCCTGATTTTGCTGAGAGAAGCTTCCCGTACCTCTCAACATACAAGCGCGCCATCAATATTTATATCATCAACATCGCTACATCATTTTAGAACATAAATTGTTGAAAGTAGCCACTAAAGTTACTCTACGCACTATAATATAATCAACAATCTTCTCAATACTCTCATCATTCGGTTGGAAATGAAATCCTAAGATCACTATTCCCGCTCTATTCGTTCGCTCTTTCCATTATGAGCGTATGGAAATTCCATACCCTCTTTTACCTACATCTCTCTTTCTCATAAATGTTCTTCCATTCTTTCACCTCGATGTGAAACTTTTGGAAGTGGTACAAGATTTCTCACTTTCCGTCTCTTATTATTCTGTTTCCAGCAGCGTCTGATGTTGGTTTTGTTCTGTCTCCCTTCATTTCGGCCAGCTGAGATAGAATTATAGTCCTTTGAGCACTTTGGTCTGATTGAGTACAATTGCCCTTTTATTCTTTCATCTTTATGTTGTTTTTGAAATACTTTTGCTGCCAACCATCTCCAGGAAAAAAACGAAATGTCGTTTTGTTACGGAAATAATACTAAACAGATGAAAGAGTTTATTGTGGGCTGGATTAAGGCAAAAGAAACGTTTCCCTGTATCCAGCCGACAATCACATCATTTCTTTTACTACTTGCACCAATCATGCACAACATTGGATATAGATACCTTAATAATTATCACTCATATTCATTTCTGTTACTATTTGCACCAATCATGCACAACATCGGATATAGATACCTTAATAACTATCACACATATTCATTTCTGTTACTACTTGCACCAATCAAGCACCACATTCAATAAAGATACCTTAATAACTTTCACACATATTCATTTGTTACTACTTGCACGAAATCATACACAACATTGAATATAGATACCTTAATAACTATCACACATATTCATTTCTGTTACTACTTGCACCAATCATGCACAACATTCAATACAGATACCTTAATAACTATCACACATATTCATTTCTGTTACTACTTGCACCAATCATGCACAACATTCAATATAGATACCTTAATAACTATAACACATATTCATTTATGTCAGTATTTGCACCAATCATGCACAACATTGGATATAGATACCTTAATAACTATCACACATATTCATTTCTGTTACTACTTGCAGCAATCATGCACAACATTTGATGTAGATACCTTAATAACTATCACACCCATTCATTTCTGTTACTACTTGCACCAAGCATGCACAACATTCAATATAGATACCTTAATAACTATCACACATATTCATTTCTGTTACTACTTGCACCAATCATGCACTACATTGGATATAGATACCTTAATAACTATCACACATATTCATTTCTGTTACTACTTGCACCAATCATGCACAACATTGGATATAGATACCTTAATAACTATCACACATATTCATTTCTGTTACTACTTGCACCAATCATGCACAACATTGGATATAGATACCTTAATAACTATCACTATCACACATATTCATTTCTGTTCCTACTTGCACCAATCATGCACAACATTGGATATAGATACCTTAATAACTATCACACATATTCATTTCTGTTACTACTTGAACCAATCATGCACAACATTGGAAATAGATACCTTAATAACTATCACTCATATTCATTTCTGTTACTACTTGCACCAATCATGCACAACATCGGATATAGATACCTTAATAACTATCAAACATATTCATTTATTCGTCGCATTCATTCAAGTTTGCCAGAACACAAAAAAGAACGGAATGCAGAATAATCTTAGGTTCAGTTTAGAGGCACGTGTTAGTGAGTTGTGTTGATTGCGATCGATACTCGTTTTTTATTTTACTTCGAAAAGTTCTCCAAGTTGGAATAATGTACTGGAGAGTATAGAGGGTATTTAAAAACAAATCTTGCGCGGTGATAATGTTCGCGTCAGAACCGCAGCACGCAGCAACGCAGCAACGCGTCGTCACTTGGGTCACTTCTGACAGTAATTTGAACACGTTATAAATCAATGTCACGCATTTGTTCGCTCAGCCTCTCTCCGTTGGGCGCGTTGCTACTGGCTACTACCACCGCTGAAGTCATTATCCTCAGTCAGAAGGCTAAGTCTTCAAGACGGAGCGTGTTGCGACTACCACCGCTTCACTCATTATCCTCAGTCAGAAGGCTAAGTCTTGGAGCGTGTTGCAACTACCACCGCTTCACTCATTATCCTCAGTCAGAACGCTAAGTCTTCAAGACGGAGCGTGTTGCTACTACCACCGCTTCACTCATTATCCTCAGTCAGATGGCTAAGTCTTCAAGACGGAGTGTGTTGCTACTACCACCGCTTCACTCATTATCCTCAGTCAGAAGGCTAAGTCTTCAAGACGGAGCGTGTTGCTACTACCACCACTTCACTCATTATCCTCAGTCAGAAGGCTAAGTCTTCAAGACGGAGTGTGTTGCTACTACCACCGCTTCACTCATTATCCTCAGTCAGAAGGCTAAGTCTTCAAGACGGAGCGTGTTGCTACTGCCACACCTTCACTCATTATCCTCAGTCAGAAGGCTAAGTCTTCAAGACGGAGCGTGTTGCTACTACCACCGCTGCAGTCATTATCCTCAGTCAGAAGGCTAAGTCTTCAAGCCGGAGCGTGTTGCTACTACCACCGCTTCACTCATTATCCTCAGTCAGAAGGCTAAGTCTTCAAGACGGAGCGGGTTGCTACTACCACCGCTTCACTCATTATCCTCAGTCAGAAGGCTTAGTCTTCAAGATGGAGCGTGTTGCTACTACCACCGCTTCACTCATTATCCTCAGTCAGAAGGCTAAGTCTTCAAGACGGAGCGTGTTGCTACTACCACCACTGCACTCATTTTCCTCAGTCAAAAGGCTGTCTTCAAGACGGAGCGTGTTGCTACTACCACCGCTTCACTCATTATCCTCAGTCAGAAGGCTACGTCTTCAAGACGGAGCGTGTTGCTACTACCACCGCTTCACTCATTATCCTCAGTCAGAAGGCTAAGTCTTCAAGACGGAGCGTGTTGCTACTACCACCGCTTCACTCATAACCTCAGTCAGAAGGCTAAGTCTTCAAGACGGAGCGTGTTGCTACTACCACCGCTTCACTCATTATCCTCAGTCAGAAGGCTTAGTCTTCTAGACGGAGCGTGTTGCTACTACCACCGCTTCACTCATTATCCTCAGTCAGAAGGCTAAGTCTTCAAGACGGAGTGTGTTGCTACTACCACCGCTTCACTCATTATCCTCAGTCAGAAGGCTGTCTTCAAGACGGAGCGTGTTGCTACTACCACCGCTGCACTCATTATCCTCAGTCAGAAGGCTGTCTTCAAGACGGAGCGTGTTGCTACTACCACCGCTTCACTCATTATCCTCAGTCAGAAGGCTGTCTTCAAGACGGAGCGTGTTGCTACTACCACCGCTTCACTCATTATCCTCAGTCAGAAGGCTAAGTCTTCAAGACGGAGTGTTGCTACTACCACCGCTTCACTCATTATCCTCAGTCAGAAGGCTAAGTCTTCAAGAAGAGACCGCTGCACTCATTATCTCTCTCTTCCTCAGACGCGAGAAACTGGTCTGAGGAAGAGAGTGGACGCTCTCGAAAATGTAAGCACTTGATGAGTGTTTTTTAATTTTTTTTCATGACCGTAGTTATTGTTCGCGTGATGCGTTTTATTTAGAATTATTCTCCCAGTCTAAAAGTCTTGGTTTCATCACAATGACAAACGTTCTAAAAGTAAAGTGAGAGTGGATGTATTAATTCTCCCCCGAGTATTCCCCCCGTAGCTACCATTGTGTGATGTAGCGTTTCACTGTCAGCTGCCGAGTACAGGAGCCAGTCACTCAGCCACCAACCTACGCGCGGTCTACTCGTGTTATTATTCACTCGCTATCCGCCATCCGCCATAACAAAACATTACAAATACCGTTGTAGAGAACTCTCGCAAAGAGCGCATTAAATTCAGAACACTAATGTTACTTCCACCGTATGAATAAACTAATAGACGAGCGAAACACGGTCTACGTGTGGGTATTCGTAATACGTATGCATGCGTCTTATCCGCAGACCGAAGATCTTTTCAAGAAATAAAGTCCACTCCAATTTGCGAGTGCAGCGTGACTAATAAAAGTAATGTTCCTTTGCCATGAAACGGCGCACGCGAGGCCAACGCCAGACGGCCCCGCTATACACTTCAACGAAATTCAATTTAATTGTACTGCATTTGTAAGTTTTCATTGTAGTTGTATATATTGTAGTATTTTTCACACAGTGTCTGTTTGTATTTGTAAATGTTGCGATTACACGGATCATAAACTTTTGTGAGTATATATTATGCTGTAAAAATTAGTTCAATACATTAGCAGAACTTTTGTGAGGTGTCGTTATTAACTAGACTAAAGTTAAGCACTCTGCTAAATGTTGCACAATAAACCAATATATTCTTATCATAGTATTTTCTTTTCTATTTCCTTCTTACCATTTTTAATCTAATAATGGCATGCATAACATTAATTGCATGATAACACACTGCTGCCAATTGTCCAGTCTGGTGCTTTCCGAGTAGTTAAATAACAATTTACAACGAGCAATTTAAGTAATTATTCGAGTCTGAAATTGTTGATCGGATAATTGTTGCCGCATTCGGCAACGGGTATAGCTCGCAGTGTAAAACCACACAATGTAACACTGCTTTGAGAACGTTTTAAGATAATGAGAGAGTGATTTTTACACAATACCTGGTTTTGAATAAGCTAAACAATGAATATAAAACGCTTGAGTATTAAAATTTTAACGATTGATATTTCTGTTTAATTTGAGTAATAATTCATTAATAATAAAATACAGATATAAAAATCGCAATTAAAATGAAGACATTAGGATTTCATCCCTTGTATATTTCAACTTGATTGTCTATAACCGTAAAGTAGGTTCTAATGTAGGTGGATACTGGATCCGAGTAAGTTCAACAACTTACTGGGGTTGCTCTTATGGGATCGTAGACGGAGTTGGCAGTCCAATCTCTCTCGTACATCGTACTGTCATAAACTAAACAGGGTATTACTGGCCAGTGTCCATAGAAGGTTATTAGTCGTGTAACCCACGTTTACGAGGGTATATTGCTCGGTAATCACTACAAGTTAGTGTGGCGAATGTTTAAGCGGGTAGGGATGTTTAAATTGTATTCACCTGTAATCACGTTTTGGCACTTTAAGAGAAGATACCGAGTGTCGAGAATTAATAATGTTCACACATTTATTATTTAAAATTCTCCCTTTATTACAATAGTTATGCAAAATAGTACTGTATGAAGAAAAACGAATATTGCTTCATCACATTCCTTGTAATATATGCAAGTATGCTGTATCCACCACATAGCTTAAGCTGAGAAAAAAAGCTTTAACAGACACGCCAAGTAGCCTATATCAAAGTGCCACTTACTTGTCTGTAGATATTATCAAAACTCACAAATAAAACTATAAAGATTTCCATGTTAAGAACGAAGCACAATGATTGTCTATATTTTCAAATTGAAAATTAAACAATACAGCCAAAACTGCATGACCACCAGTTTGCAAATAGAATACACTTTGCACGAGCAGTAGTTTTAAATTTCAAATTCATTTATTCAAACTCAAAATGTAAATTAAAATCAAAATATCCGCCCAGGGTTGTTGAAAAGTCTCATTACTGTTTTGTGGTTGTTCATGATTTATTGAGGCCATTGTGACGATATTATCCTATAATCTATTGTCCTATCTATCCAGATTATGGATGGCTTGTCAAGGCTAGGCCCTGCGCGTAAACAAGAATAGGCTTATCAAGAGGCGTTGAAATATTTACATTTAATTCCGTTCGTATGGTAGGTTTGTCGTTATGGGTGAAATGTGCTGATATTATCCATTTACCACATTGAAATTACATCCACATTCCACAACCCACAAGCTAAGTGAGAGTTTATTTATGTTATAGAATTTCATTGATCATTACCTTCTTGCTCTCTTTGTAGAACACACGAGTGCTCTGGTCAGCCATGAAATCCCTACAAGCGCCAATCAATTATTTTCCTCTAAGCATAAATTTTATCAAAATATATTGTACATCGTGAAAGTTTAACAGCTATTTTGTCAAATTGATTATATATTCACCAGGGCGGGATATTCCTGAAACTTGAAAATACTCACTTCAAGTGACATCTACGTGTTTATCACCTGCAATTAGCCGATCGCTGTGGCAGTCCACGTGAAAAACACTCAATCAGCCAATAGAAAGTGATAAGCACGTAGATAACACTTAAAAGTGAGTATTGTCTCCCCGTGATAACTTTCAGGAATAGTTCCCCAGATCGTACGCCAATATACATATTATGGTTTAGTGTTAGCATACGTGCCGAATACACAACTGGCGGTGTTTTGCAAGGCGTAACGCCAATATTATGCATGCTATGAGTGGTTAATATTTTTTTCGTAGGAATACCCATTATAGGGTGCACACCAGCTTTACCTGATGTGCCCCTCTTCATATGACTAACTAGGTTATTAAGGTGTTTGGATAGCTGGGAAGGAATGTCCGAGGGCTAATAGTAGGACTCAATCCCAGCATTCGCATTTACGCGTGGAGGAAAACCTCGGAAAAAAACTTCAGTCAGGACTGCAGGTGGCCGAAATCGAACCGGCGACCTCCCGAATTAGAGTATCGCGTCTTACCGCTGAGTATGAGTGGTTCTTGCATTACGAACTAGTTTAGTGACTCACATAGCTCGCTAGACACTTCCCTTGCGAGACCCATCACCCGTTAGTGTCACATGGCCAAGTGCAATTAAACTCCGTGCTTGGACATGCTCTCATGTAGTATTTAGTACTATTGGTGCAGCTAACAAATAGGTCGACTGGCGAATGAAATAGTTCCACACAAAAAAAAATGTGAACAAACTAGTTCGACGCCGAACCTTTGGGGAATAAATAAAAACTCGTATTTATTGGCCGTGAGGGATAAGCAATTCCGGAATAAACGAAGCGTAGACGTTTGGTTTAATGATCTGTGGCCCCACTGTCGATATTTCGACACGCTTTGAAGAGCCGGGAGGAGTGATAGTATTTTGCTTTTTATAACATTTATTTCCCAATGTTTTTCGCTGCACAGAAGTGTAGAGCGCTGATGGTGCCTTAGAAGGAGAGTACGGTCTCCGTATGCATAGTCTAGATCAAGACTCAACTCAGCCTCTCCTCAGCTTCGCCCAATCACCAATCACAGAACGGCTATGTGATTGGTGGCTAGGGAGGCTGAGGAGAGACTGAGTTGAGGAGGGCTTGAGTGTGAACCATGCATTCGTGTCCACGATTTACTGAAAGCGACAAAACTGTGCATCTAAATTGATACATATTTTATGTCCTTGATCAGATGTTTTTCTGATAACATAGATTTGGTAAAAGATAATGGACTCACCATTGTCCAAATGTGACTGAGACTGCGGGTCCTACGTTCCAGGTTCGAACCCTGGCTTGTGGCGTTTCATCCCACGTTGCGGCACTTATGGTGAACCCAGCGACGTGTGATGGATCTTGTAGTAGAGTACGTCCTAAAACAACAAATTAAAATTATAATAACATTCATCTCTATAATCACCCATTCATCGTTTCAATTAGCATCAGTGCCAAAATATGAGGCGTCATTCCTATTTGAGTGAGCACTGTGTGTTTTCACTCGAAGAATTGCTTTGTTTTCCTATTTGGAACCGTCTGTTCGTTTTCGACTGCACCCACTATGACTGCCATGCGTAAACTGATACATTTAAATGCTTGCACTTAATTGGGCTTGATTACGGATACTGCTGTTAGAATCACGAGCCTTAGAGGTACTGTGCATGCAATAGATGACTATAAGAGACCTGACATGTCAATACCTTCGCAGCGCGTCTGTAGTCATCACCAAAGTAGGCCTACTGGCTTCTATCAAAGCATCATAATTCAACTAAGGTTTATCCCGTTATGCAGAAACGTATGTCAACGGAATCTAACTAGTTAAACTCATAATGACAACGATAAAAACCCAACTTAATTAATAAAAGTCAGGATTAAAACGTAAAGGAATCCTTCAGTTAAATAGATTGCTTAACTTACTTTTCCGTTTTTGATTACTTAAGGGCTTTAAAGTTAGTACGAGAAAAGATCCGACTTAAAGTTTAGATACGAGAACTTTAACCTTTCTAAGGTGGCGTTGCTCCCAGACTTATTCGAGCTTCAAAATTCCAAATTACCGTCATTTAACAAAAATACACATTCACTTCTAAAAGGGATTTCCAGTTTATGCCGCTAATATCTTCGTCGATATTGAATTTTCTGATTTTTTGTTCGATTGAATTATAAAAAACAGCGGCTTTTAACACAGCACAAATTACGGCAGGCGTCTCAATTCGAAACTTCCATCTTATACTCGGCCTTATTTGTGGTATTTATTTTGGTATATAAACTTAGAAATGGCGCAACAAAGTACTCCCAGTGCAGGATTTTAACACAATGAATCCAGCCAGTATGCCGAAGAATATATGAAATTATTGTGTCTTGATTTAAGCACCACACAATCTGCATACATCTATTATCTTTCTCTTCATTTTTAAACAAAACTTTTGGTAAAGTATTAAATAACACATGCAGTGGTTGTGTTTTAAGATAACCATATTTCACTCTACATTTTGTACCAACTAGACTATCAAGGCAAAACTTAAAATGTCTGTCGTCTATAGTAAAGTAATGGAATCATTTATATATTGGCAGACAATCTTTACCTTGCGTTTAAAATTTTGGGGGGTGTTTTGGATTTAACTAGAGTGTATTAAAATTAAAATGATGTTTAATGTTTATCATAAAGGTGTACGTTTCTGATAGATTCATTAAATATGCTTACGTTCTGAATAGACCACGTCATACACTAAAATTTGCTGTAGTATAATATTATATCCGACGATGAAAACTAAGTAAATAATGGGACCATAGGAAAGAAGAAGAGTCAATGTTGGGGACGATGCCGATTAGACATTGGTCTTGTAAACCATAGTTTCTTCGTTCCAGGTTCGAATCCTGGTTAGGAATCAGGAGGCGTTTCTCGCCCTTGACATATCACGCACCCAATTATCGTCTCGGCTAAAACTGTTGCCAAAATATAGGTGGTTGGATTTTCATATTGACAAACAATATATGCGATATTGAATAGAGCGTTCTATACAAACTATTGAATCCCAGGAAAAAAATGAGCGGTTGAAATTAAGCAGTTGTTTGGCTTCGAACATGGCTTGTAGGTAATGATGAACTCACGAATCTGAAGTAAAATGGCGTCCATGGTAACGGTCACTTCACAGCTGGATACCCTGTGAGCATAATCTGCCCTTTATTATGTTATAACACGAATATCGATTATACAAATCCATATTCAATATCATAATGAATGTGTAAATATTATTCGTGCATCCATCTCTATAAAACGGGTTGGCCTCCCTTCCCGCTTTCAATCCATGTAAACAATGCACATGTTAAATAGTGAAAGGTGAATGAGTTTATCACGAGTAATATACTGATAAATAATTAAATAATATCAAAACAAACAACTTTGCTGTGATGGAATTTTCAATCCCACAAGCGAGCTGAGCTAACTAAATAATTTAGTTTATTCTTCATCTTCTAACAAAACAGTGTGATATGTATTTTGAAAACACATGATCACTGTTGATAAAAACATCTTTTGAATCCCTTGTTATTAAATGTTGTAGTAAAAAACATTTTCTATAGTTATGAACATTTGAATAATCATACATAAATATAATTCTTAGCATGACACCAATCTTGAACACATTCATATTTCAAAATAATTTGTTTCCGAGAAAAGTTAAGATTTTCTAATTCAATGGTATAGTCGTAATAATTGCTATTATTTCTTTAAACATTAATATTATAAATTACAGATTATAAATCATAGCATAACACCAATCTTTCAATTCAACACATTCAATTTTCAAAATAATTTATTTTCGAGAAAAGTTAAGGATTTTCTAATTCAATGTTACAATCGTAATAATTGCTATTATTTGCTTATTACACTTAAATTATAAATAACAGATTATTAATTCTGTAGTGTGGGAAAAACTCATCATAATTATCATCCCTTGAATTTAAAACTTGCATCTGAAACAGCACGGCTGACTTCTAAGTTCTCAGTGCTGTAAACAGGAGGTCTAATGAATTATGTACTAGCGGGATTAGTAGAGATGGCTTGTGCTGATTGTTCTCGCAGCCAACTCGAGGCTCCAGGTTCAATTTGACCCCCCCCCCCCCCCTCCCCTCACCCCTCCTTTAGGCTTCCACTAGCCAAACCACACCAAGCTAGGCGATACGTCAGAGGACGAAATTGTATTGACGAGCAAACTAGCGGCTATAGAATGAATTGAGCAAATTGCTCAAATTTCTATTTTTAAAACACATTCTAATACGGTCATAAGCCACAAAACTATAGTAGAAGTAAACACACGCGTTTCTATGACATGATGATTGGCGGGTGCACTGGAACTATCCATACTTTTGTCATTAAAATCATGCATATTATTCTAGCTACAAGCAACCGATTTAGCTTTGTTTTCGCCATGAATCGTTAAAACGAATAACGTGTCTTATAACAACGGTAAATGTCAGTGTTGTGATGTTAGTGTGCACCTTTTCCTAAGGCCGATATTTCAATCAACAAATGTAGCTATTTTGCCACATACGGCTTACCTATTTGTTGATTGTAAAAACCGTGGGATGTAGCTAGGGGTGTTTGTTAATGCGTGATAACCTGTACACTTGCAAACACCAAAACGTGTGTGTTTACATCCGCATCTGCAAACATTTGGCAACAGCGTAAAATAAATAACCCTTATTTATAATTATAAATCGCTGTCAGTGCGTCAGTCCGCACCCTACCTCGACTGATTGCGCCCGTCACGTAACGGATAGTGCGTTCTCTTTCCCTCTCTCTTTTCCTCTCTCGCCCTCTTTCTCACGCACACACTAAACACTAAAATATGAGTTATTTTTTGAACATCATTCTGCCACAAAATGTATATACACAGTTGATTTTTGGAAGTAACATTTTTTTAAACGCGCTTTCTATGTGACTGAAAGTGGTGACAGCATCATCAATTCTACTAATAATTATTTAATTATTTACGGATTTATGTTTTGACACTCTTAGAACTATCTTAAATAATCAATTACTACTTAATTGGTATTACTTCTTAATTAATTAATTAAAGAATGAAGCATAGCTGCATGTAACATATAAGGGATTATTAAAACAAATTATACGCCTCATATGTATTGTAAGAGGTAAGTTCTAGTCTACTGGACATGTGCTGTAATGCTAGAGATAGCACCAAAGAGCCGAGTCCAGGGAGATGTTCCCATTGTGATTCGGTTATCTCCTCTAGCAGCCGCACTCGAGCGCTAGTGTCCTTGCTGCGTCACAGTGCTGCGATCTAGCGGTTGGAGTTGTGGACGAGAAAACTGAGACAGTTGGGTAATTGTGGTTTCGCAAGCTAGCGATATGTAGACGGTACAAAATCTCATTGACGTGAGAGCATATGCGAAAGAGGAGCTGTGAATATTGTTTGTCACACCGAGGACCGTCGCTATACGGCGGTCCGTACATTCGGGGAGTAAGTCGAGGCGACGTTCGTGGATTGAGCGGTGCAATTTGATTTTGTCTGGACCGACAGAGTTGGCTAGGCGAGGTTCTAATTCGGGCGGTCGCCGGTTCGATTACGAATACCGGCAATCCTGACTAAAGGTTTGTCCGAGGTTTTCCTCATTCGTACTGCTGAGGCATGAATCTAGCTCCCACCCTCATGTTTTAACAGCAGGAGAAGTTCTTACAGTGCAATGAAATGAAAGCCGGACTGAGCAATGGGACGTATTGTGTGAAACACAGCAATTAGATGAAATAGACAACATATCTTGCTATAGTCGGGCGTATGGACACTCTTGTCTAACTATCGAAAGCGAGGGTAGCCAATAGCATTCAAACGGTTCCTATGAAATAATTAATTGACACTAACAATAAGAATTATTTGTCTGTAAGACGGAATAATTACAGAATATGTTTTTCGGAACCTTTAACCTCTCGGTGTATGTAACATAAACCTACCTAAAAATGACACTTTGGCAAATTTTCTTTTCAACTGTGATATCGCATCAACAATAGAGACTCGATGCCAAAACAACAAACTAGGTCTACTTTAAAGAATATATTGATCACGCTTTAAAATATTCGGGTTTCAAGCGGTATTTTTTATTTTTCTTGGTTTTCCTCTCCATGTTGGCAGTAGAGTGCGCATATATTTCCGTGACGCATCTTCAGCGCCGTTTTTCACCAGGGACGAGACTGCGAACTAATCCTTTAAAGACACCATTAGCCACCGGTATCATTCACCGCAATCTTGTAAGATAAAATCGATAAAATAAAGCACTTGGATCGAAGGTCTTTTAGTGGGAGATTGATTAGGGAATGGGAGTTCTGAAGATAGAAAGTACTGACTGAGCTATTGACAACGAAAACTGTCAGGGAACTTCAAGGAAACAAGTTTATTTACTGTTTTGTAAAATGTTCCCTGTTTTAATTGTACGATTCAAACCTATGTGTATTCGTTTTAAACGAAATCTATTCACTGCTCTAATAATCGTAAATAAGTTTGTTTAATTAACTGTTCGTTGAATCGAGTGTACAATAAATACTTAATGCTAATGCAAGCTTGGTTGACCGCTGGGTTTCATCTGGTCGAGCTGGTTCTACTCTGCCGGTCTAAAGTCTGAACTAATCTTACCCTGAGTTTTGGATAAAGGGTTCCATTAATTCACCACCGCGGAAGAAAATTCAAAATGAATACCTCCTTTAACCATCAGTAAAGCTCCCTTTCTGGACTTGAGCAAGAAATATATATTAAAATATCATTAAAGACGCTTTTAGCACAAGAATCAAATCGATGCAAGAAACGGGGATAAAACTGCGAGAAGATCAAAGTTTTGTATCTGGAATCCAGATATTAGTTAAATTCAGTCACCCCTTGGTATAAATCGACCTCAGCTAATTGTATGTGTGATGTTTTCATCCTTTATCAAAGAGCAAATCGTGACAAGAACTTTCATATTCAAATTCGTTTCGTCATCATCATCGTTTCGTAACCAAAAGATTTATTAATATTCTAAGAGATGTTTTCACAACACGATGTATGCTGTTTGATATGTTTAATTTCGTTGTCTCTCTTCAGAATACTTTATAGTTTGTAACGGTCCATAGCCCAGCTTCTCTTAAGGCTAGGAGTCGAGTTCGTTTAAACACTGTCGTAGGTTTTCGCGGCCCGAGTCAAATATTACACTTGGCTTTCGGGTAGCCACGTCGATTGTAGCTGAAACGCGTTGAGCAGGTAACACTGCCCAAGATTTTAGTTGACAGTCACAGACTAAACCATACTTGACCTAGGTCTACTCTGAGACTAATAGAATAATAGGGCTTCCCACAGACCTGGATCGAGTAGATTTTACTCTGACTGTCAAGTAAAGTCTTCAAGTTGTGACTCTGAAGATGGCCAGTGTAACCTGCCCGAAACGTCGGCGTTTTAGCTACATTCGACGCAGCTAAACCTAAAAGCCAAGTTTAATAATATTTGATTTGTTTTTTGGTTTATGTGACGATCGAAAAAGCAATGAGGTTCGTAATAAATAGTACCGTATAATGCCCCCTCCTCACCCCCCACCACCGAAAATCAGTTAATTGTAACTAAGTTGGTAGGCAATACATACAATTTATTTATTTAACGCACTACCTGGGATTTCTGTAACGGTGCCAACATCTGAGTTGTCCAGCCATGTTTCGTAGTTCGGAGACAAATCTTCACACAGGAATCTCCGAAGCACGAGATGGTAGTAAACTTCCATTGTGCAATATTGCGTCTTTCACAAAACTATTGCTCTGAAGATATAAAATCCCAGCCCATCTTTCTTTAAGATAAAACACGCTATATTAAACCACTTTAAGTGTCCACGTATAGCCTTGAGAGGTTTATCGCATAAACTCAGCCGAAGACCGTAACTTCACTTCTTTCATGTACGTTCAAATGGCCTTGAGCACGACACAGCTGGAATGCAACATTTTCCAACCCTTGCCCGTGATTTCACTTCAAACTTACATTTTAAGAAAACGGTCATCGTTTCAGTGTCCCTTTTTGAACAGATAACATTTAAATTTTTAAATTGCATTTTATTAATTTGTTGCCGTAATATAATTTTCTCGTTTAAATTAACTGAGTCTCTATTAGCATCATTTCCAACATTTGAGACGTAAATCCAAATAGCATTATCATAGAGTTTGAACATCAAATTGACTTTATATAAGCCATGTTTGTGGAGATCGACCGAAATATCTAGAGCTAAAATAGACTAGTCATCTACACCAGTAAGACGACAGATGATTATCATTGAATGATTGGGTAATTTCTTCAATTTTAATTAATGTAACATACGCAAAACTCTTTATTTACTTCAGTTAAATATCCACTATTTAATGCAAATAAGTAATATCATTAATCAGAACGCGGTGGTTGTGACACGAGCAAATACAGATAGTAACTATGAACGATTGAGTGTTTGGGTCACTTGTATTTTCTTTAGAACATTCTTCCTGGTTTCGATGGCAAAACTCTGGTTATCTGAAACTTCTATAAAATACTAACAAATATTGGATATATTTTTTGTACATGATATTTAAAAACAAAAGGAATATTAAAAAACAACACATCTAAATGTCTGTGAATAATTAAAAATATTTGTGGACTTTTTTTCTGTTAACAAATTAATGAGCTCAGTTCATAACATGCTTGTTAATCAAGGACTCGTTCCAACTGTATTTCTAAATCTGTTGCAGGTAGTTCTCTCTCTTTTCAATTAAAAAACAAAACAACCTGTATTTTCAATTCAAATTTAATTAAAGGTTTAATATTTTATATCATGCGGTGTAGAAATTAAATGCATAATGGATTGAATTGATCAGTGTTTGCTAGAAATGAAAAATCTGTTTGAATCAGTTTTCAACATCTAAATTTAATTGTAAAAGTGCCAATAACCCGTGTACTTTTATTAGTCAGTAAACGCATATTATTTCAAATATTAATATCAAAATAACATTACCAATCTTGAAATCGATATCACGTAAATTAAACTGCAATATTAATTGTCAACTCGTGCGTCAAATTGCGGATTAAGTCTCACAACTGTCTGTTTGTGAGCGAGATTTGAGGTAATTTACAACGTGTCACGGTTTTAATCACTATTTCCAGGCTCGTTGATGTTTTTGGTTTCAGTTGTACATCGAGTTGGCCAATATCAGCTCCTAGCTTGCCTACAGAAGTGTGATTGCAAATTATTGCCTCAAATAAAATGCAAAATCCCGTAGGCCAATATAAATGATCATATTGTGATATAAATACTTGAGTACACTGTGTTCCGCACTCAGTACATCTTTCCTCTCATCCCAAGCGTAGTATTCAGATAATAAGGTATGAGTTGATTTTACTAACAATGTTTTCGTGGAAATAATATCCATAATTGATTTGGGTAACGATCCGCGCATTAGAGCCGCCGAGGCTCTCAAGTAAATACTAGAACCCAATCACGCGAACAGTTTACCCAGCGCGCTACTGACATTTCACTGACCATGGCGAAATATAATTCAAAATTGGTTTTTCAAGACGGCAAATAGCGAGGACCGACTAAAAACCCCAGGGAGGTTTTCTCGTTACTGTAGCACATATTCTACCTTGCAGCTACCTTGAAATGGTGATTGAATTTTAAATTGCCTTCTAAAATACTTCCCCACATTTTAGTCTCTACTAAAACGAACACATAAATATTTTGTTATAACTGGGAAAAGACTATCAGTCTACAATAATAAGATGGAAGACAGTGAAGGAGTGGTGCTAGAATAGTCGCCTATGTGAGGATATAATACCAAGCTTGTAACCTTGGAAGCCTAACTGCACAAAGCAGCTGACTAACTCGTGATAATATCATCTATTATTGTTTTAAACTAATTCCAACATTTGTTTGCGATCCTGCGTAAACGTGAGGCGTCCCCACCTCTCTTTCTTTCCATGTTCCGTTTCTCTGAGAGCGGCACTCCAGCTCGCCAGCAATCCATCCTTGTCTGCTATTTTCCCTTCCTTGCAGTAAATTTATTATGTCTCCTTCTATTTATTTCTTAATTCTATGTCTACTCTTCGTAACTATAACTCTTCCTACTTCCCCACACCCAACTCATTTTCTCATAATGAAAAGCCTACGAAAAGGCTCGGTGTGAGATAGGACTGTCGTAAAACATCACATTAGGAGAAAAGTGTGCTAAACCCGCTATATTGCTCCCCATCCTGGGACACAGTTACACAGTCGTCCGTTAACCAATCTGACGAAATGAGAAGAGACACGATGTGTGCCAAACTGACAATCATTACACAAGTAATACATTATTCATGTTCGTCCCATCGGGTCCATTTGAGTAGCCTTAATGCGCGACAAGTGTGGAGGTCTTAGGCGGCTCAACAAATTAAGTCCGCTGAAAAGTGTGGTGGAAAATTGTAAATTTATGATATGTCACGTACAATTATAAGACTGCCTTAGCCGTCTTGTAGCTCTGGCGGTGGCGGAATATCCAGATGTAAAGAGATTAAGTTGCAAAACAAAGTCTCCTTACTCCCCGCCTCTTTAACATTACGTTCGTCTCTCCCCACGTATTAACTCATCTTGAGACGAGTGATAGCCGGAATCTGGCTTCGGATACAGACACTGATAAATGAACTAGAGTTGGAAAAGGTGGATGAAGGAGGCACGTAAGACGAAAGAAAATATGGAGAATGATTCCAGAAAGACATGAAATAAATTACTACTTCTCAAGTCTGTGAAATATATTAGAAAGAAAGGGTTGAAAAAGCCGAGCAGATTTTCATTATAACTTAAAACTGAAGACGAAACTCGGACCAGAGCAAGAGAGAAAATAGCTCCGCGTGATTTCTTAGCATGGATAAAATTTAATAAGAACCTGCATTGTGTCTGAGTAGAAAAATCGCAGAAAATTATACTAAAAATGTTCAAAACAAAATTTCAAACACCTTTTATGTAATTGTTCAAAGTTTGAACAAATCTAAGAACTATTCGTCTTCATTTTACGGTAAGTTTAGACTCAGGGGTTGTTTGCATAATTCTTTATACGTGGCTACCTCAAGAGCTAACAGATATTCCTTCAAGAAAACGACTATGGCTTTGGGGTTTACTAATGTCAGTATTAGGTAGTTACGCAAATGAGTGTGTGTATAGTATGAAAAAATAGTCAAACATCAACTGCAATGCAGTTCTTTAAATACTTGCTTTATTTCAGTGGCCGGACGGTTTAACATGTAGAGTCTCCTTCTCATAAATTCAACTCAACATTTTAATAAATAAAATCTTTTGGATCTTGTTTAAAGGAATATACCACTTTCAGTTCGCATAAATTTACCCCAAGATATTTTCATTAAAGTAGAGTTTGTTAATTTGGTAAGTAACTCACTGATCTAACACCCATTATATATTCCATGTTACGGCTGTAAGAACGCGCTCAAGTCTGTTAGTGGTAGCTAAACACTGTCTGCAGTCACATCCTCTACAACTTTACCCAAACAATTCAAAACAAAGACATGGTTTTTAAATAATATTTTGCCAATTATAATAGTATTAATATTACTCTTAGCCTTATATTAATATTACCGTACCTAGGTAAAATTTCGTTTTGATTTTTATAATTTAGGCTAGAAAATATTTTTAATCTAATATATTATGTTAATGCATCTAATTGTAGAAAAAAGTTGCAAAAATATAGGACGTAAAACCCAGTTATCATCATCTAATTGTTAGTAATTTAGTCAGTCATAAGGATTTTACGGCTCACAACATTGGACTATGTTGTTTTATTATAGTAAGTATATATTAATACTATTTTTATTTCATTATGGCATATTGTATATAACTGGTTGGAATATAATATGCATTTAGCTCACATAGTGGGGACAAAGAACAAGGTCGAATTAATCGAAATGACATGAACTCTATCCATTGTTGTATTTCCCTTTGTCTGCCACTGCCACACACACTTTTCTATTCAAACATAAATTAATTTAAAATGAATTGATGAATGTTGACAGAAATGAATTTAAAATTTTATAAATTGTATTTCTAGGTGATGTTTATTACATTTCTGTACAAAAGCTTTATTTATAAAACTTTGTATTCATGCTATACAATATACTCCTTGCGTACGTTGTAAAAAAAAGGCACTAGTAAGAGTGTAAAGAGTACTCATTAAAATACACGAATGCATATCTCGATCTAATAATTCAATGAACCGTCGAATATTCTGCTCTTCCACATCGGTAATTTATTTCAATTAACATCATTTGGTTGTCCGCTCGGATTGTGAATAAATCAATACATGCATACACAAGTAGGAATTACCATGAATCACTTAACACAGCTTCATCGCTGTCAATATGGTGTTAAAATCGCAGCGACAAAATTAGTTAGTAGAAGGCGGCAGCATTGGTTTCATGTCGCAACATGTTTTATTTTTTATTTTATTGTAATTAAGGCCAGTGTAGGGCACAATGCCCTCTTTAGCCTGATGAGTGATGATTGATGAATGATAATGAGGAAGGGAGAAGCCTTGTACCAACACGTAGTCTACTACTGTCGAAAAGTACCAAGGGGACCATCGGCTTTACGTCCCATCCGAAAGGACGGTGTAACTTTGACCAGTCATATAGGTTCCTCCATTAACCTGGACTGCCGAGCAGTTGACGAGAAGAACGAAGCTGTTACACAAGCTTTCGAACCCTCCAATCTGCTCTAACCAACGGTAATTAGTGTTTCAGAGGAGAGTGGTCACCCATCTGCATATTGTGCAGTTTATCACAAGTCATAAGCAAGATCGTTCGTCTTCTAAATAGAGAGAAATAGTTAAGATAGTATTTCCAATACCATTCACATAACATTATTATTCATTGTTTTTTCCTATAGTTTATTTATTTATGAATACAAATTTATTGTGCAAAGGGTGCAAGGCCTTCTGATGATCCAAACAAAATGGTTCATTTATTTACTGCCGAGGGCTAATCGTATTCAGTTATGAAACTGATTTAAGAGAGATAATCAAACCAATACAGTGACCAGATAATACAAAAACTGCTTAACCATAGCTTAAAAACATGAGTAAACTGTGTCAAATAATGTTACGATGTGTGGTTGAGTAGGCCATACATACAAGATCTTGAATCACATTTTGTGAAAGGAGAAAGAGAACTGAACTGAACTGAACGCTTTTGTGAGAAAAAGTGATTTGGACTGCGTGAAAGAGGCAAGAAACAAGATTGACTAGAAATGTGATGGAGTTGGAAGTGCGGGCGGGGTTTGGGGTGAGGGGGGGGGGGGGGGGGTAGGATCAAGGTAAAGATTTAGGTGTTTGCTGGGAACAAGCTGGTTATGCAATATGAGTGGTAGGCCTATTGCTTGTAGCGATACAAAGGATCGTGGCACGATGTTTGCCGTATATGTTATTCTGGGTGATGATGAGAAGGATTATAAAAATGAACGGTCAATTTTGAATTACCAGCTTCTCACGTCACATGTACAGTAATTCCGCGTATTCATGTGCTTAACATAAAAAAGTGATTGCGAGTTAATTATGATAAATGTTGATTCAATGTGATTGCTCTGATTTTCAGTATTATTACAAATATTAGAACAATAATTGTGTGAGTGTTTGTACGGGGGGGGGGGGAAGGGTGTGGTCTAATGAGTAAACACAATTAATTATATATACTATCCTGTGAAACCAGTACTTAAATACATAGTGTACGTGTAAATACGTGCATTACATTTTCTAACAAAATGCTGCAAAACTAAATGCAAATTGTTAATGCAACAAAAATGGCCGACGCTTCTGAAAGTGTTTGCTATCGTTTATTCAATTTACTTTTATTCAATGGTGTCTCACACATCATATTATGCTTGATTTAGTTTTACGAAAACGTATTTGTTCAATTATCACCACATCTGTAGATAACGGCCATCAAATGGTATTAAAATAAAGAAGAAATGAACCCAAATATCGAAAGGGAGAGGAATGCCACGTGGTGTCGTTTTTACGTACAGCCAGTGGCGTATCCACGGGGGGGGGGGGGGGGTGCTGGGAGGCTGGAGCCCCCCCCCTCTGAAATCCCAGCTTTAATTATACTCTGCAAATCACAAAAAATTAAATAGAGTTACTTATTAATTTCTCCATTTGCTTAGTCGGGGAACACTCCCGTATAGATGAGATTGTATAAGTTGAAACAATAGTAATTTCATTTAATATTAATTGTTGAAATTATTTTGAAATCGTTTTGGCGCCTTTGTAACCCGTATCCCGTTACCTTCGTCTAAAACACATTAAAACCACTTACAAAATATGGATCTATAAAAAAATTGCCTGCGGCTCTATTGTGGGGAACATACCCCCCCCCCAACCCCCCATTGTGTCGTTTGTTGAACACCTTTTTACAGTTATATCCAACTCAGTGCAGCCCGACATTTATTCGTGCGTATATGCCAGTGCGTACGGCGTTCTACACGATGCCCTGCTAATAGTGGCAAGGGGAATTATGACATTCCAATGACGTCATCAACAATCTTATTTCTGTTGGTTTTTAATTAGTGACCGGGTTAAATATCCTTTGTTGTGGAACAAGCATCGCTCGCAAGGTTCTCGGTAACACGTGTGTTAATAATAATAATAATAATAATAATAATAATAATAATAATAATAATAATAATAATAATAATAATAATAATAATAATAATAATAATAATAATAATAATAATAATAATAATAATAATATTAATATTAATAATAATAATATTAATATTAATAATAATAATAATAATAATAATAATAATAATAATAATAATAATAATAATAATAATAATAATAATAATAATAATAATAAATATAATAATAATTATAATAATAATAATAATAATAATAAGAAGAAGAAGAAGAAGAAGAAGAAGAAGAAGAAGAAGAAGAAGAAGAAGAAGAAGAAGAAGAAGAAGAAGAAGAAGAAGAAGAAGAAGAAGAAGAAGAAGAAGAAGAAGAATTTTTCGTAGGAATACCCGTTATCGGGTGCACACCAGCTTTACCTGATGTGGCCCTCTTCAGTTAACTAACTAGGTTATTAGAGTGTATGGATAGTTGGGAAGGAATATCCGAGGGCTATTAGTAGGACTCAATCCCAGCATTCGCCTTCACGACTGTGGAAATCCTCGGGAAAAAACCTTCAGTCAGGACTGCCGGTGGCCGGAATCGAACCGGCGACCACCGAATTAGAGTCTCGCGTCTTACCGCTGAGCCACCTCTATCGGTGTGTGTTGATAGACCGTGCTCAGGAAAGCTGCCTAAATTAAGTGACCACAACCCCAGGAACACAATTCCACAAATCGTGCGTTTTAATTAACGTCACCATTGATCGACTTAATTACTTCATCATATGTTCGCTAGTGATAACGAGATCTGTGATTCGTTTACAGATGTCATTTAACGATAGGATCGTGTAATAAATTGAGTTGATCAACATTTAGCGTGTATGCCTCATCACCAATTAATGAACGCGTTTTAACTCGATAGTGGCTAATCGCTACATTTCGTTCTCAAGCATTCAGAACGATGGGTACGTTGACGTTAAAAATCGCACCAAATTGTCATGATTTAATCATATCTCAAGAATACACCTAGAAATCGAAAATCTGAGTAATGAGCGGGCTGTGGTTTGGTAAGCCCTACAGACTGAACTATTAATGTATTTTACATTATAATCAGTATGAATGTGATACTTATTTAATTAATAATCACAGTCATACTGATTATAATGTTAAATACATGTATTATTCAGTTTGTAGGGTTTACCAAACCACAGCCTGCTTCTTACTCTGATTTTAGATTTCGATTTGCATTCTTGAGATATAATTAAAACATGACAATCAGCTGCGGTTTTGGACGTCAACGCACCCATCGATCTTAAGCGTGTGTCATACGGAAATGTGAAAGCAAAAAGTAAAGAGTAGAGGTAGTATGTAGCTTACGGGACTTTTCACTTGTTCAACATAGTCCTACTTTTGGTGAGAACTTCTCACTTTTCACTTTTTCCCGTTAGCTACCCGCTATATCTACGCTTTACTTCTGCGTTTTAACTTTCTTAACTTCTCCGTGTAACATAACATCCGCTTTTCCATATTATACATTATGTATGGTGTGTGTCACTCTTTGAAGACGATATCTGTAATACCTTTGTCAGATCCGGTGAGTCTATACTTAGTCATAGGTAAGCATAATAACATAGATGGCATTTCTTATTGAAAATTTCCAGTTTTTAGTTTGATCTCAACTCATAGGTAACTTATACTTCTTACCACTAACCCTGTGTGTGTCCCGAAACAACCATATATACCGACGCGTTCGTCGTTATGAGTGATTCATGTCCAATTAGCCATCGGTATTTGGAATTGCGGCTCAATGATTGATCACGAATCACAATTCTCTATGACGAAATCATCTGTAAGGTTGTTTGTAATGTTGTAAGTAAAGCTTTAAAATTAAGAATGGGATGTGATAATGGTGAGACATAACATTCAAAAAAATAAAAAATATGCGGTCAGTTCAAATTCGACGGAGTTAATCTTTAAACTAAGATATGAATTACAAACTTCATTAAAGTGAACAGTAAAGTTATTACTTCGGAACCAAGTTGTTGTATTAGTAGAGTATAGATTGATCCCGGTTTGCTTCCAATAGCGGATTGATGAAACTGATAAAGCAGCCAAATGAAATAATTCTGGCAAGTTCGCAGCCTCTTGCCAACAAAACAGTTTCCATCCTTTTGCGAGAGAAAAACATGATTTATAAACTATGCCACAACCAAATACTTTTGAAATCCGACCGCGGTATCTCGATAAATCTTTCATCCTTCTAACGAATAAGGGTGGTCACCCATTCAGCACATTATGTTGGAATTGCGACTTTTTTCGGGGTTTGAAACGATTTCACCACCAAACGGTTTCCCTAACGCGGGTATCACGAACATTTCCTCCCAGGACTATAGCATCGATTTCATCTTGTATTATGTCATCACAAACAAAATGAAATGTGAATGAAGTGTTGTTGCTCAACAACAAACGGATTGGTCTCTATATAAAGCACAGCTATAAAGTTGACACAAACAGTAACTGTCTCAAGTTACAATACTCATCTCCTTGAATATGCCTTATGAGGAACGTCAACTTCAGCCCTTTGTGGAGTTTCTGCTTATCATTCAAAATGCCTACTCGAAATACAACCTTCTAATCAGGGTTTTGTTGAATACTGACAATAGAGGCCGAGATTGCAGGCGCATCTCAATTTACCATAGCGGCGTTATCGCTGAAATATGTGATGACATTTTTATGTTTCAATGAAAAAGACGCCTCACGGAAAATGAGTAGCTAAGCTTTATTTGAGAAGTGCGTAAGAGTTCTTCCTCTAATTCCGTAAACAAGACGTTTTTTGTACAATATTCAAAATAGGTCACCGTTTTATGGCGTAATACATTCGAAATTTGTGGATGACTATAATTATCGGACTGAATGTATCTAATGTTGAAACTTCTAATTTCATGTAGTAATGCTCCAGCACATCTGTGCACACGGGCCGTGCGAGTGAGAAACCTTAGCATTCAGGAATGCAGTCACACAGAAAGTTAATCCGCTGATAAATGCGAAGCCTGAATGCCGCTGGGTGACCTAGTTCGGAGACCGATCGGAGTGGTAATTCATCACGTAATACGTGTGGACTCAAGAAGTCAAGTGAAATAAGAATTTCCTCCAGCACGTCGAAGAATCACATTAAATCACATAGTTAATGATTTCATTCAGAACGAAAACGAATGAGGTCAACAGGAAAGATAACATTTCAATTGTTTGCCGCTTTTCCTTCAAAATGCGAATGTTTAGCATAGAGACTTAATATAAATTAGCAAATGTATTAAATGCTCTTGTTTTTCAAAATTAAAATGTAATAGAATAAAAGTTGCTAGTGGAAATGTACATTAAACTATCGTCTCTAAAAAAAAAGAACTAGTCAGCTTTAAAGCAAGTGTAGAAATACTTTTCTATTCAAACATCTTGGCTAACACTTCGGGACACGTACTTTTCTTTATCCAAATTAAATGTGCATAATTGATTATTCCTTGTTGAGTCCCAGTGGACGCCTCGCTCGAACCCATCAAGGCAAGTAGTCCAGGCGGCCACCCGGCCCTAAAGCGAAAGACAAACAAATCACTACAGTTTCATTCGAATTACAAATCCCTAGTCCCTCTTTTAGCGCCGAATGAGAGCAAATACTTGTTAATATTTAAGGTCCTAAGACGCCTAGAGCATTTAACTTGTTCCGCGGGTAAGTGGAGCCCGTGAAGCCGGTCCGCGCTCAACAGGGAAGCTCAGAAACTCGCCGTAATATCATCAAGTTCTTTTAAAAGAATGTAAATCAGGTTTAAGTTTACTTCTAAAAGAAGTCGGCGCTTCACAATGCGTTATGGGAAAGATTATAATATCAAAGAAAGAACTTGCTCTTTAGAATCGAACAATTAACACTTGAATCTTCATCGTAGCTTCAGAAATTTGTAAACTTAGAATTTTTTGTGAAATTTCTGCTTGAATCATTCAATCCTGTTTTAAAGTAAGAATATATTTACATAATACGTTTCAAGTTCTAGCTGTTACGTTGACAGCAATGTTACGCTAGTATGTTCGATCGGTACATAGCCACCAATTACTTAGAGCACCAGGGATTCCTTTCTATTGCTTGAAGTATCACGTATTGCGAGAATCTTGACCATACCCCTGTTGAGGCGATGCACTCGCCTGTCTTTCGTCTTGAACCCTTTATGAGTAGACAAAGAGTCTTTGGACAAACGGATTCGAAAAAACGCTTTGGTAGAATAGTTTGAACTAAAAATATTTATTAGGCGTAGTAGACAAAGCTTATCAAGTTTAGAGAACATTACTTAATGAATGTATTGCTATTGGTTTTTCTTTGTCTTATGAGGAGTTAGATATTCCCTTCTTCAATAACCAGTGTTATAACTTAATAGGATAACAGTAACACAAATAAATTGGTCAAATATCGCCGAGATCGATAAAAAACATTAGATATATTTACAGGATAGCTCAGTCGATGGTCGTCTTGCCAGACGTACAGTAAAGAAAGGCTGGTTTATTTTTACTTCAGGCTGTGCTTACAAAGGGTATGCCAAATTGTGTTCAACTATTTATTTTAGCAGTTCAGTGAAACGCATAAATGTCTACCTCTATTTGTGGCTAGACCTATAAATCAGTATTGAATACCGGATTATGTTGTTCCTTGCTTTCAAATATTGAGATAACTATCTTTATTGGCATCCGTTACATTTGCAAGGTGTGTAATATAAACTAAGATCTTCCTTGGTTGCCCATGAACGATGACAAGAAGACGACATTAAGTATTGCGTTTAAGATGATAATAACCACATCCATCTAATTCATGATGCAATTATTGCTTCGTCCTTGTATATTACAGGATATATATAAGGTGCCTTGTGTCTTATCCTGGGAATAAACAGACATGCAAAATAGATTTCCAGTATCTGTCTTAACATAGCGTTTACATTGAACAGCCGTCTCAAACAAACATGGACCGAACCCATGGATGATGGTTGATGACTGGTTCACCGCAAGCCTGCTGGCACCAGATAGCACACACAAATTATTCATTGATTAACGTGAGTTACGATCCCCTAAAGGCACAATCCGTGATCTGGGGAGCAAAACCTTAAGGAAAGTGTGATAACTTGACAGACGCCCACAACAGCTGCGGTAATCATTTTAGTCAGTCAACGCTAGTTGCGTTTATGTTAATTGTAACTGTGGATAGCAGAGGATCGCACAAATATTTCAAGAGTAGAACGTATACATGTATTGATGCACGTGAGTGATTACGAATTGCACTCCTCGCACGAAATCGTGTTTTTGAACAGGTACGTTTGGATCTGGAGAGTTGTAGAGTTCTATTCACACAAAATGGCAGATTGTGTACGTTCCGGATTTCTCGAGCTTTTATTTTTTATCTGTCAGCCGTCTAAAGCCCAGACAGATAAATGATTTGGTCGAACGAGTTTATAGACAAAAGACGACTATTAGGAAGTCCTGCAGTGGTTTAAAAAAATATACGTCTAGCTGGGGCAGCTAGCCACCATTTTGTAAACAGTGTTTCGAATGAAATGTTAACTTTTACTCTCAGACTGACTAACGAATGTTTACAAAATGTGTTTTTAATTCATCATCGTACCTACAGCAACTACCGGTAACAATGTAATATAATGTGTATGCTTTGCATCAAAAATCTTTGGGTAGATCAATAATAATCAATAACCACGAATAAAGTTATCCTTTGATGGAGATTAATATGTTGTTGTGAGATTAATGATAAATGATTGATTAATAAAAATGGTGAAATAAATTATTCTACATTTTTAAATATAATTTTTATACTTATATACTTAACAAACTGTAGGAACAACAAAGTAGTAATTAACATGTCAGTAGGCTCTCTAAACATGTATTTTACAGGTTTGACTTTCATATCGTATTCCAAGACACTAACGAAAAACAAAGAAACTGTGAACACAATTTCAGTAGCTTTTGATGGGTGCGGTTATAATGAGTTTCATTTAACACATTATTCTCCACAGCCAATTCTCCGTATTGTGTTTTAACACTCTTAACTAAACTCTTTACACGCAGGAACCTTAAAAAATTAATTCACTTTAATATTACTTAATTGACGCTTTACCTACGTAACGAGCAAAGAGGGGGCTGTCAAGTTCGGTTTCACATGGAACCTGAACCCCGTAGTGTTTGTCCAGAGGCTTTGTGGACGATTTCGGACCGAACCAGCTCCTACATTTCTGTGTAACGCTTCAACAATTTTATATAAATACATCTACATATACATTAAAAATAATTAAAATTAAATTTAAAAAATCCATATCTTATAAAGTAATATATTAATGCAAAAGCAAACCCCTAAAAAGTACTTTTGATGTCCCTGAAGTGCGAGTAATATGTAGATGACATTTACTCTCAACTGTTTGTATATTTAATGTAATCATATCAATTAAAATGAAATAGGTGCATGTTTAAGGGGAACGTAATAAAAATAGGTTATTTCACTATCCAATTTACGCCATTTACACTTGTGTCTAACGTAGAGAATTTAAAAAAACGCGTGTATAATATATTTTCGAAAGATTATATTTTTTGATCGGGCAAAAAATAATAAACTTCGTGTCGAAGTGAGCATTTTCTAATATTTGGTAGCAATCAATCAGAAGATGTACACATTTTAATAACAAACAAGTTATTAGAAAATTGTTAGCAAACCATGCTAACTAAGCTAACCATGTGTGCTTTATTTAATGTTATTTTCTTTACATCTTCAAGTACTAGTAGCTAAATTGTAATTAGAAGTGTTTACTTGATTGGAATACCGTGTTTACACTACAATGAATATCTAAATCCATTCTAAAATGCTGGACTATAACATGCATGTGGATTTTAATAGGACATTTTAAGAACCAATAGTTCTATCTCCGTGCCATGACATTAAACGTAATAGTGTTAAAACAATTAACCGTAATTACAACATCGCTTTCTTGATACATCATTGAACCCAAACTGACCTAGCGGATTATTTCTTCTTAGTTTTGCAATCACTTTAAAACGATTCTTTTAAGTTATCTTTAGTCCCGAGTTTGTTTTGCTTGTAGGGGTGCTTGGAAATATTTTAGGTACTTAAAGAAGAATATTCGTATACGTTCATATTTACGGATAATTTATGGGACTTGTGAAACTGAATACATGATGTGCGGATGCCCTTGGGGTATAATTTCCATTAAACTTCTCTCCTACTCTCTCCCTCCCCCACTACTTAAGAGTAGCGAAGGTAATATATTAACTAACTGAGGCGTTGCTAATCAAAAGCGGGAGATATGCAGAGATTTTTCCTAGAAAAATTTTATTAGTGTTTTGTTGCTCATGGCTTTGCGTCTTTATTTTTTGAGTTATTTGGATGTTTCATCCCTACCGTATGAGAGTAGATTATTGGAAGGCTAGCACGTACAGTGCAAAAAATACCACTATAACATGAGTTAAAGTGTATGAATATATGGCCCCGCCAACCCCTCCATCCTCATAATCAGGCTAGAATCATGGCTTGGGCATGGATGTAATTTGGTGTTGTTTTATCTTCACGTATAACCCTTAATTATCGTCTCGATAAGCATTGTTGACAAAACATAAGAGGCAGCTCAAATATCATGTACACTCTACAGAAAGATTTATATTGTGACTTTAAACACTCTTTTATGGAATAGGTGTGAAAATATTATTCCGACAGTTCCTACGTAAGGAGGTCAATTGAGATGGAAAATTAAATGTGAATAAATAGATTCATCGCCATTTGTTTATCTTTAAGGGCTGTTGTTTTACCTTCCACAATTATGCACATTCATAAAAAAATATATAAAACAAAATTTTGTTCATCTACATCTAGTTCTAATCCTTAACCGTATTCGAGAATACAACAATATTGTTTACAAAGCCACGAAATTAGATTTACAAATTGAAAACACTCGTTATCTCGACTTTTTGCTTAGTTTTTGTATGCACTCGACACTTTAGATTGCAATTAGTTTTATACTCAATCTAGCGGACGCGTAGACACAAAATAGTTTTAAATCTACTCATTAGTACTAAAAAAACTAAAACATATGAGAAACATTCAACACAATCTCATTAAATGAGGAATTACAACCTCATACATCTTTCTTATTTTTTTCGAAAAAATAATAGTTATTTTGGTGACACGTTTTTTAAATTCAAGTTGTAAACGATTTAACAAATATATGTAACATACCGTTAACGTTAACCGATGAAATATAACGATATAACGTAACGAAACGAAATATTAATGTCTGTTCATATTTAAGAAGTGATCCCAAACATACCCCAACTAAAACAAATAAAAATCATGAAACTATAACCTTTTTCAAGAATACGAGATGTGAAATCACAAAACAGAAGATTAATAATTAAAAAACGTGATTTGCAGACAAAACTCTTTTGTTTTTTCAACCGAAGGTTTATTTTGAGCACCGCTAGCAGTTTGGTTGGACATCTTACTGAAATTGAAATAAGTCTATCAGCTATGCTCGTCACGTCGATTACTGTAAAACATGGAATACTAATTCACATTCGTCGTATATTTCAGTGATGGGCTGCGCATTAAACGCTGGACTGTCAAATACAAGTGGCCTAGCCCAGTGTGAGTCCCTACTTCTCTACTCCCACCCACCACCATTCACTGTTTTGATAGATTCACACATTCACATTAACACCAATTAATTCCACACTGTCAAACGTTATGACGGAACACACCACAAGTTAGTCGTGTTAATTTAATAACAAAATTGTGTCAGTTTATTTCAAAGCCAACGTGAATTAATTAGGTTTTAAGTTTTGATGTCATGAACGATCAGCAAACTTCAAATTCATTCAAAGTAAGATATTAAAGAAGATCATCCCAAATGTGACTTGATTCATACCATTAATTGAAAATTGTCGTTTTGATTAGCATTGTTGACAAAAATAAGAGACAGCTCAAATATCATCTTCGGAAAGAGTCGGTTATATTGTTATTTTAAACACTTATTTCACTCATTTCACAAAACATCTGACGATGCATTGGTAGCTACACTATCGTTGACTCGTGATGACCCCACAGTGCAGCTTTATCACACCATTCACTCTGATAGGGGGAAAATACAAAAAACTAATTCCTTGACCTAATAGACTTACTTGTTTTTTTTTATCTACGCCAAGCTACGATATTTTATTGTGAGATGACGTAAGAGATTGTATTAACTTTTTTTGTGCGGAGGGAGAGAGAGAGAGTGCTCTTGAATTCCAAGATGTAATCTAGTTTGCAAGACTGAGTAAGATTTCTTTTAACATGGAGTAAAATATATTTAACAAACTGGTTTACATTTCGAAAACAATTACTCCCGGCGAGTGGGGTCGCGACAAAGCAAGTGTTTCAAAGATGTAGAACACTAAATTAGGAACCTAAAATTTAACAACGGGTCCGTCTAAAGGAATTTTTGGTCCTTCTGGTAATTTAAAATGTGTAAATATATTCGCTTCTGCTTACGCTAGCTTTAATTAAAGAAGTTGTAATCAACGCAAATATAAATATAAATTGGGGTTGTTTGTTGTACACGGCTCATATTTATGCAACGAATCATGGTGGAGACAATGTGCTTGGGATCCATCAGTGATGATAATGAAGTCAGGAAGAAAGGAAAGCCCGGACAGGCGCACGTGGCCTACTCCTCAGGACGATCAGGACGATCAGGACGTGTAAACAGAGAAAGATAGCATTTGACAGCAGAGGTTAAGTGGTGCCACAGCAACATTGTGAATGCTGCCGCCATAGAGTGGTCATTATCTACGAGGTCAACATTCACAAGATTGCTGTGGGACGACATTACTAATTGTTTCGAAAAATCGTTCAAAATTCTGTTTGTAAATCCGACAACTCATCTTATCCTACTTTTATGTCTTAATATTCGGCATACAATGTTCGCTATTAGGTGACCCAGTAATACCACAACATCTTAGACCCAAATATTCAGTGTAATTCGCATTGGGTTCTAAACTAATGAGTCTTATCACTAGCTTCTCCACAAAACACAATTTACACAATCTACAACGAAAATACAAAAATAAACGTGACGTCAACAAAAAGAAGATAAATGATACAGACTATGTATATTGAAGAAAATATTATATTATAATGAAACCTATTTATCACAAGCATGGAGCTTAGCTGATGCGGAAATTGATGCTAACTGCAGCGATTTCAATAATTACAGTCTCTTCCAGTTGAGTGCGCGCCAAGTAGTGTGCAATGTGCATGGCAAACTGACCGCATTCCATTCGAGTGTTTACTTGGCTTCGTGAGCGGTGGATGGGTGCACTCGATCCCGGAAAAGCAGACAAGGGGAACAGGGGAACACTGAGTAGTGCCCAGCCATCCGGAACATATCTAGGAACATTGTTCGTGAGCTCCAGTACATACTTCCACAGTGAAAAATACTACTCGCGATACTTGAGTAAGTTGAAGTTCGTCTTATTGGCTGTATCAATGCATTTGACCGAGCAACTTAATTGATTGTGTGCCACAAGTGGAACTACCCCGGCTTACACTACTTGAGTGGGGGATTACTGATTACTGGTCGTAGCAAAACGCCGTAATTAGAAGTTGTAATTATCCCACAGAGTACCTAAGTACCGGTGAACAATTAACCATTAACAAGCTCTGGATACGAAATGAAATTTCGTATCTTCAACTGGATTTTCCAACTAATTTCTTTTTTCCTTTTTTTACGTGATTCTTATTTTCAAGCCTCACTATTTGGATGGCTTTGATACTAAGCACATTTTATTTTATTTAAAATTGCTTTTTCTATAATTAATTATAGAAATAAAAATATACAATCGTTATTTCTGTAATTAATTCATTACAGAAATAACACTCATGACAATTACAATACTTGAACGTTTTTTAATTGATTGATTAGCTGCGACGAAACTAAGTGCCGAGTACTAACACATGTTTTAATAACTTTAAGCGTTCTCAAGATATAAATAAAAAAACTAATCGTGAATTTAGCGTGTTCAACTCCCACTTAACCTTAATTGACGATGTGCAGACAATGTTCGGAGGCTGCGATCAAATAGGCTGTGAAAGTTGAATTATCACAGAAAAAACCCAAATTCAAAATTCTCTCAAAGAGTGCTTTATGGGAGCCAAGTTAATGAGCTTCTAGCTGAAAGCACCTTTCCACGCACTTGTATGACGATATTGAACCGTCTTGCTTGGAATGGAATGTGTGTCAACGAATCACCTACAGCGACCTGGCTATGAGTGTGTAATGGGACTTTCGTGCTGGAATAACCCACCCAAAAATATTAATAATCATTATTACTTGTTAATAATATGTACGAAAAAGGGGGTAAGGGACCATGTGACAAGTGCAAGAAAGAACGCGAGGACAGGACAGATGTCACTGTCTTACCTTGATGTTCCAGCGTCGTATTCCAGTGAGGTATTTGGTGCACTGTACTGTATAGACGAGAACTAGGTATGACGTATCGATGTGAACACTGTGAAGACTGAGCAACAACGAGAGAGTACTGCTTCAACAGGCAGACAGACTGTAAGACAGTGACTCAGGGGTTGACGAGGGGTAGGAGAAAGGAATGCAGTTACCGGAGGAGGAAACAGATATTGGTTTGAATACCTGGCGCGAACTAATATTAATATTAATATTAATGCGGGCCACAAAATCCTGGGTATTTCAACATACATATATATAATTATCACGGCTATATGTTAAGTAATTGTTTAGTAGTAGATAACTATTACTCACGTGATAATACCCCAAAAAACAATTACTTAATATATATATAAAATATGTTAAGGATTTGAAATCAGATTTGAAATACATACTTCAAAATCTATAAAAACGCAAACACAATAGTTATATTGTTTCATTTAAAAACTGTAGACATAACAATATCAACATATTTAATTATTTTAAGGCAATTTCATTAGTGCTTAAGTTTCCTATTAAAATATCAGGTCACGAATTACTTAATATATATATATATACAAAACATGTTAAGGATTTGAAATCAGATTTGAAATACATACTTCAAAATCTATAAAAACGCAAACAATAGTTATATTATTTCATTTAAAAACTGTAGACATATCAATATCAACATTCAATTATTTTCAGGCAATTTCATTAGTGCTCAAGTTTCCTATTAAAATATCAGGTCACGAATTGCCTTTCAAAGCTCATCAATAATGGTAACGTTAGCCTACGCTGTTCAATAGATATAGCACTTTACCAAAGAAGGAAACATTTATTAACTAGAAGCGATGCAAAGCAGAGGCAGCGTGGGTTAAATATAGCTAAATTAAGTACTGTATACTGCTTCCACCGGATACAATCTCAATTTCCCCAGTGTGAAAGGTTTCTTTCAAGCGAAGCGATATAAGTTTCCTCTAGGGATGAATGAATGAATGTGAATGAATGAATGATTGTATTGATCTTGTGCTTCAAGTGCGTTTAGCTCTAGTGCATCGGGCGGTTACCTTGGTACGTGCATAGTTACAGATGTCCTTACGTGCGCCATCGCTGAAGACAATCCCGCTTTTAACAAATCTTTGCTTTTCAACGATATTATATTCAAGTTAAGAACGGTAATTTATATACACAGACTTTTTTATATTTTACTAGCATTTTTGAATTATGATAGTAT
This sequence comes from Isoperla grammatica, assembly GCA_945910005.1. Lineage (NCBI taxonomy): Eukaryota > Metazoa > Arthropoda > Insecta > Plecoptera > Perlodidae > Isoperla > Isoperla grammatica. The sequence goes on from OX246745.1 coordinate 10,047,570, forward strand.
TTATCTAAACTTGCTCCCAAACAAATTTACCGATTCGTTTGTCATAGGCGAGTTGTCCGTGGCCAATCAGTTACCGGTATCCGAAAAGTGGGATTCACTGATCTATAACGAAAGAATCTGTAAGGTTATTAACAGAAAATATTTTGTGTACTCTACCTGGTTATGAACTAATAAAGAAAATATTAGGCATTGGAACTAGAACTAACTAGAAACTAGAATACACTAAACTAGAACTAGAAAATAACCAACAAAACACATTATAAACTAGCATACGAGTTGACCACTATGCTTGGCGACGTCCAGCCATACAATACAAAATGAAACTACTAAATGACTCAGTTTTTTACGAATACCACTTAAAATCTACTATACACGACTCATAATTAATGTACACAGACTCTATTTACTGGGAGAGTTCTGGCTGAGTGAGTGAGTGCTCCCGTTGCCAGGGTGATAATATTTAAAAATAAACATCACTAGATTATATATAATCTACACAAAACGTTCAACGACAGCAGAAAACACTAACATATGTGATTTATGTCGACGTACGCCCTAATATAATTATGTGTTTATTATGTTTATTACTTATTATTAAAGTCTATGTAGGAGTTTTTGTATCACATTGCTTTCATGTGGGTGATCAAAATGAGCAAACTATAAATCGTTACAGACATAAACTTATGCTCAATGCACTTTTAGTTTTAACGAAACCTAACATGTGTCAATATAACAAACCCAAAATTAAAAATCAAATTATTCCTTGCAATAAGAACACACCAGTAGAATCTTATATATAGATACACAAAAATTCCGTCATTTCGTTTGGAATAAAGTGTAATTAAAGATAAACGAATTTGCACACTTGAAGAAAGACTCTTTATATTAGCAGCACGTTTAATTAAGCTAATACTAAGCCTGAGCCACGAGCAAAACTGAAAGGAGTATATAAAATTTAGTACAAGTTAAATATTTTAGTTCAATATATCGTCTCGCGAAACGCTTGAGATCCCCAACACAAAAGTTTTGTTCCCAACAGTCAGGAGACTTTAGAATGAGCTTCGCAAACAACATCCCACCTCACAGTAAACATTTTGAATAAGCCTACACATATTTTAGATTTGGATACATATTTCATGTTTCTATATTCTAACCTTATAAAGAAACGTTACAATATTAGTAATTAATATTAGGGACACAGATTTGTTTGTAAGAATTCCAAATATAAAACGATTCTACACAATTGTCAATAATACAACACGCCACCGGTTTTACAAAATAGAAAAAACTATTGCAGATGTTACTATAACTTTTCAACTATCCGACAGACATTTTATGATTTGTTTCTGCTTTCGAGCTCGATTTCCAATCAAAAGAACATGCCACGTTAGTCGAGAGCTTGATTGACGGAAGCCTTGTTGAAGCATAATATCTTGTTATAAAATACATCACCTTCAACACAAAAGAAAGTCTACTGTTCATTGCTCATTTCGATTTCCATGAAAATGTTGTGACTTGTGAATTATTACTTTTAGATTCGCCTTCATTAATCATTTCATAGGAAATATCATTCAGTGTCTGTCCTGTAATAAACGTTATGTACTAAGAAAAGGAATAAAATAAAACTACACATTAAGAGAACAGTGTCAATAATATAATGATACTCTTGAAAGACACCAAACAGTAGAGACAATCTTATGAATTCAGAACAAAGTCTCCATTTGGAAAACAAACATACCTTGAAGTCTTCGCGACCTGTTCTATTTGTATGTTTTTTTCTGAGAAATGCGCACCATACGATTAAAGCACAGTATAGGAATCCATACAGTACCAAAACGCGAGCAATTTTCTTCCTGCTAACACATGCACGCGCAGATCTATAACTACCTGCCGTGGGTGTAGAAGAAGTGAACGTGAAAGTACTACAACTTGAGGTCGTTTTTATAATGGTTAACAACATATGTCAACCACATAAGCGCTATGCTGCGAGTGTCGCAGGCAAGCAGCCGTGCGCAAGTTGTTCAATGGGCCTGCTATAGGAGCTTCGGTGTTGAATGTACTCTTATACTGTAATGGACATTTCGACGCCACCTGCGACAATGCCACCTACACAGTTAGATAGATAGATAGATGGATAGATATTTTAATTTCCCAAAATAAAACATTTCTTAAAAGTTAAAAGGTTGAAAAGCTTATGTGTACCTTTCCGGGCATTTGGGAAAACATCAGTTCAGTTATAATTCGGTCTTGTATACAAATCGTAAAAAAAAAATCACACACATAAAACAAAACTTAAAAGATTCAGACAAGGAACCCATGATCTCAAAAAAATAAAAAAGACAAAGCATGACACTATATTGTATCCATTTGTAAACTCACATACAAGAACCAATAATAATATCACTTATATACTCTTAAGATTTCTGTAGTGAGTCAAAGAATAAATCTATATTATAAAAAGCTCGATCAATTAAAAATATTTTGTTTATTTAAAAAAAAAACGGATTATACATTCCTAATTCCTACCGGCAAATGATTAAAAAGAGAAATTAGTATACGTAATCAGAGTTCATCTGAAAAATCTTTAGCTGTAGTTTCAGGTTACGGACATCATTTTTACTACGGGTGCCACGGTCATGATTAGTTCTTACTTTGCTCGTTATTAGGGAGGTAGCGAATTAATTGCAAAAGAGTGGAGCTTGTGACGTGATCACGTGACCCGTGAGGGCGTCACGTACAACGTGTGGCCGGTGCTTGGCCGCCCGAGGTGGGAGGTGGGTAGATACAGCTTGAGTAAGCTACAAGTTCCCCGAGATAACTGCTGATACGCCGCATTTCTTTGCGGTTCGTGCTCGGCCATCGATCATTTATCGAGACAGCAACGTGTTATGTACGAGGCCGACGACGGAAGGGAGGGAAAGAAAGGGTCAAGCCACACAGTGCAGCGTTCGGCAAACTCGAACTCTCGAAGCCGCCCAAGATTGTTTCATTGTGGTATTACAACAAAGATAATGCATGGACGTTGAAAGGTTTCTATGATGAAATTATCTAAATGACATAATAAAGACATCATAAAGACATCAACCCCAGGAATACTGCAATAGTTAATCAAGTCACATACAAAATGTAAATATTAATCTCAAGTTTATCGAAAATATTATTGTATTTTATTCTATTATATACTCTGTTTTTAAGTGAACATTTTCCGAGCCCAACTTGAATCATAGACTAAAATATGACAGTTACGGCAATCATATAAATTACATTTTATTCTAGCATCATTATTTATTTTGTGTCTAGGAAGTAATCACTCACCTACTTTTCAACTTGTTTTGAAGTGCGCTCTCTATACATAAAACGCCATGTTTTGATTTACAAGGCATTAGCAGTTCATCCTGTTTAAACGTGCACAGATAGTTTGAAACAACTCGCTTGCACCTTGTGTGTGTTATGCACTGCGCTTGTAACATATTCTCATTACAATTCACAGATAATTGCATCATGTTCTGTGAGGTGAGGATATTGTGAAGCTTTGCTAATGAACAATCTAGAAGAATGTAGACATAAATTGGATTTTTTATCATTACTTTGAGCTCTGAAGTTAGGAATAAATTACATCACCAGATACCAGATGTGTTGTAAGTGCGAGCTTACGTAGAGGGCAATTAGTCCAATATTTCCTTCAATTCAAAGTTACCTCAGAATAAAAGACAATAAGCTAGATAAGTAAACTAGAAACAATACTTTTACACTATGCTATCTGTAACATAATTAGTACAAGAGTTGCCAAAAAAATTAGAACAATACTTATAGATCATTTTCTAACAAATATGAGAACAAACACAATCTCAATAGCAACATTAACCATATTGGGATGAACAATGAATGTCTTGACTTTAGATAGAAATCCCTCTAAACTATTTGCATTTAACCTCCTCCCCCACAAGAAGATCTGGCGATCACCACTGGCCATGACCTTGTACACATTATCATTCTGCTGTGCCTAATAACGATTTATGTTCTAAACTATCAGACTGACTACGATAGGATTGGCTCTATAATGTTAATGCGAGGGTTCAAACGAAGAGCAACAGACAAAACACGCAACTCAGTTTCTACCGGAGTTACTCACTCCATCCTTACATTCGTGAGGTAGTTGAAACGGAATCACTAAGCACGGCCTTAAGGGTACAATCCCTATATTTGCTTAATGACTGAGGAAAACCTCTGAGTTCTGTGCGCTGCCGCTATAGTAGACCAGACCCATGGTGTATATGGGAGATAACATAACAGACTCCAACCCACTTCAACGTACGAGTTCGTCCTTTCAGTAAAAATCGAACAATGATACCGCGACAATCCTAAGCCACCGAAACAAGGGGACAACGAGCGGTGGTCGGGTGTTATGAGGGTTTGAAACCTTTGCATTAGGCCCACGGGTCATGACCCTGACTGGTATGTGGTAAATGCACAATACTAATGATGTCTTGGACATAGGTAATCATAGAGTTAATTCACACTGAGAACAATGTGGACCCACCTAATTGCAATGTTTTTTTTCTTAAAAGTTTAGTTAGGTAGAATTGTAATGATTTCTCTCCATAAGCCACAAAACACTGTTCTCGAATTTGAAAATAATTCACTCTTGGACGTTGTTTCTTTCTCAACCGCGAAGAAAAGTGCATTGTGGCTCTTCCTTCCACTTTCTGTTTACATATTCTCTTAGATGAATACTTATGGCGCATTTACAAAAGGTCTTTACGAAGTTGAACCCAAGCTTTAGGTAGCTCCAAAGAATTACTCATTTTCAATTCAAATGTTTCTCTTATGGTTCGCATAGCTGAGACGGCAACCGGCTTCTTTAACACAGTTGAATTTATATCATTACACATTTTAGAATACAAAAACGAAAATAAGATGTTCCATTCACTTCTAATATACGGGAAATATAGCAGAGACAAAAACGTGCAAATAAACAACAAAACAATTTTTAATTTACTGGTTGTCATATTACTTCACGTTTTACCTGGGGTAACTAAACATTAACAAAGTTTTGGTATAAATGTTTAATACGTTAAACCAATACAATCAATACTAAACCATTTGAAATAATACTAGCAGCAAATTCTTTCTCTCTATACTCAGCACAATATTATGTCTTGTTTTTCTCCTGCAATCATAGACATCTAATTACTTGAAATCTCCTTAACGCATCGTACTAAATTATATATACTTTATATAGGAGTATTTGCCTTCCGTACCAATTACACTATATAGTTACACTGAAAATGTATTTATGTTCACATAAACTCATTGTTCATTCAGCGCTTACTGAAACTGTATTCTATATGGGTGGATTCATTGTAACAATTCTCGGCCATGTATGTATAGCCACGTTTACTAAACCACTTTCCTCCTTGTCTCGCCGGGAAACTGATGCAATTTTAAACATTTTTTTTGTTTGTACTTTAGCGCTAGATTAATCGGCCTATTTAAGATGTCCACATACGTAGGTCTTATTGATCACTACGCCCCGTCTCTCGATTGTTGTACACACAGCTGGGCCGTAGCAGCGAAACATCAGAGAAATGCGAAATGCGAAACACAAACACACAAAAAATAACACAACGTCGCGAAATAGCTCGAGCGCAGCGGCTAGGAAATCTTTCAGACAAAGATTGATAGCTGGCAGGCTTTTCGGGACCTGTTTAGCTCGCTTTGCAGCTTCACCATTACAAAGAGGTGGCGGGAAAAAAGGAAAATAAACAGCCAGACATTTTGTACTCAGATCTTGTATAATCTCAATATATGAGAGCTATTGTAAAATATGGCGCCATTTTGTGGGCATAACATCATGGATGCCGCTTGAGCTATTATTGATAACAGTTTGCTATAAATATGAAACTAAAATCTATACCTACATAAAGATCCAACCTCGTTCACAGACCAGACGCCCCCCCCCCCCTGAGTTCAGGCTTTGTCCTTATAGCGGATCAGGGTTGGAACTTAATGTGGAATGAACCTATCTACAAAACGTTACTTCAACGAGGCCTTTTAGTTCATGGTGTTTATATTACAATGCTACTCAAGTAGGGACACTTGCTTAAAATAATTTTGAAATCCAAAAACGCCGAAGTTCATTTTAATAGTAGTTGCAGAGAAATTCAATGTTTACTTATGTTAAATTGTTGTACGGAAAAGGGAAGCTGAGTTCGTGAAACCACAGACAACTGATTGTTTATTTTTCCGATTGATATAAATAGGGACAAAAATTGTAAAAGAAATTGGAAGAATGTGTAACTTAAAACGGGACGAAATATATAAACACCGAAACACTTTTTTTCATCGAAAGTAAATATTGAACTTACACGAAAAAGAATTTCCGTTCACAAAGGAGAATTTTCGATTCCAAGAGGAGAACTTTTGCAGAGGAGGCCGAACTTATTTGCAATATAAACTTGTAACTGGTGTCTTAGGTTTATACATCTCTATAGTTTTCCTTTGAGATTGGCAGAACCAAAAGATGGTTGTTCTTTGGCGAACAAATCGCATTGATGCTGTAATATCATTCTGTGAATAGATGGTTCAACAGGATCAATATATCGACGAAGCTGAAGATGTTAACTATATGTAGACACATTCAAGTCTTTATTGATCCAATGCTCCACCATCCAGTGCCTTCTCTTCATGGCAGACACTCTTGTTTCGTTCATGTAAGCAATGTTATCCGGATATCTTAGCGCGGGGTAAGGGTGGGTAGCATCTACACACGACATGGGAGGGAGGCTTTGCATTGCGTTTTGCACATAAAACACAAACTACTGTTGCTGCGCACTTGGCTGGAGCCCTATTCTCTAGTCTTTTATGAGAGACAGAACCTGAATCGAATTCTGCCTGAATTCCAAATTCTTCACTCAGTATTTCATTACGTTCAATATAACAAGTTCGAATTCAAGCATAATTCATTTCAGGATATATATATATACATATATTAACACAATACAGAATGAGGTTTCTAGGAACTGAAATGAAAAGTGATTTAAATAAATAATATGACAGTCTACCCACTAAGTTGTGTAGGGATCAATCATAGAAACGGATCGCATCACGATTTGTTCTACCACTCACAAACGTGTAGTTTTATGTTGTTTTTTAAATTTGTAATTGTACTTTTTTATGAAAGATAACATTTTGTCCAATAGAGGTTAAATATAGTTAACAAATGATTTATTGAAGCTTCGCCATAAAAACAATACCTAACCTCATATTATCAGTGGTCTGGTGTGATTGCAGCCGGTTTTAAACTCATCTCGGCCAGTATATAAGCGCCAGACGATTAACACACGACCTCCATCTAGCATTTGTTAAGACAAAGGAACAGACAAGCGAAGGATAAAAAAAGAAGAAACAAACAAATAATCGAACGTAAACTGAAATAAGAAGGGACCGCCGACTATCACTCCAAACGAAACCACCCAACATACCCGGCGACTGTTCCGAGAATGTATATGAATAACGTTCCAATCTTACATCAATTTTCGACGTGATTAATCCATAACCGTGTTCATAAAAATCAAATCCGCAGTAAAAAATATACAAATCTAAAAAATATAAATTCTGCTCAAGACAAAAACATGAATGAATCCTATCAATTTCGGCAGTGTTGCGTTCTCGCGGCGTAAGGTATTGAAATGATAATATAGTAACGAACCCCTCGTTTTTTTAGGGTTTATTCACGTATTGCGCATGGTGGCCACATTGGTGGCCACAATGTCATGTGATTGGTAGTTCATTGTTACTATGTTTCAGCTGGCGTTCGATGCAAATTCAACTGTTCTCTAACTTTGGTTTGCTATTATTACTTAAAACAACATAAACTCTTTTGTCTCGACTACTCTATATTAATCGTTTACAGCAGCATACAATAATCATTTTCGTACACTTTATCGGGGGATATACGTGTTCACACTTGTCATATTTCCCCGTAAACAATATTATTCGTTTTCTATTGACAGCTAAATGAAACTTGAAGTAGTAGTATAGGTGGCCTCCAATATGGCCGATGTGACGTCACGTGAATACTCCCTCTAGAGTGACCGTTGGCCGGTGAAATATACGGTTTACACGGCTAAGCGATATATTTAGCGCACGTCTACACAGTTAAGTACAGTGTCACGTGCCAACCGGCGCTATACAAGTTTTTGTGGAAAGTTTGCCACATCGATCAAATCACCTCAGTCGGTACCACATCTCACTCACACACCCTCACGTCACGTCAAGGGTTCAAGGGTTATGTCTGTGATACCGCTGCAGAGGGTTGAGTGCGCCAGCCGTTACAAATACAGCTAACAAATTGATATCTATACAAGGAGGATACTAAGGTCCAGTCTTACAATAGCTATGTTTACATGGCGGACCGTACTGAGTACCAGACTGAGAACTGTCATGGCCGCTTGCGTTTATATGAAGGTGTACCAAAACTTGATTTCGGTCTCGCGCCATACTTGTTCGTTTATAATCCTACTTTTTTCTTCTGCCATATAAAATTAATTTAAAGATGCATCCCGGCGAACAAAAGGTTACAAGCTGTTGTAAATATTTTACTTGATTTTTGTTGATGGCAACTACAATCATGTTCCATCTTATTCACCTACAAACAACGTTCGTTCGAAGTTCCAGTTCTTCAGTAATAACGTTCTACCCGTTTACATGATAGGACTGAGTTGGTCTTTCGATACGGTCTAGCTTTTATGGCGGACCGGACCCAGTCGGTTCGCTCCAATTTTCTAGATGTTTACATGGCCTGGACCGTACTCAGTACCGGACTCAGTCCGCCATGTAAACAGGGTAGATGTCTCAATAACTACTTATTCGTCGAATAGCTTGTTGTCTCCAGGGCGACGACCAGTCAAAACCCTTGAAATCCTCCAAATAGCTTAATTGCTATAAAAATAACTTTCTTATTAGGAGATTGTCAGACCGGCCCTAATACTATGAAGACTCGAACCTAAATGACTGATCAAAGTTACACCGGCCTTTCGGATGGGAACTTAAAGCCGACGATCCCCTTGATACTATTCGACAGGAGTAGGCTACGTTCCGGTGTTAGGCTTCCGCTCCTCCCTTTCTCATTATCTTTCATCAATCATCGCCCATTAGGCTAAAGAGGGTATTGTGCCCTACACTGGTCTTAATTACAATAAAATAAAATTAAAATAAATATGAAGACTCATGTTGGACGAGTCGAACGTTCCCAATTATATCGGTTACTCGTTTCACTTTTTACACTTCCCGGCCACTTTAAACAATCTTATATTGTCTGAGAAAGCACTTGGTAAATATATGTATAAAAGAACACAGAAATTATAATCGTAATTCAATCATAATATAATGTATCCTTTGTTGTGTGTTTAGAAATTTTTGTGTTGGCCGGTACAAAATAACAAAAAATACCGGTAATACAAAGAATTCATAGAACGAAGGATTTAAAAGATTATGATATGTAAAGTATACCAGGACATTGAGGAACACTTGTATTAACACTGTACAAAATCGTTTTCCATCGTTCAACGGTACTTACTTAAAATACAAAGGTGTGTTTGAGACGCGTTACTTTCCGTGTGCCTCATCGAAAAAAAAAAACACTTTCTCTTATTTTTAGCACCAGGTTGCAATATCAGTTTGAGCAAGGTTCTTTTTTGGCATATTTTAAAAAACGGAAAATGCGGGTGAAACCACCTTTATAATTACTTGGAGTGTATTTATGTTATATGTAAATGTATTATGATTATCAGTTACGATTAATCAAAATACCAGAACATAAATCGTTTTTTTTGTTTTTAACCAAGGTAATTATTCAAGCAAACTGTAGGTTATACTCAAATATATATATTGTTTGTGTGTGTGGGTGGGTTGACTGAACATGAATACTGAATACTGGCTTCTGAACCAGACACTGGTCGCGAGGTACAATACAATACATGAGGTCACATCGTTTCCACCCCAGGACTAACCAAGCCCAGCTGCATCGCATGTTGAACTTGCTCGTCTAATTTAAGTGTTAAGTTTAGATTAATGGGCTGTGTGATTGATTAGAGTTAACCTCTCATGCAAATGCAACAAGCGTAGCAGGGAGTGAGCTGTGAATAATTGACGCTAATAAAAAAGTTAAGAGTGAAACCCGGTATAGGAATGTATCATAAACCTGTCGCGACCTTTAGTTGTTAACGTCACTTTTCAACGACGTGGTTGGTTATTTTCATATCGGTCTTCATTTTCATTTTCATTTTCGCTTTCGTTTTCATTTTCATTTTCATTTTCTTTTTGCTTTTATGTTCATTTTGCTTTCATTTTCATTTTCATTTTCATTTTCATTTTCATTTTCATTTTCATTTTCATTTTCATTTTCATTTTCATTTTCATTTTCATTTTCATTTTCATTTTCATTTTCATTTTCATTTTCATTTTCATTTTCATTTTCATTTTCATTTTCATTTTCATTTTCATTTTCATTTTCATTTTCATTTTCATTTTCGTTTTCATTTTCATTTTCATTTTCATTTTCATTTTCATTATCATTTTCATTTTCATTTTCATTTTCATTTCTAGCTATTTCTATTTCTATACGAATTTCTTTACGTACAAGTTTGTGTATATACTTGAACATTATTGCTCGTGCGCTGGGAAATGCACGTGGATTGCCCGTGACAGAGTGTCGACCAGTGATGCAATCGAATTATACCTGCAAAGATGTAACTTCCAGCGACTGTCATGAAACACGGAAGAACTTAGTGCTCTTCAAATAAAACTAACAGCCATAAAATCGAAGAAGATAACAAAGCGTTCATACAATATAGATAAGACTTCTTCGATTTCCTCTCCAAACAGTATATCTAGTTTTGAAATGTTTACCCACCTGTATTCAGATCCTTTCTGATATCGCAAATTTCCGTAGAATTAACAGAATACACCCTTGTAGCAAAATTTTGCTTCACTTTAATATGAGAACGACGCCGTTTTTACTACGGGCAATTTTGTAAATTTATGAACACCTACTCGATATCTAGAATTAAAAATAAAAAATTAATTATTTCGCATGCATTTACCCTTTTAAAACATCTGTTTATCTCCTTGAAGGTGGTGGTTTGGTCAACGGTTTAGGTATTTCGAAAAACCCAGATGATAAATGAATAACTGTTTTAACGCAAACAAAAACCTTACGATGAAGGTTTGGTAGAGTTTTCTGCTCCACTAGATTCGGATACACTGTCCTACCCACCAGTCGCAGCGGACTGTGTCTATACCCCGGTTTCCAGCCACCACTGAACTGAAAGCGATTACGGCATTCAAAAGAAGATGAGCAACCCACGTTGGTTCTTCAGCGAGGCGATTCTTCAGTAGCTGTGGCTCTAGCCTACACAGTTTCATACAAGAAGTTCGCTTTTCTTGGAAACATGGTTTACCGCAAAAACTTTGAAGGCTTCTATTACTAATTGGCCGGAGGAGATGAATTCTGCGCCAGAGGGAATAATGCACTGTTGGTTCTTCACCTTTAGAAGCATATTTGAAGAAATTATCAGTAAAAGAAAGTAAATTTACTCGCTTACCAGATGATTACTTAAAACGCTCACTGGGAATCTTATTTCATTAAGATATAAATTTCACCACTAAAAACATATTAAAACAGCCAATAACTATCCAAACAAAGCTGGAAGCTGAATAAACTAACATCGAACATCTTTTATGATTAGACATTTTCTCATCAACTTGTATGGCACTTTTATTTACTTATAAACTCATTTTACAGAGGAAAAAATTGCATTGAACTGTCCCACATAACGATTTTGTTTTTATCTATTAAATAATCAAATCTTTTATTAAATAATGAACATAAATGAATGTGCAAATATCGACCAATAAAGCAGCAAAGCTGATTATCTGTGATGACCATCTGACTGACTGGTCATCTGTGATGACCATAGCTTATTAGCCAGAGTAACAATAATATGACCAGTGTAAAAGAAAACAGAAAGGATTTTCTCTTCGTAGAGTAATCCGTACTTTCTTGAAATGAAGTAAGTTTATATTAATTGAATACATGATTTTCGAATGAAAGCATTATAGGAAATTTTAAGAATTTGCTATGTTTAAGTGGCGAGAAGTCTCCCGACGTATTCGGACACGCAGTACTGCTGTATAACAGAAGATGTAAACCAAACCACGAAATGTCAAATAAATGCATTTTTTGATCGAAAGGAGAAAAAACGAGTTCAGTCAAAACGAAACAAGCGTATTCAGATGAAAGTCGGTGGAAAAGCGTTTCCATACGTCCTGTGGAAAAGGGTTTTCCTCGCAAGAGTGTTTTCCTTCTTCGACGGTATTGAATTTGTACGCTTTCCTTTTATTTAATCCCGTGACGTGTTTTTCTCAGTTTATATATTTTTCACGTTGTATTTCTCAGCTAATATTTCCCGAGGGTTTCCGATCTTCGTTTACCTCAAACGTTGGTTTTAACAAGAATGACGGACATGTTTTCTGGTGAGCGGGAAATGTTCTTTTCGTCTCGTTTTATTTTTGTCGATATCGACATATTTTCTTCGCGTCGATGATAATCAGGCCCGTCTGTTGGAGACCTGGCATAGGTAGATGTACGACTGGCTCTGATAAATAAATAAAATAAATAAATAAATTCACATTTAGAGTCTACCCACTCAGTAACTAAACTGATTTACAGTGTGGGACTTTAATTTAAAGTGACTAAACCAACCCTGTAGGCTTCGAACACCATCGACGAGTGAGGGATAACCAATAAAAGATCGATATTTCAAATACGAAACATATGAATAAGTGATTGGACAGTGCGAACACCTGCGGACAAATGCCAGAATCAACAAGGCCGATTCAGAACAACTTTGAATTTATTGAGTGCTTCGTTGTTAGGACGGCTCCAAAGTCACCGTTTACTTATTCCTAAGCCAAGAAGTAATGGAACTGAATCCACATGGAAGACATGATAGATATGGTTTTATATAACCTTGCTCTTAATTATGTTTAAGTGGAAAGATACAAATACCACTAAAATGTTGCTTGTTAGATGTTGTAAATTTATTAGAAATCAGAGAATAAATACACATTTATTTTATTTCGGCCAAGTTTTTTTTCCAAATCCCAACTACGAAAAGTAACCAAGCAGCATTTATTTCTTGCCACGGTTTGGTTTATAACACGACACTGTTACTATCACGGGCAAGTGAGATGTTAGTATTCATAAAGACAGCGACGTTTCTGATGAGCTCTATTATCAAACCACGTCCAACAAAAATACTTATCGATTACCATTTGGTTCGATTCGTATTGATTATCGATCGACGGAACGGTAATCGATTAATATGTGTTCTAGTATCAATATTACCCTATTCAGTTGGTTATTTTTCAAAACTTTTCTTCAAACTCAACACATGAAGAGGGGGTTGTATTTTCCCACGAGCTTGCAATATTTTCAAATTATATTTTGCACCCAACTGATAAACCTCTTTTGGTATAGAGAAAGCAGCAATTGTTGTGCAAATAACAAAACATGAGCAACGGTTTTAGGATAAATACGCTACATTATAATTCATATCGCTATGTCCTTCAGTCACAATGAAATAAGAACGGGACACATATCTCGACTATTTATACATCGCTCCACAGCGTAACTGAATAACGCTAGTTAGGCCAGTCTTGCGGTAATTGACCTAAATATTGTGTTGCGCCGAAGTTTCTAATGAATATTCAAACAGGCAAACATTTCCTATAGAAATTCTTCGTAACCACGAAAACAAAATAATACCCTTTAATATTTATAGTCTTGTGGAAAGTGCTTAATAAGTTTGTGATGAAAATATCACATAGACTCTGAACAAACAACTTGTTTTCTTTATATGTTAATAAGCTTATGTTTCTCACAAACCCCTTCGTTGTTTTTGTTAAACTTTTCTTTAACGCAAAGAGGGAGTTTCAATGTCTTTAATGGAAAAAGCAAAAACAACTTTGGATGCTTGTCAGTAAATTTGAGTGAGAACATAATAATATCCAGCAACAGGGGTATTAAACAAAAACGTCCACTTTAATATTTTTTAATTTTACGTATAAGTGAAGCGTTGATGTATCTGTGTGAGTTAGTAGCATGATTCATACTAGGTATTCAAACAAACAACGTATCAAGAAGAGAAGGCAGCATTGTAATATGAGTACTGGATTGTATTTGATGTGCCTTCATCTGTATAGTTGTAAGCAACAATCCCTCATGACTTCTGATGACGCCTCATCCCTCATATATCTTTGAAGTTCTAAATGAGACTACTAAATATTGTGTTGTAGAAAAAGAAACATCATTTTTTCCTACTTTTTTGAAAAATTTTCTTTGAACTTGTTAAAAAATACTAAGACCGAGTAATATTATAATGAACGTAGTAACGCTAACAGTACTTTGTGGAAACCATTGCAAGGTTGATTCTTTGAATAAAATCCCCGCTCTTTCTAGTAAAAAGCTTCCACAGTATATGTTCATACATAGCTCATAATAACGAATTTTTGCAATGTCTTCCAACAGCGGCTGTTCTTAACAACCTTGCCCCGCAACCAAACTTTTTCCACCCCTTTCAATGTGCTGCCACGAGATGAAACATTATTGAAGTATTTCGTATACTTTCATCCTTCCTCAATGGGCACGCCTTTGAATTCGAGTTGACTTCTTTATAGTATATTTTTGCTTACATATATATTTTTATTGTGAGCTCAGTCAATACCAGCTTATTTTCTTCGATACCAGATCAAACAAGTATTTCCGATGCCTAAGGCTCGACGGATCCGAAAACGTCAGCCGAGTCAGCATCACAGAGTCCTTTATCAACAGTGTACGAATAAGTTATCAATATTTTATAGTTATATCAACAAAACTCATCGAAACGAAGAAAGATTAGTAACAGTTCTACCAAAGAAAGAGTTCATTGAAGCAAACATTGTAGTTTTTTTTTTTTTGCTGGGATATAGATAGAATACAATGCAAACACTTTCAGGCTTTGCAGAAAATCAATACTAGAAAAATAGATTTAGGCTTCTGTGAAATTATAAAAATGTAAAAGAGAGAACAGGACTTTTTTCTAGTTGATAAGAATATTTGATTCGTAATCGTCTTACTAGAAACTTAACCATCATACATATTTCTTAGTTCTTGGTACTGGCCTAAAATGCCAGGAAACTATACAAGTGACTTGAAAACAAAGCTTATGTTACTGGGTAAGAGGGAATGGGCACAGCACAGCCGTCAGTACGGCTCAGTTTTCCTCGTAGTAGCCAAAACAGCGCTGACCTATAGATGGAATAATAACACGAGTGTAAACTGTCTCCAACATGATATATATATATTCGTGTAATTACATCCCTAAAGCTAGTTTTAACACATTAAATTATCACTTTTTTCGCGATTATCTGTGACGGATAAAAAACGATATGAGTATCATAACATGTTTTATCAGAAAGATATTCAATGAATAATATAAAGTTTCTTTTGTTTCCAGAATCAAGTCACGTCTTCCGCAGTGAGAGTGGTGACAGATTGCGTCTCACGTGTGTCGAGAGAGAAAATGGCGGTCGTATGACGCGACACATCTGAGCAACACCATCGCATACAGAAAACACCCTGGGGTGAAGCCAATATTATTTGCCCTTTTCTCAATACATCTACGCTAGGAAGTTAGCTAATCGGCAAATACGCCATTCGTTTTACTACACAAAGAGGAGCCGCGTATACGACAAATGTGAAACTACGCCAGAGAAACTCCCTCACAAAGGCAAGCCAATTGTCCGAAACCTGTGCTCACAGCATGGTTCTACAAATCTAACGTCCAAATCGAAATAAAGTGGATGGTTTTAGAAATACTCCCGGCAAACACACGCTCGACAATATACTCGTGAAATAAAAATAAATGACGCGCGGACACGACAACAAGACTTGTAGACTCCAGAGTTTAGAGATAAACTTGTGGCTGTAAATTTGTTTCAATTTGAAGCCCAAACACAGTGCAAGAAGTGTTTCGACTTTGCTCTTTCCTTGAATACATACACTTGCGAACTGTGCTCATTGTTTCAAAAATAGTTGTTTAAAAAAAACCATTCCGTATTTTACTAGTGTTAATTGCGATTTGTTTTCGAACGCCGGTAACATGTTGTTTGAATGCGGTGCTAATTGAACGGCTTTCTGTCAGTGAACAATGTCTTGCCGGAGTGGATGGTTGCTGCTGGTTCTGCTCCACTGCTCGTGTTGGTCTACAGCGCTGGCTTGTCCCATCGCCTGCTCCTGCAAGTGGAAGGGGGGCAAGCAGACAGTCGAGTGCATAGAGAAGAATCTTATCACGATCCCCGACGGGGTCGATCCTGGGACGCAGGTCCTTGACTTCTCCGGCAATAACCTGGAGATGCTGCCGAGAGAAAGATTTCAACGAATGGGACTTTTGAATTTACAAAGAATTTATTTGTCAAGGTGTCATATTGACACAGTGGATGATAGAGCGTTTAGAGGGCTCACTAATCTCGTTGAGCTAGATTTGTCCAAAAACCTCCTACGGGAGATTCCTACCGAAACATTTAGCGATTATTCTTCTCTTATGAGGCTAGTCGTAAACGGAAACCCCATAAAAACCCTGAAACCAGGGTCGTTTCTACAGTTGTCATTCCTCACTAGCTTAGAAATCAGCGACTGTGAGATCGAACTGATTGAGGACGACGCGTTCACTGGCCTCGACCATCTAGAGTGGCTCAAACTCGACGGCAACAACTTGAAGACGATACAGGGCTCGAAGATCCTACCCGAGAACCTACACGGTGTTGACTTGCAGAACAATCCATGGCTTTGCGATTGTAAATTAATGGATCTACGTACTTGGCTACTGAATTATAAAATCCCGCAGACGTTCGAACCGAAATGCGCCGGTCCGGCCCGGTTGAAAGAACATGTAATAAAAAGTCTCGACGTTAACGACTTGGCGTGTCTGCCCGACGTGACGCCGACAACGCTCTACCTAGAGATTGCGGAGGGTAAGAACGTGTCACTTCTATGTCGGGTGTCGGCCGTGCCCGAGGCGAGAATCACGTGGTGGTTCCAGGGCAGAATCCTACAAAACGATTCAATGATTGCTCCGGGCATTCATCTCTACTACTTCGTGGAGGAAGGCGCGGAAGAAAAGAGAAGCGAACTATTTTTATTCAACACCAATACAGAAGACAATGGGACATTTGTTTGTACAGCTGAAAACCCTGCTGGTAAGTCTCAGTCCAACTATACAATACGAATCATTGTGAAAGAGGAAGCTGTAGCCGGGATAGCGGCATTTCCATTCGAGTACGTCATTACTATTTCGGCAGCCATGTCAATTCTAGCACTTGTCGTTGCCATAGCGATAGTCTTGTGCATTGTCAGATGTCGCAGACAGAGACGGCGACGGCGAAAGAAGGAGAGGTCGAAAACAGTCGCTCTGCAGAGTCAACAGCATGGGAAATCTTTAGATATGAATCAAATAAGGGTTGACACTGAGCCCCTTGGCCCTATTAAGATAAATGGGACAATAGTTACGGAAAGGCATCAGAATGAAATGATATTGGTTGCCACTGGAGGGAACATAGATAATATCCGACCTGGATTAGCTTGCCATCCTTATGCAAGTCCGCCGTCTCTGCGAAACTTCCAATTGGAGCAAAACCCCGACTTGATTAATGACACGGAGAGTGTGGGGAAAGAGAGGCATTCTTCGCGGAGATGCGACGGGGACGGCGGAGAAGATGAGGAGAGGGAGAACAGTGGTACGAATAGCTATCAGGAGGCCATGGAGAATATCATACATGACTATGAGCCAGGCGCCAAGACGCAATCAGAACTCCAGTGGGAAATGGATCCTAATCAAAAGTATCCATTGCATATGTCAACGTTACCCCGCGGCTGTATTAGAGAAGTGCTCCAACACCATCTCACTGCAGATGTGCATCTATCTCCCGGCAGATTCTTAGACATAGATGGATACCCGATCGATTACGGTCTACCAAAGCTTCCTAATCATCTACCGCTCGGCGATCAGGCGTCGTTCTATCGCACTCTACCACACAGGCCACGTCGTGACGGCGCTGGGACGCCGAACAGCCGATACTCACGGGAAGCAGAGTTCCTCGCCCGCTCGTCGCAGCCACCATCGTACGAGCACTACAGTCCGTCGGACGTGAGATACACGGTAGAGGGGTACCCGTGTGTCGGTCCATTATATTCGGTGGAATCTAGCGGTTCGTTCCCCGACGAAAGCTTCCTGCCCTCCCCTCCCGCCCCTTACAAGGGGGACCTCGTCGACGCGGCCGCCAGCCCCTGGGCCGGGGGGCGCAACTACAGTAACGCGAGTGCGGGCTGCGGGGAGGAGAATCGACCTCAGAACCAGCCGGGAGAACAAACCACCATCTCGAAAATAACCCCAACTCCTAATCATCCCAATTTGAACCACCCGCAAGTTCTTACGGAAAGTCCGGACGAGGGTTATGGAGGTGACGGTACGGAAGGGACAGAGATATGACGGCTAAGGAACAGGGAGAGGGGGGCGGAAGGGGGAAGAGCGGAGATAAGAGTGGCCGCCGTGGACATTAACGAGGAAGCTACAAAAGAAATACGATGCCAATTTGCGGATGTCGCGTCCCCTCCTAGTGAAGGCCAGTGCTCAAACAAGCAGTAACTTTTCCATTTCCAAACAAAAACACTTTAAACAGTGGTGAATGAACAACGTCTGTGCTAATATTACGTGAAAATCAAATGAAAACATATACTTTAAAGAATCATTTAAAACATTATCTGTGGGAATTAATAATTGTATGTTTTACCCAGCCCCCCCCCCCCCCCCTCTCCCCTCAAATTGAACGGCAATAGGTACATAGAAGGAACCACATTAGGCTATATGTTTATAGATGTGATCACTACGACTATACTACCATTCTTCAAACAGGGTAGTTGAATCAGACTTAACACAACCTGTTCTAATCTAAGCACAACGTTACCCCCATTGTAAATAGTTCCACAGTTAAACCGATAGACGACTACTTAACACTGGAAAATCCCCGTAGACTCCCTGATCTGTTATTATTTTGTAATTCTATAAAAATAAAATGTTTCCCTATTTTTGGCAAAATAGCCAACAGAGTTCTTTACTATTGTTAGAAACACAAACAGTCAAATAATGAGTTTGTGTTTTCAACATGGATAAGAAAAAACTTTTAATTATCTAAACGTATAAAATAGTGTTGATATATTTGGTAATAAAAATAATTACTCAAGTTGCAAACAAGTGTTTCTTTACTATTTAGTTTTATTATCCCCTCAATTATGCTATTCCTATTACTTAAAATTTACCAACATAGTGAATCCATTATCTGTTTTTTAATCACAACTGAAACCCTCAGATTGTGCCCTATTTTGTTACGAAACCTATTGAAAAATGATCTTGATACGTAAACGATGGGTGACAGAGTAACCAATCAACAAAAGGTAAACAAAGCACACAACTATGGGTGTATCGAATAACCACCAAGTAAGTATTTAAATCACGATTTCCTTCATG
This sequence comes from Isoperla grammatica, assembly GCA_945910005.1. Taxonomy (NCBI): domain Eukaryota; kingdom Metazoa; phylum Arthropoda; class Insecta; order Plecoptera; family Perlodidae; genus Isoperla; species Isoperla grammatica. The sequence continues at coordinate 10,067,195 of OX246745.1, forward strand.
GTGTAAAGGCCGATTTCATTTTTTGTTCAAGAAATTAAGTTGTATTACGTTATCTACTTGAATTAAGAGACACATTAAGGTTTTAGGGTAGACGCTACATTGTTGATTCTGGTTTTATGTTGTGAATAAATTAGTGATCGTAATAGAGACTTCTACTTCTATTTATTGAGAGCGAGAACTGTTCAACCACTCAATGTAAACTATTCGGTTACTCAATGTAAAGTATTCAGTCCTCTCAATGTGAACTATTAAGTTACTCAATGTAAACTATTCAGTCCTCTCAATGTGAGATATTCAGCCTCCTCAGTGTGAACTATTCAGTTACTCAATGTAAACTATTCAATTACTCAATGTCAACTATACAGTCCACTCAATGCAAGCTATTCACTTCAGTCCTCTCATTATGTTCATCCCACTCAATGTCAACTATATAGTCCACTCAACTTGAACTCTGCAGTCCTCTCAGAGTGAACTCTTCACTTTTACTCATGTGAACTATTAAATGCATCTCAATGACCCTCCTACTCCTCATGCATGTAGGTGTGCGTGTTTCAATATTATATTATTTAAGTACTCCGTTCAAGTTTACTCATTTGCCACAATGCTAAGACCTACTCTTTACTTAGCTATAATTGAATAATGGAATTGAGATTTCTTAGTTGCAGTGGTAAATCAACTGTCTTTGTTTGTAAAACTAGTGGATTTGACGGTATTAACGGATTCAAACCGACTTCTAAGTCCCACTAGAGAACACACTGAAACTTGGCTTTCAAGTAAATATTGGAAGAAGAAACAAACGTTATCATTTTATAAGCATTACTAGAGTTGTGTGTTAAGTGTCAGATTGTTATCGCAGTGTTGTTCTAAGAGAGGAACTCATCCACTACGTTTATCAAGCGGACTGGGCTCGCACTGGCAGTGCGAGCCGAGTTCAGTGCGCACCGAGTTCGACTGATATACACTTATTTCAGTTCTGTTAAGAAGCCGACCTAGCCCGGTTTAATAGGACTAGGGATAGAGTTTAATAGGAGGAGTCCGAATTGAAGTATGCTTGCTAAACGGGTTCCGAACTCAGTGCGTACTGAAGTCTGTCCGAACCCAGTCCGCTTAATAAACGTAGTAATCGAGTGTACTCGGAACGGCAGCACGGACGTACTATGTGCACGGCAACTATATAGTCATTCAGGAGATCCACTAAGCTGCGAACAAGACACATATGTACGCTGAGAGCCCATTATAGTCCCGTCAAATTAACTTGCAATGTGTTGTCGTCACCGATTATGTAATATGGAGGTGACGCATGTGACAACTACCAATCTAAATCTAGTTGCATCTCTTTCTCTTGCCTATAAGGTATTGTAGTGATAATATCGATCGTCTGTTGGTAGACGTGGTGGGGTTGCATTCCATTCAAGGTTGGTGCAGTAGTGAACAATAACAATGCAGGTATCGGGAAGTCCCGAGGTGAATACCGTTGAAATAGACTGTGTGGATCGACCGTCTCTTCTCAGAATTTTAGGAGACACTTTGCTTCAAACGGCGTGGCCAGTACATACACAGACATTGAGGTTCTCGTATCACAAACCCCTCAATTCATTCATTCCAGTTATTATTTTAAAGTTTAATATTGATTAAGCTTTAAAATAATAATTGGATGCTATTTAATTACTGTTTTGAATAGAAAAAATAATGTATCGTTTGAATGTTGGGTCATTTGTAAACTTTTATCCGAAAGTAAAACATTCTGAACCATATTTCTGTTCGATATTCTGTAGACTGATGATAATAAATCTAGATCCACATAAGAGAAAAGTTTCTCTAAGAGAATAATATAAAAACAAAACAGTTACATTCTTATAAAGTTTCACGATGGCTCTGATGAAACCTCGTGACAAGAATGAATGGTGAGAAAGACAAACTTATCTATTCATATGACTGTGTCTAGACAGGACAGACAATATAAACGAACAATATGTTTCTACAACCTCAAAAGTCTAACTAGACCTCCAATACTGTCTGAAATAAAAATTCCCTCCATGACGTGATGTGATTAATAATTGACAAATATGCTGTACATCTGTTGATGCATAGAATTTGGAATTTATGCAAAATGATATGAGATATGTGAATACTCTTCCGTTGTGTCTAGGTCAATAGTTCTAAAACATAGCTTACATACCAAGAACTGAAGCAAAAGGGTTAACCATACAGATCTCACACAGCTTACTGAGCAAATTATCTTATTAATAATAAACAGTCGAGTCTACCATTAGACCGTAGGAGTCGGGAGTCGAAACGTCCATCACAGTCACCGTGTCCGTAGAGAGTAAACGCCAAGAAGCACCTCTTACCACGCAGCACCCCTCAACTTCCTATAATAGACGAGCCTAGATACGCATGGAGATTACTAAACGTTTTAACATATGAACAAGAATGGCGTATAAGTTGTAGGCCTATTATCGAATTGAGCAAATATAAAATACCTCGTAAATAATTGCATGGAGATTGGAGATGTTAAGAACTAGTCATGTGATATTGATTGTACAGCTTCCCAAATAGTTAGTTGAGAATAATAATAATAAACAAAAAAAAAACACTGGCAGAGACTCAAGCGAAGACTTAACAATTGTCATGGGCGAAGCACGTGATGTACAACATCCCACTCACACTCAGTCCTCAAACAAGGAGAACATTATTGTTGAAAAAAAAACATGTTTTGTTTATGCAATACAATAATATTAATTTTTCGTAGGAATACCCGTTATAGGGTGCACACCAGCTTTACCTTATGTGCCCCTCTTCAGGTGACTAAATAGGTTATTAGGGTGTTTGGATAGCTGGGGAGGAATGTTCGAGGGCTGTTAGTACGACTCAATCCCAGCATTCGCCTTTACGACTGAGGAAAACCTCGGAAAAAACCTTCAGTCAGGACTGCCGGTGGCCGGAATCGAACCGGCGACCTCTCGAATTAGAGTGTCGCGTCTTACCGCTGAGCCACCTCTATCGGTTTATGCAATACAGCATCTTATCTGAATCGTGTACCAACTGATACTGAGCTGTAGCGCAGTGGTGTTGAGAATATTATATTCTGTAGTAATAGAACTTGGTATATGGCGCTCATTTTAGCATTCCTAATGCACAGTGCACACCTCTCTTTGTAGAACTATTTCCCAGAACTGTATTCAGGATTTCACCCGAGAGGTCGTCTTATGATTGAAACAAATCTATGACTACATTTTCGATCAAGAAGCTAATGCTAGATGGATCTATCTGCGGTTTGGTGGCGCCACTCTATGCGACATAAGTTATGTAACATGTTAGTTGAGAGTGAAGCTAAACACGTAAAGCCACTTTTATCCAGTATGGTTACTGATCGTTAAAGTAGCCCTTTGATTAGATAATAAGATTAAAGATTATAATTAGACACAGATTTTAATTAAAGATTATATATATTAGATTATAATTAGACACAAAATAGTAGGATGAGTGTAGTAAGCTAGAGCAAAGATATGTTCTGTCCGACTCTAGATTTTTTAATGTCGGATGATGTATATTATATATATTATTACCCATATCAAGAATGATGCATAACTTATGGATCCCGTTAGATTTCTTTTTTAGTTTACATATAGATTATTCTTTAAAAATACAATGTAAGATACATTAATAAGAAATGTACATCAAAATTACTTTGAAAGAAGCCCACGTAGGACAAAAACCCTGTGTGTGGGCTATCATAATTCAAAAAAAAATTAATGATTTAATAGCGATTTATCTATTTATTTAAAATACACAATGAAAGGTATTTAATAAAATATCGTATAAGACATAAAATGCTTCCTTTCTTCACCATCTAACCATAAGTAAAAAATTATGCTTATGAGCCCGGTTTATTAATGCGATGTTCGTAAATCGTTGTATCACCACAAGATAACATAAAGTTGGCGTTTGTTCACGTAGTTGTTTTTAAACTCGACGGAATGAAACATATTTTCATCGAACACAGAAACATAGAAACGAGAAACCCTCAAAATACTCCCATTGTCATATATTCCCAGACACCCTTCATAATAGGCGAGCCTACATTGGTTAATGAATATAACAAGGTACTTTCTACGGCAAATAAAACGACCAGAGACGGTATTATAGTTTCCCACACGACCAGTGGCCCAGTATGTACATATGTTGACAATGTAAGTACTGCCCCCTAGTGCGAGAGTATTTATCACAGTCAGCTGTACTACGTTTTGGATTTGTTACAATTTAAATTTGTAACGTGTCATTAGAAAATGAATAATTTTAGCTGCTGTTATACGAAAAGAATCCATGCCAATCATGTTTCAGTTTAAAATACAACCAAATGACTTATGAGGGTATCGACAGCTGAAATCTGCTCCGACTAGTTTCCACGCACTAAACAAAGAGAACGCTTACAAAACGAATACTAGTCTCCTGAACACATATAATACATAATTTATCGACCGTACATGGCTCAATTTCGAAATTCTGTAAAGAGATGGTAAATTTTAGATTTGTATAATATGTACTTCATCAAAAACCCAACACACAACATCAAACTTAATTTGATACACAGCCAACAATGAATGACTCCGTACGACGGAGAAGAAAGGAACAATACTTACAAATCAAAGCACATGTTGTGAAAACAGCCGTTAGAGACTTAAAAGTGTTGAGTTAAAAACTTGTGAGTCGATGTATATATTGAACAAACCCAAAGAGGGGTTATTTTATTTTGAAGATATTTAACAAAGAAGTTGCATAACTATAAGAAATGTGTTTCTGTATTTCATAACCTTTGCCCAATGTTTGAAATAAATCCTTTATAATCATGAAGTAATAGTTTTATGTGCACTTGGCAATACTTGTTTGACACTGCAGGGTTTTTAGTAGTGGTAAGCCACACATTGTTCCTTGAATGTAGCGTAAATCAGAGCAACCGCTGGGTATATATGATGGATACTGACAGATAATATCAAATACCAAATATCATCAACAATGATGGGCCACACCCGAGTCACACTACATAGCTCCCTCCAAAATAGAGATTTGATTAAGAATTTAGTGAAAACTTCGTCTATCTTCCAAATGATGCCATACCTAGCGTTTCCAACATTACAATTAGAAATTTGCATAGACTTAATTTTACATTTGGTAACTCTATGATCCATAAAACTTGTAATTCCAGAAATTGAGGATCATTTGTCGAGGGCTAATCGATAAAGTTTGGCTTGCATTAACCGAACAAGAAGTTTCACTCAAAACCGCGAGCGTTTTAGCTGATGATTGCAATATTTGTGATTACCCGTCGAGATATTGATCGTTCAGTAAAAACTGGGCTCGAAAGAAGCAGGTCCACTTGATATGTCAGTCAGCACATACGTGTGTGGGATAACGTTGTACCTATAGACAACATCAATCCTATTATTGTGTCCTTATTTGGTGTCAAGACTGGACGTGTTACACCTTGTATGTCCTGTACTCGTCTGTTATTACAGAGAGAAGAGTTAAAAGTAGAGCTATGTTTTGTTTTTTTTGCAAGGAGTGATAAAAAGAATTGTTTTTTGATGTGTTACATATTTTTACTTCACATATCTATAGTATGTCATGAGGAGTTAAAGTCAAATCGCGAAATAAAAAGAGTTCTGAGAAATAAGACCAGTTTGAGCCCCAAAAAAGAAATAATAACAAATTTGGCCTATTTGAAATATTAAAACGGACATTCTCATGGTATTTTAGAATGAATCGTAAATATTTAAACAAAATTCATATCAATTTGGCGTTGAATAATCTAAAATAAGCCTACATGCAATTTAAATAATCATTATTGGAGTTTCATTTGCATGTTTTCGTTTATAAAAACAAAAATAAAATAAATAAAAGCACACACAAGCCTACTTTTTGTTTTTTTTAAACACGATAATTAGGAAAAAATTAAACAATTTTCAAACATCTGTAGGCTGTAGTTATAATTTATGTAATTTCGCTACCATAATAAGGTTGCATTTATGTAAAGTACAGTCACAGAAGTTTAAGTTTACACACTGATGAACATTCGTTGGTTATAGGAGGGCAAAAAGTGGATGAATCCCATAACAATATTTTTTTATAATATATGCACGAATAATCAAACAAAAGAATGATAAAACTACGTTTACATTTCGACCAATCAATCAAAACCCCAAGATAACCCGGAGACCTCTCCATCCCTTACAATAAACTTCCCCTTTATTCCTCCGAAAAAATTAAAATGCTTCCTGGAACCAGATCTATAGCTATGGCTGACAGACTATAAAAAAGTTTCTGAAATACGAGCCATATTTGTGCAGCTGACAACAAGATTATTCCCCGTAAGGTCACACCGATTGACAGGGATCTTCGTGTGTTCCGCCGCTGGCTCTGAACCGAGTTGGCCCGATGCCAATGAGCGACGGTCGTTGTTTGTGGCGACGTCAATATTACGCCTTGACTACGACCGGCGCGGATACTCCATATATAAACGGTATTAATGGAGTATTTCTACCGCGCCAAATAGCCGTTTGTGTATTTATTTTACTAATCAGCGGTAACAGGCGGGAATCCCTGAAGTCATCAGTTCGATACCAGCCACCGATTATCCTAAACAAATTTTGTTTGTGGTTCATTCATTTGGCGAATGCTGGGATTGAGTCCTTGTATAACATACCGTGAACATTCCTCCCATTTACTATCAAAATACCCTATTATACCTAGTTAGTCACCTGGAAGAGGGACTCAATGCAAAGCTGTTATCTAATAATCAAAAGTGTGAATAAAACTCCTTTTTGATGAGGATATGTGCTAAATAACCATAGGATATAATCAGTAAGATTTATATTTAACTCGTTAAATCAACAACCAGCAGGCTTAAACGAAATGGCAAAGCTACTGATGATACGCCTAGCAATGTGTATCTAGTTTGGATTTTAAGTACAGTGCATTGTTTAACTTATAGTTATATTATAGTTATATATTTAACTGTACATAGTTATACTTAAAGTTATATTTTAAACTTGGTAACAGGCTGAAGTGCTGAGTGATGAATCTACATCCTGATCTATTCTCAGTGTTTTCGGTGTTCTGCAACGCTCTTGAGATCTTTATAAAAAACATTGGTATTTCGCGTGGTTTGAAGTGAGACTATAGGAACTTCTGTTGGTTCATGTTTCCATGCAGAATAAGACATTAACACGATATAAACTTTTATTTCACGGTTCAATGAACTTACACAGTTATATTATTAAAAAGTTGCCTTAAGGCATGCGATATTTCCCTAACATAGGATCTCTACGAAGTCTTCACAGCCGTAGGGTAACTTTTAGAAAATAACTTTGGAAGTTTAATGAACTGTAATTTTTTACTCAACCAGCCAACAGTATTATGTAGAAAGTTAGAAAGTAACATGAAATCAACTGAGTTTTAATTCTAACACCATATTCTGTCAATATTTCTTTTCTATTGTGTTGTTCAATTTTTACGTTTCATTAATTCAATATTCGCCTAATTAAGACGCCAAGGGAATAAAAACGCCGTTTATATTTTACTCAATAATTATACCTAACAAAGCTTTGTTAAATCTAAGGCGAATATATACTATTGTGGAAACGAAACGAAATATTTTCCCAGAACTTTCAATATTTTATCCAATCTTTTCAATTCTATTCCGTTATACCGTCCTCGCATTTTAAATAATAAGAATAACAAGTAGATCAGATGCTATTGTTTAGCTGGGGTTAAACGTAAGTGCATCTTTCCGTACGTACATAAAGTGTCTTACCACGTGTAAATTATATCAAAGTCGTGATAATAACAAAATGCAGTTGCGTCAAAGAATAAGACGCCATCCTGTGATGACATGTGTTCGCCATATAACAAGACAGCTCCGAGTACCGTTATTACGGTAGTGGGTACACAGAGATGACTTCTGCAAGGAACAGTCAAACATGATCTTAAGACAAGTCTCTTCTTAACAACAGTAAGAATGGATATCAAACAGTATTTAGATTTAGTGTATCTTTATTACATCATTGGATTCTTGATTGTGATAAGGTTTAGAGGCAAAATTAAATATTATATGAGGTTAAAGAAGGCTCAATTCATTTCCTTAATTTCTGTAAATCAATTTCTGCGCCTTTTAAAATAAATGTAGTTTTTTTTTTACTTTCCACTTATGTTCGTTTAAATTTAAACAACCTTTCTGTATTGAGATTTTTTGTTTTTAAAGTGTTCTTGAATCACTATTCTGTTTGCGTATCTAGTGCGTCAGACAACGGCCTAGAGCCACATGGGGTGCGGGTTAGGTAAGCTACGGATATATCGCATCGCAAGAGCCGTTTCTCATTCTCTGCTGTCACTACACATATTTACATGGACCAGTTATTCGGGTGCCTCGTAACAGAAAGTTACCAGATTAATCATTTCTCGATGAAGTTCTTAACGCAAACTAAGGTGACAAACTGCCTCTGCTAAAGCTTAGAGTTAATTTCGGGGGGGCAGGGGGGATGTAAGTGGCGCACTTGGTTTAAAGATGCTAGCTGGGGCATAAAGCGTATTTATAGGTGCACTGAACAAGCGTGTATAATCTTGGTTGATCATTTATTGTAAAAGCCCTCAACATAAATTTATTAACAACTTAACCTAAGTTTTCTTTCTTGGTGTGAAGGGCGGGACATGGCAACATCTGAACATGTGAGGCCATTCCTTGTCAGTGTGCTAACGTGTAACACCTTTCAACTTGTGAGAACGTCTTAATGGTTTGGACTAATATTTATCAAGAAAAATCACTATTTATTATACGAGGTTTTCAATAAAGTTATCTTAAATCAATGAATGCGAGCAATTGCTTCTGTTCAGATCACAATAAACAAAACAGAACCAATTTTAAATACGCCTCCGGCTATGCATTCCAAACCCGAATATTCAAATTGAGTTATAAATTAGATTGTATCACTCTTCTTCATTCAAATAAGATTATAATTGAAAATATATACCACAATTGTATCTCGCTTTACTGTTTAAACAACAAAGTTTTACATGTTCGGATTTTCGAATGCAATAAAAAGAAAAATAGGATTCTTCCCCAGTTGTAAATTTAGGACAACAAGGCACAGGTCGTGTTTTGAATAGTGTCGGCGGCTTGTGGACAGTAGACGAAATTGCATCTCGAATTCACCACACGATTTCGCATCGGATAAATAGAAGAAAGGAGGTGGGTCGAGTCTCGCCAGCAGGACGTAAAGACGTAAAGATGGTAGCCCCGAGAAAACTGTCCGGACATACGACCGCCGTGTTTGTAATTTTCAATTGGGCATTTCCTTTCGAGGACAATAAGAGCTCCGGCCAAAAGAGGGCGGGCAATGCGTTTGCCTCTTGGGGAAATGAAAGGAGAAAATGCAAACGTAGAATTGAAGATAGATTTGTCGGGTCCCACAGCACTGAACCTATAGCGGCGACTCACTTGGAATATTGATTTCACCTGGAGTAGTTTTGCATCCAAGTGATGTTCGGGAAGCGTGAATAGAAATAACCACATTAGCTGCACTCATAGCATCTTCTGACCGTGATAGTGTTGGGTTAGATGATTTACACAACTGTTGAGGTCCCCTTGTGTGGAATAGGAATAGATCTCCTGCGCGGGTTATTGTACAACAAACACTTCGAACTGATTGTATTTTCAAACGACCTCCGCATCAATTTTTCCCTATTTGACGGAACAAGTTTTCGGTTTTTGAGAAATGTTACTTAATTTACTAAAACGACACAATTTTGATGATACATTCAAATTATATGCTTTAAGTTTAAGGCCTACCCACAATTGTCGGTATCGGGATCGCAATCGCCATCCGGAAATCGAAATAGAGTTAACTTAAGGCGCTGTTCACTAAAACGTCGCAATGTCGTAATGATTGTAATGGGAAAATGTACAATCCCGATCCCGATCCCGATCCCGATTCCCGACCCCGATCAAGATGCCGACGATTGTCGTTAGGACTTTACATTGTCAAATAAAATAATGACTGCTATCATATGTGTGTAAAGCACAGTTTCCAAGGCACATCGTAATCAATATTTGTATTATCACGACTCAAAGAAAAGTTTCACTATAAAATGTATAGCAAGACATAAACATAATTAAAACAAATAATATCGATGATAAAAATAATAAAAATAAAAAAATAATAAAATATTGAACACAACTAAGGACCCAACTTTCATAGCCAATTGTTTTTGTATACACACTAATGTAATATTTTTTACATTTATCAAACGACATTAGTCTGTATTATGTTCAGTACATGATACGGGCCAAACTTATCAGCTCCTTCGTTCTGTAGCAGCTAAATGAAAGCAAGAGAAGGCTCCATGTACATTGGTATTGTTGTATTTTATCATATCTCAAATACATGTTACAGGTACGAATATATTGGTAGAGAGTGGATTATTTGACATGAGCTGCAGGTTTTACTTATAGAACGAAGGGCCGTGTACTTCCGCGACACTTTTAGATTGGGGCACATTTATAACGCAATGGTTTTGGGAGAAAAGAAAACAAATTGGACCAAACGACCTCCCATAAGGCGTAATTGCATTTCGAAAGCAAAAAACTAGAAATAATTGAAGGCTCACCTACCAGTGAAACTGGTTAAGAGTCGTAACAAAGAGACCCCTCGATTGCGTCTTGAAGTCGCGTTTGACAGGAAGTATTGGTATTGGAAACTAATGCTTGTGCAGCAGCAGGAGTGACGGAGCAAAGTTATTCTGCATTATACACTAAATTATACAATTTGTAATATATGCAATATTTGTAAAAATACGAATTGTAATAATTGTACAATACAATTAAATACAAACAAACAATACAATACAAAATACAAAAATTATACATTATTCAATTAAACACCCTAGGCTACTGATAATCCATCACAAATGTGGAACAATGATCAATCAATCAATCAATCCATCAATCAATCAATCCAGAGATTAAATTTATATGTATTACTATCCATGTTCTGCATTTTGTTATTTTTATTTTGTTTCTTTACTGTTTGTTTGTTTGTGGTTAATCTGTTATATCTGTAAGGTCTTTGGGTTTGGAGGTGATGTATATGTTTATGTAGAGTTGATATCGCATTTTATGTAGATGTATATTTTACCTTCAGTTCATTAGGTTAACCAATACATCAACTAAAGTACATAAAGCTCCTTCTACATAATCACTTGTAGTACGGTGAAGCAGTCATATTGAGCTATACCTGACCATCTGCTAGCTACCTCAACTTGTAGTACAGTGCAGCGGTGTCATATTAAGCTATACCTGACCATCTGCTATTCACCTCCCTCATCCTCTCCCGATCCTATATATACGTTAAATAACTCTCTGCCATAAAGGCATAATTTTCTCTTATACACACAATGTAGCTTCAGAATTGCACCGTAACTTGGTGAATCCATGTAAGATGTGTCAACATGATGTTTTTAGTGGCACTAAAGCCACCATGGTTTCTATGCCTAACGGGATACAGTGCCGCCCGCACTCCACTATCACTACGGTTTCCGTCTGAATCGCTCTCCTCAAGTGTTCACGCCCCTTTTTATGTTTATGACGACTGTGAATTTGCGTTACGTTTGTGATTGTCTCCTGAAATCCCTTTTTAAAATCGATCTCCTACGGCTTTGGTAGGTGAAAGTATCTCCCGTCGAAACTTTTTACAAGTTTGAAAGTGTCCCACCCACCTTCCCAACCCGCGTCGCGTCGGTCTTGCTGTGCTTTAAATACGTTATACTTTTTGCCTCACTCAAACTCAAATATGCTACAGAACACGAGTTAAGTTCACACATAATCATTAAAATAACTCGTTTCGAATATCATGATTTCAATAATAGATTTGTAAAGCAACAAGACATCATTATTAAAATAACGCCTTAATAATTATTGCATTATGTACAATGATAGGACGATGGTAATACACGCTAATCGTATTCCAAGGGATAATTAAAATAGAAATTACATTAGTAAATAAAAAGCCCAAAACAAATCGGAATTATTTTATTTATCTCATTAGCTCACGTGCAAAAGAAGATACATTACCATCATTGTTCCCTTGGGAATGGTTTACTAAAAGTAGTACATTGTTCAAGTTAATGATAAAATCAAACCCTTTCGAATTTAATCCAGGTCACATGTTTTTCTGCTTGGCTAAATATCTAATTACGCACTAATTGCATTAGCCACAAAAACGTGTATCGACCTGGTAATTATTTAGCGCAACCTGCAGCGATGTAGAACCACCAATCGTACTTCATGCCCAGAATCATGCTATAGTGTTTCACTTGGTTGATATCCCCTGGGAAACCTTTACTTTGGCACATTCATGGTGAAACCAGTGTTGTCGATCCTGTAATTGAGAAAGCTACCTGTAACTATTGCAACTTACTCATGTTTGAACGCTTTCGTTAAGGTGGTTCTATCCCCGTGTTACGTTTTTTTTTCTTAAATATAGTCAGATAGAACCATGTTCAAACCCGAGTGCTAAAATATAATCAAACATATTTTTATAATTTTTTCCCCAGCGGGCACACAGCTAAATACGTCTCATAGATGCCTTTTAATTTCAATTCCCCGTTTATTTACCGTTCAATTATGGATACTGATTTTATGCACGGTTATGCTGCCAGTGTTATTAAATGGTGTGATAAAATTTAAAAATCATAATCTGCTATGAGTAGTATGTTTTATGCATTTTTTCGTTTACCGGCATCATTTCTAGCTTGTACCGGTAGATTGTGGCTGTAGCTTTATAAAATACGGAGATAATTTTCATTTTAAGCTATTGTCATAACTTGAATCAACAATTCAGGTTTGGGTCTTGTATAGAATGTGATGTTACCAATGCCCTAAGCAATTCAACCTTAAACTAGCCCGTGATGCTGCACGCTTTGGTACTTGGATCATTGGCGTTGTTTTCGAGGATTGAACTCAAATACCAAACTCCCCTGAATTATAGAAGACATTTAAAACTTAAGTTCTTCCGTAGATTTATTGAGGGGTGAGGGCGAGGTTAAGGAAATGGCGGCGATAACGACGGCTAAGTCGCGGGCTGAGGCCGCTGCTGGAGTGGAGCGTCGTAGGCCACGCGGAAAGTCTACGGGAAACGAGGAAAACCCACTTAACTTTTCTAATTAAATTAGACCACGTGAAAAAATGTTAACATCGTATACGCTGCTAGAATATTCACAAAAAGCGTAGCCCCAATCTCATAACAATACAAATTACAGTACATATATTTTAATGTTACGTACTTTGAAGCAACAGAAGATCTTAAAAAAAATACCTTGTGGCCAATATAAAAGAATGCTGTAAGCTTCGTTATCAAAGCTTGATACTAAAGATATCATTTAGATTGCAACATATACTCCAGTATACGCGTTGTAATGAATATTCGAGTACACAATACTCGCAGAATTGAGGAAAGAATTCAGAGCTGTTTCAAACAATCCACGGGTTGGTAACATGAGAAAAAAACTATCCGGTAATTGTCTTCAGGCGCATTTACATACATTTGCATTCGTGTTGTACAAACGAGTGATGCGGATATCACGGATCATTCAACAGCACCTGCCTGATGAAAGACACACAATGGGTGAGCAGAGAGAGAAATAGCCCCATCCACCTTTCAGAGATGTTTTCACATCTGCGGCCGGTTGATTCAGATCAAACATTACTTCCACAAAAATGTATATATACCTGGAATGGTTCCTGAAAAACGATTGCTACTCCGATTAAAAGATATTTTGTATGTGATTGCGTATAATTTGATGAGCATAGCTGATATTGATTCAATTAAAGTGTAAGATACTTAATATGTTATAATAATTTGATGATGATAGCTGAATTTAAAAAACAAATTTGAATGTAAAGATTGCTTTTATGGCACATTCTAGTTTAATTTTCTCTTGAATTTATCAACATAAGTTAGCTACAAATGACAATTGTCACTTTATTGAGCTTCGAAATGCCAGGCTCTAAACGACGCACTTGGTTTGTGTTGTATAACCATCTTGTTTAATCCGCATTTTATAAAAGAACCGGACTATTGCATGTGTATATCGCGTTTTGTAAAACAACCGGACTATTGCATGTGTTATATATCGCGTTTTATAAAACAACCGGACTATTGCATGTGTTATATATCGCGTTTTATAAAACAACCGGACTATTGCATGTGTTATATATCGCGTTTTATAAAACAACCGGACTATTGCATGTGTTATATATCGCGTTTTATAAAACAACCGGACTATTGCATGTGTTATATATCGCGTTTTATAAAACAACCGGACTATTGCATGTGTTGTATATCGCGTTTTATAAAACAACCGGACTATTGCATGTGTTATATATCGCGTTTTATAAAACAACCGGACTATTGCATGTGTTGTATATCGCGTTTTATAAAACAACCGGACTATTGCATGTGTTATATATCGCGTTTTATAAAACAACCGGACTATTGCATGTGTTGTATATCGCGTTTTATAAAACAACCGGACTATTGCATGTGTTGTATATCGCGTTTTATAAAACAACCGGACTATTGCATGTGTTATATATCGCGTTTTATAAAACAACCGGACTATTGCATGTGTTGTATATCGCGTTTTATAAAACAACCGGACTATTGCATGTGTTGTATATCGCGTTTTATAAAACAACCGGACTATTGCATGTGTTATATATCGCGTTTTATAAAACAACCGGACTATTGCATGTGTTGTATATCGCGTTTTATAAAACAACCGGACTATTGCATGTGTTGTATATCGCGTTTTATAAAACAACCGGACTATTGCATGTGTTGTATATCGCGTTTTATAAAACAACCGGACTATTGCATGTGTTATATATCGTGTTTCGACTGTGCTCTGAATGTGTTATGAACTACGAAGGGTATACTCGCATTTCCGTACTTATCAGTTAGCTAGTCCAAATGTGTATACACGTCACTGTCTTGACGATTTATTTCACAGCAAACGCATCATTCGAGTGGGTCAAATGTCTGCGCGGTCGATTAAGCTAAATCATGACCACGGCTAGTCTACTAGGACAGCGTCGGAGGGTAATATACGCTAACAACTCACATCGCTGTCGCCAAATAGGCCACGTTGAGCCCGAAGGCTTATATTGACTGAATTTACGACCGGTACCAAACACATGCCGGCCATGCCGGCCGGTGACATTCTTACACAAATATCGAACAATTTTGCGGTGAAATTTCATTTAGAAATATTCACACGAAATCAAATCGTGTTTTTATTTTTCGAATGTGTTGAGGCGTCGTCCGCTCGTCAGTGTTGCCACTTCAACGTGTTGTACTCGGGGGACAGTGTTGCCATCATCACTGTCGGCTGTGACTACATTCTGATGACGTCATCGTCTGGCAAAGATGCTGATAAGACATGGAGATTCTAATCGTTGGATTATCAGAACAAAGATTGCCGACCACGAACACTACAACCGCCAACACAGGTTACATTTAGTAAAAACATGTACTGATAATATGAAAATAGAAAATTCCGCCGAGAAGCCTTCAGATATCGTTGAAATTTAAGTATTTAAAGTCTACAGTAACATTGATTATCCCTAATTTTTTTTCAATTGTATATAAGTATTTTTTTTTCAATTGTTATTCTTTCTATTTTAGATTTCCCATTATCATGTGTATAGGTCTACATCGTTCTAATTATTGTCCTTCTTTGTAATTTATTTTTTTAACTGAATAGGATGGACATTTAATGTAACTAAACGATAGATTGAATAGTACGCAGCCTTCGTTGTGTGAAACATATCCAGCCAACCACCCACCTTGATCAAAGGCAGCTTTTAGTGGCGATGTTATCTCTCTGCAGTAGTCCTATTAAGGTTATTTCACTCCCCAGACTTCACTCAATGAGTCGTTATCATTTAACAGACTCAAGGATACACTACAAACAAATATTAAATTTTCAATTTAAACTAGCTTTTTGAGAATATAATCCAGTTAACATTATCTAATATGGGAACTCCATTTTTTTTTAATCCCTAAAAATATTTTTGTTATTATTATTTAGTTTTTGTTATCATTTAACAGACAAAGAAACACTACGAAAAAATATTAAATCTTCAATTTAAAATGGCCTACTTGAGAATATAATCCAGTAAACTTTATCTAATATGGAATATGATGCATGAAAGACTACATTTAAGGGGCGAAGTCCTTATCATTTTTTAAATTTTGTAAATTTTGTATTGTATAGTTATATTTATTTTTGTTATCATCAAGAATAACACTTCGACCAAATATTAAACTTTCAATTTAAAAAAGCTTACTTGAAAATATGATCCAATAAACGTGATCCAATGTCAAAAGCGATGAACTACATTTTAAGGGTGAAGTCTGCCTAGTTCTTCTCGCAAAGTAATAAAAGATAATCTCAAACTTCAATATGGACGTTGAAGATGTAGATGTACCACAAGCCTAGTATAAGCCTCAATTTTCATCAATGATGATGGGAAAGTCGTACAGTCGCGATGCAAATAATTAGGTATATATATTATATGTAAGTAAAATTAAAAACACAACGAGTTGTTCCGTCACGTCAGTAACACTCACAGAAGTTCATGTTTGTGGGTGTTCCCGACGTGACGGAATAACACGTTGTGTTTTCAATTTTATTAACATTAACCGGGGCCACGAAAGCCTCTGTATTTTAATAGTACTATGTAAACTGTATCTCACAGCAAGATGTAAGATAGTATCAGGACCGCCCACATTAGTTTCCAACTTAACAAGCGCGAATCACTGACTTTTTTCAGATTATCTAGTACAAGAAAACGTGCAAGCAGGTATCCGTCAAAAAACTTCACGCGACCAAATTGTACTAGATAGTCGGAAAAAACGTTAGTGATTCGCACTTGGCAAGTTGGAAACTAATTGTAAGCGGTCTTAACTCCCATGACACTATCTTACTTATTGGTGTGAGAGACCATTAAAATGATGTTTATATCGCTTTCCGATTTTCTCTAAATAATTTTAATAAATGTTGGCTAATACGGGCCTAGATAGCACCTACAGATTTAACAAGCAATTTAAATTGCAATATTATTTCCATTTGAGTACTTAACGACAAAAACGAGGTATCACCGTATCCCATCATACTGCTATCTACACTTCGATAATCCGATTCCAACTTGCCGACAATTCTCTTATTGACATCTTGATAGTGTTCGCGCCGAACTGCGGAGAGCGAATTACATATTTAGCTCACCGGAAGTGATTTCCATCAGTCCAAAGTGCAGCATAAATAATGCATAACTAAGCAAAATGTTGGCGAAACTCGTGCACGGGCCCAAGTTTCCGACGTTTTGTACTGAAAGTACGTCGATCGACTAAACGCGCAATATACCGCATGCTAAATAAATAAATAAATAAATTCACATTTAGAGGCTACCCACTCAGTAACTAAACTGATTTGCAGTGAGGGACTCTAATTTAAAGTGAATAAACCAACCCTGTAGGCTTCGAACACCATCGACAAATGAGTGATAACCAATCAAAGATCGATATTTCAAATACGAAACATATGAATCAGTGATTGGACAGTACAAACACCTGCGGACAAATGCAAGAACCAACAAGGCCGACTCAGAACAACTTTGAATTTATTGAGTGCTTCGTTGCTAGGACGGCTCCAAAGTCACCGTTTACTTATTCCTAAGCGAAGAATTAATGGAATTGAATCTACATTAAAAGTTAAAAAACTTCTGCTTGAAGCGGGATTTGAACCCGGTACCTTCTGCATTGGAAGCAGGGATGCTAACCACTGGACCAACGAGCACTTAAAAAAAAGTTAAAGTTGTAAAGCCTGCAAACATATCGTTGAGATTAATGAAAACGCGTGAGATCTTTTTTTAATGTTTACAGACGGGTTCGATTAGCCTGCTACGTGGTTACAACATGCTGTGATAAGGAAACGTGATAGCTTTAGGCTATAGACTATAACTATCACTATAACTTATAGTGATACATACACATTTGTATCGAATTGCACTAAAACCCTAATCGCACCACGTTTCTAGTTTCCTCGTCTGCCAATTGAGCTACAAGTAAACCATGCTACGTTATTAAATTTATTTGCGGAATGCACATATTGAGTTTGAGTTGAAATTAGAGATTGTGATTAGTCTCTATCTCTTTCTAACTACATTGTGTGCGGGTTCACTATTGGCTGAATAAATGTATGATAAACTAGTGTTCTTGCTCTAAAGTTTACAAATATGTGAGAAACATAAAGGTTAACATAATCAAGAAGTTTCTCAACTTGGTATTCACCTTTGTAGTTTAGATCCACCTTTGTAATATTGGTTCTGTTCTGACTCAGACGTGGGTTTAAATATTTTAAGAGTTTATTTGCTACAATAACCCTAGATGATCGTATTGTAAGAAAATTATTTGACCACAACGCAAAATCCATTTAAAAAAATATATATATGCCTATCGATTGATAGAGGTATATGGGCACAATAAAATGTGTATCACAGAAAACTAGCGTTTTTATTTTGAACTGAGGTAAAATCACATAATTTGATAAAATAAGAATTAGATAACTGTCATATTTTACTAGGTTTAGTGACTAAAAAAATAAATGAGGAATAATAAAATATGTTCTAAGAGTGACAATGACATAATACTTAATAAACGCGTAACATACAATTTTTTACAATATTTTAAAATTAACTTTTGAAAAATGATGTTTTAATTTGTGAAATCTTGTTTCGGCCATTATGTTACAACATTAATTTTAAAAGTTGTACGACGTTTCGAAGAACAATGCCACCTTTCATTCACTCTAGCTTTGTGTTCAAATTGTATGAGAACTCATCTTCTTCAACAAGAAATCGACAAATCCAGGCTTGGGTAAGCTACCCGGCACCTCCACCAAATTGTATTATAATCCCAGGTCTCAAATAGTAACCTGAATATTTACATATTATGTGTAAACATAATTGAAAGCGCTGTATCTCCACTAGTTGAATTTTTGATAAAATACTTAAGGAATGGTTATCAATTACTTCTGAACCAATGTAAACTGCACATATTATTCATATTTAAGGCATTACTTACATCTACAGCATGATAAGCTAAAATTGTTCGTATTATTGAGAAAAAATGGTAAAATTAAAACCAATAATTATAAAAATAATTCATATGATAATACGTATTGGATATTGTTTATTCAACTACATATAAATGACATATTTGTACGTGCAGACAGTAAATAATATAAGAATGGTTAGATAAATAATCGCAAGAAAATGTTCAGAAAATACTTTCGGCCCACTCCAGTTCCTGTTAGTGATAAGCATGCAAGACGTGGCCTTCGTTTTGCAGTCTACATTTTTATCAGAATTAATAAATATTAAGCTTGTAAATATCATATTTATGTTCGTCTACGCGTTACCATTCAGTAACATCCCAGCAATTAATTAATACTGCAAACAATCAAATCAAACCAAATCAAATCAAATTACAAGTACTAATGTGTGTTGAAATGGCCCATTAAATCAAGGGGCAACACCAAAGAGTGTTGAATAGTCGGGGTATTTATGTAACATGGGCCAACACAAATGATAACCAATCACAAATATTATCAGCTTTGCACTCGAAACTTCGGAATAGAAAGTTTCACATAAATTGGAATTAACGTAGGTATAATTTGAGAAGGAACATAATGAGAATGTTTTCGGAAAGATGAGGGGAGGAATGAACAAAAGGATAAAACCACAAAACAAGGGAATTCCAAGTTCCCAGTTTGTTAGACTAAGTCAACTTAGCTTCCGCGTAAACCTGGATCTCCATGGCGAAGAAATGAGAGACAGGAGTTGCGGATGTAAGCAGGCAAGGAGGAAGAGCGAGAGAGAGGGAGAGAACCTTACAAATGAAGGTCCAACAAAGAGAGAAAGATAAACTCCTGACTAACAGAGAAAGAGATAAGGAGAGAGAGAATACAAGCAACAATTTCTTCTCTTGGTGCCATCTAATCTTTACTTCTACAGTAGAAAACTTTCTGTCTTATTGGATTTCCATAGAATTACATTCTTTATTCTCCTAGTTTTGTCTTTCTATTACATATTCACACAAACTCTAATGACGGTCTCTTTGCCGGCATTGTCTTTTCTCATTAGCTCAACCCAGCCCAGTGAGACAGTGAGACAGCGAGACAAGGTAAGGTACAGAGACACATTATATTATCGTGGCACACATTTTATTACGACGCCATTCAAACACAAATTAAAATATCTGGCACGAGCAAAAAAACAACCTTAAACATAGTAAGATTACTCTGTAAAGTAGATATTATTTATTCATTTATTTCATCTGGTTTTAAAGACATATATAACATGTGCTTTGAAATACGTCCTTATCTTCCGTGGCACCGAGTTTAAGCGATATATTAGATTAAAAGTTTCTATAAAATATTCCATCAATTTTACGGTTACATAATGTAGACAAAACTGAATGACAATTTTGAAAAATGACAAGTTCGTATACGCTAAGGCTCAGAATCCCTCGGCAGTACCACGTTTAAACATAAACACATCGCCCTTAGCTCCAATAAAGCCGTCGCCGTTAGGGCAACAGCGCAGGTGTAGAACTTATTGCAGAGCAAATCACCTCAGATCTAATATACCCAAATGTTGACGTGATTAGGTCAGTGTGAATGTATTGTTTGAAATTTGGCAGGGTGTCTCGAATGCATTGAGTGTAGTTGGGCGGAAGGGGGGGGGGGGGGTGGAGGGGAGAGGGGGGCTGAGATCGATTGATAATTAGGACTTATACTGCTTCTGCGATGGAGGTTATGGCTTCTATACTAGCCGCGTGTTGTAAATTAGTAATGATATGTAGCTGTGATCCCACGATATATCTCGCTGGCCAGGTCTGCTTGTCTGCTATGCTGTGTACTTCGTTTTGTCCTTCTGAAGTGCAGATATTTTAAGTTTGACATAGTTTAAAATCTCCACCACCTAGAAGTAACCATCGCCCAGCATAAATAATGTCTGATTATAAATAATATAATATGCAATGAATAAATATGATATATGATTGTCTGGTTGTCACGTGGGTAAGGGGCGGTCATACAGCGATGGACGGGAGCAGCAGGAGAGCGTCAAACTAAGAAAATCTTAAGTCTACATCAAACGTGTATTGCAAGTATCCCTCTGAATTTTTCGGACCATATTTCAAACTTGTATCAAAAATTCGAAACTCAATACTTAATTCGTATCTTAGACAGACATTATATTTCACGAGTTGGTCGATTATTCATCGAAAGTGGGAGTAACGCGTGGCGTGGGTTGGTAGGCTTATCTATCAATCCATACAGTGGTGGGAATATCTGTGCACAATGTAGGGTTATTTGAGCAGATTCAGCCCCGCCAGAACCCAGCCAAGCAACAATTAATCAAGCCATTTCAAACGAACGGAACAAGACCAAGATGGTGGGAAAAAACTAGATTAATATAAAACGAATGCGAGAAGAAGAATCGTAAGGCCTCAATTATCGTTATATGAAATTTCTTTAATTTCAGATTCAATAATTATTTAATTGGCACCAGTTACCATTACCGTAAAGCATTCGTGTGTTTCTAATTAGATACGATTCTTCGTATCTCAAGGACATCTTGATGTGTGCGCAAATATATATTGTTTAATGATTTATTCCTAGCATAACAAGATTGTGTTTTTACCTGAGGTAAAAGTGAGTATTGCAGATAGGTTATTTCTTCCGGTTTGTTATTTTTCATATAGCTTTCACTTATTTGCTGTGAGTATATAGAGACATATCTTTAAAAACTAATATTGCAATTATGTATGAGTAAGAATAGTGCGTGACTTAAAAAAGAAAACACTTCTCTACGAAATTCAATATTGTTAAATTCTTTGATATTCTTAATCTGATTACTTAACGTATGTGTTTGTTTTAATAATCCCTTCAGGAAAGTAGGACAGAGAAATAAGAACATTTTATGTTAACGCCGTATTTGAGCCGGATGGCATTATCTGAGTGTATTGCTGTGATGTCATCTTTGCACTGTCAACTCTATTTCAAAGCCTGTCATTCTAAGACTGTCATTCCAAGCCTCATCGGTCGAACGCTTGTTTATCGAACCCTAACGTATCCGACATAGTTAGGCTATATTTGCCATCGTGCCTTACTTATCATTACAACATTTTTTAATTGATTTACCGAACAAATTTAATTTTTAAAACATAAATGTTTAAAAAATATTATTTAACCTATGTTATCAATAAGTTTTGGTTAAGTGTGTACTTAGCATGGACAATTCTATCCACACCTCGTTATCTGCATTGAAACCAGCTAAATGGCAGAGCATCTACTTGTGTGTATAAGTTTAACCGACTATACGGAAATGAAGAAACACACTCCGGTCTACCCTCCTTGAGTTGGTAACAGTGTTTATTTTTAATTATCTTGTCATCCAACAATAGATCTTGAAAAGACCTCACTGCCTTCTCGAGTTGAAGTAATGTTGTTAAGATATACTTCACGTATATCTGCATCAACTTGTAAGTACTTCTGCGAAAAGGTTTAAATCAATGTTGGAGAAAAACAATAGTTCGTGAACGGTTTCGTTAACCCAATATGTTTTCTTTAGTAGTTGAGTGAAGCATTGGACTGTGCTGTACAATGTTAGGGTTATCAATTTTTAAGTTGAAAATAATGCAAACGTACACAAGATGATAGTGCGGCTTTCCGGTACAGACAGCATAACTCAATCGAGAATGAGACATTTCATTTTATTTGTTTATCTTCATGAATAATGTTTCTCGTATTTATATATTAAATTGAAAGCACTGAAAATACGTTGCGTGTCTTTTTTCAAACTAATAAGTGCATTTTTTAGAACCTCCCAAAATGTTGCAGCTTTCACAAGTGTGTGTACACTCATTTCTTTGAAATGTGGTTTTATACACATAGTGCGGTACTTTTACCTTTTGCATGTGTACATATTAGATTATCTGGCACTTTGTTAAACTCTTGAGATAGTAATTAAAATTACAATTTATTTTTTGTACTGTATTTTTCTTACGTAAATGAGGAATGCGTCCAGTGAAACCAAAATTATAGCTGTAATTGTTTATGTATATTCTTTTAGTACCGAGCAATAATTTATTTGATTCAGTTTTTATGTACTATTTCCTTCCACACGTAATGTTTCTATTCGTAGAACATGACAATGAATGGTCATAACGTTACACACATCACAATTCATGTAATTGCACTTCCAGCTATTAGTTTGTTTTAAACCACACGTGACATTTCGCCGCACAAACTTTGTAGTTACATTCAATTTAATATCACCAACAAAAGGAATATTTCATGAATAATCCTGGCAACTCCACCCCCAGTTATTATTCCATCTCCATGCTTAAAGAAAGTGCGAGTTAGATTGTGTGATACCGACCGGTGAAAGCTTAGGCAAACAATGATGCGATTATGATATGATATTAGACCCTTTGATATCATAAACGGTTTTAGCTATTGTCTCCCGGCGCCATTTGCTATTGCAAGGTGGGTATTACGCGGCTTCAGGGTTGGCCCCCCAGCATAGGGAGCTCAAATTTGCTCAAGATGAAAATATTACCGACTTATAATATTATATAAATACGGTTTACTCTTTATTTGCAGTACTCATGTTATAAATACGAATGACTCCTCTAAGAACTAAAAAATAAAAGCGCTTTTCTTTTAAATCCAAGAAAGCACACCATCGTATAGAAACATATGAAAATAATTGTATTTGAAATTGCTTAGAATTCACCCCAAATTTGAATAAACAAAGGTGAACACACACCCACACGATACGCGACAGGTGCAACATAGAAGTACGAATATGTGTATAGAATCATATATTTCAATTGCCGCAAGTTTAAATTAAACCGAGTTTTGATTTCAGCAGGTTCTGACATCAGTGAGTTATTATTGTTCAACAGGGTCTTACGGTGAAAACAAAAGCGAACAAATTCAACATAACTGAAATTATTTACTAAAAACTATAAATGTACACATTGTACGCGCTACTATTGTAAGTACGAACGCAATTATATTCAATAGTTAGGCCGAACTATTTGACGATTTTCCATCAACTCCTGAGTATTTGTGGTTGTACAACGTCGCTGTAGCTATTAATACATGTATGCCGCATAAATAGCTTTCCTTCGTCTCAATATTAGAATCGTTCATTGTCACTACCTGGCCCCTCCCCCTTACCCCCCCCCCCCCCCCCCCCCCCCCGCCCCATGTCCTAGACGAACAGTACATCCGCCCTGAACATACTTCTCTGCAAGCTTTAAAGCACAGGTGGTTGAGTAGTTGATATCAAATTTAGCTAACGGTTTTGTTTTGTACGTTACCGTCACTGACCAAAAAGATAGCTTTCAAAAGTAGTAAGTTTCAAGAAGTTAGTTCTTGAGTGTTATTCTCTAACTTGTCAAGTGGCCATGAGCCACGGAATACTAGAAAAGCTTGTACTACAAAGTTATGCTTGACTGTTTTTTTTTTGTATGTATAATTTGCATGTATATATGATGAAGGTTGATGAATTTCAATAGTGAACGCATAGGCTATCAATATTTTGTTTGATGTCATTGCAATGACCATTCACCGTTTGTAAACTTCACCATATCGATATAGATGTTTTTAAACTCCTTGTCTGAAAGCAAGGAATCGAACCTCGTGTATTCTACATTAGGAGCAGTAATAAAACCGAAAAACAAAAGACCCCTACTAAATTATCAAATATTAGTGACAATTACTTGAGTGTAAATTATCTACGGATTGTGGTTAACGTGAAATAATGTTATTGAAGCCTTTACTGCAGTTATCCTCAGAGTTTGGTTGAGAGTCTGTACCACCAATGAACGCGTTACACGAAACATATCTGTGCAGGACACAGATGAGATTGGCAGAGGTGAAGAAATCTATCCTCCAATGTGTGATCATAAAACATAGAGGCTTTTCGCAAGTGTAAAATATTATGTTCATATAAGAAAATGGAAATCATATTCATAGGTTTCACAATCGTATATATTGTTTTTGTAAAGCATCACATTGTTCTCAAATACATATATACAAAGCTATCACATGGAAAAGTTAAAACTACCACTGAACTAGCGACGAAAGTTGTGTGAGAAAACAACCATATTGAGTTAATGGATAAACCATGTGATAATTTATATACATATACGGAAGTAGAACAAAGAAGCGAAAAACAAACAACACTTCTTTTGGGCAAGTGCAACGGTGGTGCCTAGGACATATTAATATGATGTTGTCAATACAACTGTATCGACAAATAAGACATCCATCATGTGGTCTTCATTACACGGAGACGGTGTTCTGGGTTCAATACACACGTTATTAACATAACCAAACCTCACATCGTGTTAAACAACTTCGTGAAGTATTCGAAACGCCCCCCCCCCCCCCTTACCCCCTTCCCACCCCAACCCTGCTGCCCTTGAACGAAAAGTGAAATGAAGAGTGGGAATCTCTGAAACCGACCATTAGGACACGATTCATGGAACGCAAGGAAGTGAATGCATTGTGCGGTGCGGATTAATATTCAGGACCCGCGCAAGTCCGCTATGCCCTCCATACTAAACCACGAGCTAACGGGATTCTTCTTACACACAAATACCACAATGAACACTTCTTGTACTTGGCACAGATATTTGGTTGGAAAGAAAGTTGATGGGACATTAGTTTTCAATGAAATACTTGGTGCCTAGTCTTCCAGTTGTGTAGTCCAGTAGAGGAGGGGGTAGTTACCTACCTAACCTAACCCAACCGACAGTAGCGACGCGAGAAATGCTTCTACTGCCATATTATCGTATTCATAACCTATCCTGTGAATCCACTATTTCTGACGGTTTTAAATTGCTTCAAAGTGCTTTTAAAGTATCAAAAAGTAAAGCAAAATTGATCATCTCCTCGAGAATTTAATACTGTTTCTTAAAAATGTTCCTCTTGATCAATAAATATTTCCATTTTTAAAAATACCTATTTAAACGTTTGTTATGAGTTGTTGTTGCAACACCCTTTCACAATAACCTAGATTGTTGTCATTGAATACCCATGAATTGGCACAAGTGTCTTTACTTAGATAGTATTTTTTTAAGTTGGCAGCATTAAGAAAACAAAGACCCAATGATGTTATTGGTTTCTCTGCTTCTACAGAGATGAATTAACCACAGATATAAATATTGTTACCAAGATACGTAACTCACTGCTATCTGGACGTACCAAAACTGATTCTCTTTTGAGATTTCAACAATGGATTATTCTCATAACGTCGCCATATTGTATATTAAGAAATTATTATTTTCAATGCTGAAATGACTACTTTATGTCCAACGGGTATACAGATACTCACGTACTTTCTTTTTATATAGCCATCAATATCAATGACATACGCCAGGCGAAGTATAACACATTGAAAAACACACATGTTAAAATGTAAACAAACAAGCAATCATACAATATGGCGGGCATCGAGGAACCAGCATAGGTCCTCGGACCTCCATTCAGTTACACATCTTGGTAACAACATTTATGTCTATGAATTAACAGCCCGAAAACATTAAGGGTAAGCAGGGCTTTCTGTGCGGCAACAACAGATGAGCTCCAGGACGCCTTGACTTAAAAGAGGACATGAAATGGTCATGGCCTATGTCCGTGACTTAATCTATGACCCCGCCCCCCACCCCCATCCTTTCAACCCCTCTCGGTAAAACTGTAACTTCGTTCTTGCATATTGTGCTAAGGATACTAAAAACCGAGTTTATCTCGCGTCTTTTGAAAAGTAAAGCATCTTAGGGGTTCAACAATTGTAATTACTGTTATGATAACAAGTAGACATAACATTTTTACAAGGTAATTAAATTTGTAAATTTAAGTGAATTACCAAAAGAAAAACTCATATACCGTGAAAAATCTTAATTTTATACTGCAAGATTAAATGATTTTGTGTTTCAAAATAAACTACCGTTGATGCTTAAAATTGCTTATGTATCTCAAGTGGAGCTTGTTTCTTAGTGGGCCAGTGTTAAGTATTGTTGAAAACAATGTTCATGCGAGTTATAAGAGAAGGCTGCTCGAAGCACTTCCTTATCAACCATAGAGTTTAGCATAGCAGGAGTGTAAACGGCCATTTTGTGCGCTTGGAATAGTTGCAAGGCTCTAGAACAACCAATTTAAACTACTCCTCACATTCTTAGCAAAAGGTCACAAAACTCTATTACCCATAAAACTTGTGTGTTAAAAGGAAACTTTATACCTTAAAAAGACATTTTCTACGTCTGCTAGTATATTCACAATAAAGCTTCTTTATCTCATGCTTGCATTGTAAAATTAAATTAAATTTAAAAATAGTTGAATAATAAACTTTTCGCCTGTGTTAAAAGAGAGCAGCACAATAGGACGAGGCTGGTACAAAAGAACCAAATTTTATGAAAGAGGAAATCTGCGTATAAATTAAATAAAACTTCTGCCAATATGAATGTACTTATTTTATTTTTTAAATATTATCAATATTTAAAACTATATTTTCTTTTTATTGAGATTTAGTGCTCAGATATATATATATAGAGCGTAATGATCTACGGTGATTTCCCTGTGAAGTGAGTTGATGGCTTTGATACTTCACCTTGCCCCTCCCTGCCCGACGTTTCGGAAGACAAACTGACGCCAGTATGAAGTAGATACCGCGGCTCATTTCGAGCAGAAAAATCAAGATTTAAAAATAAGCTATATTGAACGTATTTTCTTTGTGGGATGTCGTCATGTAGTCAACATTAATACAAATATACCATTTTATTAAGCATGTGTACACCCAAACACTTGTAAATTTACATTGATAAAAAAAATGTGTTTTAAATTACTCATGCTCCCCTAATATCTACATGAGAAGGGGAAAATGTTATTATTCTTTTATGAACAAATATACCCTATCAGTATCACGCATATCTCGAATAGTAGATATTGGCAATTTCAAATTTTGAACATTTTAGAAGTCCATTTTCAGCTCCAATTTGAAATGCCGTCGCTGGTTAATTGGTATCGAGTGACTCGTATGATTAAAGAGTATCTCAGGTATGTAGTTATATAGAGCCACTCGTTTATGACGAACGCATTGGTACGGTCTTCTCGCGACAATAGTCGAAATCTGTATTGACATTTTAAACTACGTGTGTTTGGTGGGAGAATATTTTCAGATAAACCACCTGTGAAGGAATGTTAGAATTCCAGCCTTGTTCAGGTCTAACTGAGGAATGACATAGCTTCAGTCCAAAATACAGGGCGAGCAGGAAGAAAAACATTCACTATTTAGCAAATGATTTATGACAATACCTAGAACCATTGTAGTACTTTCAATCAAAATTCAATCACAACAATCCTCACTTATCAATGCGTGACATAGAGCATTTTCCTAGTCTATGTATCAGTTAATAGAATTAAACACATATCGGGTTAAACCGCCACGTTGGTCACACTCACCCAAAACCATGTTTCAAGACCGCTCTGGGTCCCATCGTCAGAACGACTCAAGTCTCCGCAGTCGCCACCGCTTGCACGCTGCTCAAGTACGCCTGCCAACTGTTGAGAGCTGTGGAATCGACAGAAACATTTCTTTATTTAAAAATAACTAGTTGGCACAACTGGGTGTTGGGGATTTTAATGATATAATTTGTAACAAATATTATCAACTTCTTACTTTTCTGCTGTCACAAGTCCTAAAGCGTACATGCTAATGGTTACAACCTACGATAGAAATTGCCACTTGACAATGAAATATTGTTCATGTAATCTGGTCAGTCAGTGGATGGGTTGGGAGTTGTGGTAAGGGCGGGGGGGGGGGGGAGGGAGGGAGGTCCATGTGACTATTGGAATACATAATTATCAATTATTGATACATCGTTATAACACGGATGTCAAACAGAGTGACAATCAATGTCACAGCTATTTCATAGCCACAGAGCAGCTTGGTTATTGTTTGGGCAAAACTCGTCACACTACTGTAAAGGGGGGGGGGGGGGGGGGCAGGAATCAGGCCAAGTAATTTTTGTTGTAGAACAACCGAAGACAGGAAACATAATAGTATACTATATAATAAGATATAATAATGTATCATAGTAATCCCTACTGTAGCGTGCACAACAGGTATTGCTGAAGAATTCGTTTTCAGGGCCTTCATTTCCTGAGTTACGGAAGCGGGGGCGCAACCATACAAGCGCCTAAAACTGTTCTGAAATGAGGGCCCAAGTAATTAAATGTATGTAAGTCTACATTAGAGAAATGAATTAACATTGGCAGGAATTTCTAAGGACTTGAAGTAAGTAAAACGCCAATTAAGTTAGAAGTAAGATGTAAGAATTCCAGCATTCGCCTTAATGACTGACGCACACTTGTAAGCAAACTTGTAAACAAAACTTCAGCCAACATTGCCATGGTGGCCAGAACGAACCGGTGACCTCCCGAATGAGTCTCGCCGAAAGTCAAAGTCACTAGCCCCGATCTAACAACAACCGTGTGTTATTAATTCATAAATGTAATGTGAAAGATGATAACACGTGAATAAATGTATGATTATAAACGATTGCGCATCAACCAAAAGGTTAGCGTTCTGTGGCAGGTCAAACCCTAACTGGCACCACTCAAAACCGGGTCTGCTATTTACCATTTGGTCAGCCCACACGAAAACCTAGGTATATAGTTTGTACTCGACAGTTGACCCCCTGGGAAGAATAACACCAACCGCACATATTAGGGGCCTTTACACGTACACTCTTGCACGCGGGATTCGTTGTAGCGCGTTCTTTCCTGCAGGTAAAACTGTCCGTGTACTGTAATAGCAAATGCCTTACAAGGGAAAGAACGTCGCGAATCATCTGAGGGTTGCGCGCGCGCAAAAGTGCAGGTAAAACTGTGCGTGTAAGAGCAAGCTTGCAAGGAAAAGAACGTCGTGAATCATCTGAACACTCCGAACACTCCACGCGCCTCGCAAAAGTGTGGTAAAGAGTAAAGACGAAGGGATTGGCATTTACACGCACACTCTTGAACGCGCGCTTTCGTTTCCCTGCGGAGCGTGCGCGCAAGAGTGTGATGCAGTTGTAGACACCACACTCTTGCGCGGCGCTCCAACCCACGGTTTTGCGCGCGGTCTTTCCTTCGCGCAAGAACGCGACACGCAAGCGTGCGCGCAAGAGTGTACGTGTAAAGGCCGCTATTTACGATCCAATGTGCTGTTCTTGGTTTAAACCATCCACTGGATTGGATATGGTGCGCTTGAACTATTCACCACACTTATTAGCTAACAATAACACAATCTAAATTGTGTAATTATCAAATAGCATTGTGGTCCAATAACCATCAACAGGCTTCGGGACATCGCTAGAACCAGGCATGCTTGACGTCAACTTAAGCGAGAGAGATACAATATACAAGAACAGCGTGAGGGCAAATCTGATTGGATAATAGAGGCATTAACTATGGACATGTGGTAGGGTTAGGGTGGGGGGGGGGGGGGGGTTCGCCTTCAATTGTTGTTATTGTTGTTGTTGTTGTTGTTGCATTGCAACGCTATTAATACAGTTAGGCTAATCGCGCCCGTGCGAGGGTTATGGATAGAGGATGATAGTAGCCAGGTTGCTTGGTTCCACGGTGATAGCAAACACGCGTGGCTCTCCCACTCCTGTATGTGTAACTGTGTTACTTCATTGTTATAGCTACGACAAATATTCCAAGGCAAAAAAGATAACTTTATCATGTCGATAAACACATTTTCTGTTGCTAAATGCTAATACTGGGCATCCAGAAATTATGTGTGCGTCATTTGATTCATTCTTATCACACAAACAACACTTGTTTTTAATGTCCAGCTTGAGAATTATTATTTTCTCTACTGAAGCGAATGTTGATTTGAACTACAAAAACTTCCGCTATCTCCATTCCTTGCAGATATCGGGGATGTAAAGTTTTTTTTTACCTCCAATAGGAATTCAATTTGCTGCATAATTGAGCCGAGAATACGCCCATCTGTATGCAACGAGGCTAATCGTGGAAATAGCTTCCATTAGAACCGCGTCGTCGCCACGAACAAACCTCAGAGTGTATCTACCGCGGCAACAACTCCATCGGGCAGAATGGGAGTTATTTTTTCGTGCACAGAGGGCGTTTTGAAGACTTTCATCCTAGGCGCCCACATAACTTGCCAGTGGTGGCTTCGGCTGACTCGTGAGCCATATGCCAAGTCCAACTCACCGAAGTGAAAGAAATCGCCCATTCAAGACAATGTATTCAAATGGTCTGGATCGTCCAAACGCATAATCTATTTGTGTAGAGCTAAAACCCAGTTATTGGAGTGGTTTCTAAGGGATGGGAAGGAGAAACCAAAAGGGTCACATTTAGATCGTCCATTTTCCCCGAAAAACGAAGCCGACGAACGTCATTCTTGGTTAGCACATTGTTTCACTCCTCAAAGTGAAACGTTAGCAATTAGTCTACGTGGCGATACATTTTTTATGCCAAGCCCAAGAGCGTAGAAGATAGAAAATGTGCTATTTCGATACAAAATGAAATACAAATTCAAAAATGTGATTTTGTTTTCAACTGTGAACGAACAGCACCTAATAAAAGAAAATATATTGTATTAATTTGTATCACTAAACGACCTTGAAAGAGCTCCTATCGCGGGGCTAGTAGAGGGTAACAGGGGGATAATCCTCCAGATATCTAATCCTACAGGGAGTCCCTACCAGAGAAGTTTCTCCCTCCCCTCCTTCTCCCCCCCCCCCCTTCCTCATTATGCGGCCTCCGCTACGGCCCAGAATGTAGCGTCACTTGATGACGTTAATAATGGATGATTGATTATTCGGATTGATCCGAACATTTTACAAGTGTCTGAAGGAGGGATTTGAAGTATCGAGGGGTATTATCTACTCTTGTAAAAAAAAAGATACATTCTGCCTTATCTTTTTTCCCCTTTTCTTTCTCTTTTTCTCAGTGCAAGAGAAATAGGAAGTGATGATAGAGATTGTGGTGGGTTTTATAATCTATAGCAGGTATGTCTCGGTAAATTAGTTATAAATAATACCACAACTTCAACCTACTACAAATGCGGAATACACTCATAAAAAACTATCATACACATTACTAAATACATTACATAATTAACACTTGGCTTTTTAACTCTTAGTAAGACTGCAATAAAAATATAACGACCCTGTGTGGAAGCTGAACTCATTCCAATGAAATGTATGAAGAGAAACCGCGTATTTAAATACAATTAAACTAGATGTGTATGAAAATAATTCTTTACTGTAAAAACAGAATAATAAAGAAATACAGTAGTCTATCTTGATTTATTTAATTATTTTCAATTGCATCGTAACAACAAAAAATAAATGAATGTAAGAATGTATTTAATAAACCTGCCACGTTAGGTATCCGAATAAGGTTTTCAGCGATAACAAGTTGTCAAGAGGACGGGGGGGGGGGGGGGGGTAGGGGGAGGGGTACGCGCGCGTGCATAGCACAATGCAGGAATCTAGGGGTGAACAAACACAAGTGCTGATAACATCGTTCAAGTCACCTTCAGAATATCTCTTAGGTCACTCAAACACAACCAAGAGTAACATTCAGGAACAAAACATTGTAGATTTCATTACATTATCATGTGGTTATAAGCCCCAGTCATAATTGTGAGCATCGTGATCCTAATCGTGATCGGGATCGCATCGTACATTTTCTCATGTTAAATCATTAAGACATTACGATTTTATTGTGAACAACGCCATGAGAACCATATAAGTTAACTTCACGATTTCCGCATTGCGATTGCGACACCGACAATTTTTATTAGGGCTTAAGAGGAAAGGGTACCTCTACGTCAAAAACTGCAGAAAACTTTCATTTTTTAATTATATCTCAATATTGCAACACGAAATCGAAAATCTAAATCAACAGAGCACTGTGTTTTGGTAAGCCCTATTGAATGAAATATTATGCCCATTAGCGTAGTTATTTTGATTTTTAATTCAATAGTTAGTATACAAATGTATTATCTATAAATATTAAATACCATACTGATTATAATGTAAAGCACAACTTAGAGCATTCAGTATGTAGATCTTACCAAACCACAGTGCGCTGTTGATGAAGATTTTCTATTTCGAAACCCATTCTTGAGTTATAATTTAAAAAATAAAAATTTTGTGTGGTTTTTGACTTAAGAGGTATTATCCTTCCCTGTTAATAATTATTCCTGCGTGGAACATTGCAGAGGACAAAGCTATGATCTTCAGCACAAGTTGTTGAATCCATTGTAATACGTTACTTGACTTCAGTAAGGCTTTCGACTCCCTCGATCTTGACATTCTAATCGATAAATTCAAATCAATAAAATTTTCAACGCAAGTTATCCAGTCGTTTGAATTTTACCTACGCAATAGACAATTCAAAGTGCAATATCACTAGACAGACAATCAATCTAATTGGCAAATATTGACAAGTGGAGTCCCTAAAAGCAGCGCATTGAGATCGTTGTTGGTTTCCATTTATATTGACGATATTTCATCGTTATTAAACTGTCACCACCGCCACCTTCACGCCGACGATCTCCGAATTACGCCGACGACCTCCGAATACATTTGCATGCTTTACCACTAGACATTAACACTACTATAGAGTTAATTAATAATGACTTGATAACCCTAACTGTCTGGCCGGTTAAGTGTAGATTGTGTATTAACCAGCTAGAATCAAAATCCATTATTTATTTATTTATTTATTTATTTATTTATTTATTTATTTATTTATTTAATGTCTATCCTATTCAGTTATAAAAACTGATTTACAAATGAGGACCTTAAATAAAACTAAGCTATGCAAACAATGAATAGTTATGAAATCATAAATAACAATAACAATAAAAACAAAACAAACTACTGAACTATATAAAAATATAATCAAAAACAAGAAAAAATAATTGAGAAATGAAATAAAATCAAATGAAGTGGTAATTCAACATATTAAAAAATAAAAATAGAAGTATGCAAATAAGAAAGAACATGAAGAAACAAAAAAAAATTGTGGGAAAAATTAATATATATATATATATATAAAAGTGAAAAAGAAGAAAGAAAAAAAAAGAAGAAGAAAGAAAAGAAACTACTACTATTGGATACCATAAATTACTTGCTAAAATAAATAATAAATTACTTACTATACTAAACTTACTTACTACTAATACTAATACTAATAACTTACTATACTAATTAAAATAATAATAAATTAATGGCTAATAACATAGCAAGATAACTCCACGTGATTTCAACTTCTCATTTAACACATTCGTCAAAAAACGTATTCAGCCTTACGCACACTAAAAAACATTCTTCCAGCCAAACGTAAGGCAGTTCTCGTGCAAACACTAGTAATGTCACACTTAGACAAGTGCGACGTTGTGAAATTAGACATAGAAATTATCTTTCACCTTTAACGCACTCAGAATAATACTCATGTTTAAGTTTCATTCCCGCTGCGAATATAAGAAAATAAGATCACATCTCTCCTGGCTAATCTAATACTGCTAACATAATAATAATAATAATAATAATAATAATAATAATAATAATAATAATAATAATAATAATAATAATAATAATAATAATAATAATAATAATAATAATAATAATAATAATAATAAAAATAATAATAATAATAATAATAATAATTATAATAACAATAATAATAATAATAATAATAATAATAATAATAATAATAATAATAATAATAATAAAAATAATAATAATATACGAATAATAATAATAATAATAATAATAATAATAATAATAATAATAATAATAATAATAATAATAATAATAATAATAATAATAATAATAATAGTAACTTTTCGTGGGAATTCCTGTTATATGGTGTTTTTTACGATACTCGTTTTTTACTCGTTTTTTACGATACCCGATCCTCTTCAGGCGACTAACTAGGTATATTAGAGTGTTTGGATAGTTGGGAAGAAATGTCCTTGGGCTATTAGTATAGGACTCAATCCCAGCATTCGCCTTTACGACTGAGGAAAACTTCGAAAAAAAACATCAGTCGGGACTGCTGGTGGCCGGAATCGAACCGGTGACCTCTTAAATTAGAGTTTCGCGTCTTACCGCGTAGCTACCTCTATCGGTACACCAAAATATATTTTTCCGTCAAAGCGTTTGAGGAAGGACCTAACGGGACGAACGAGCACCACCATATTATTTCATTACACTTAATAATATTTCACTCAGTTAATAGGCTTTAGAAACATCTGTACGCAGACACAGTTTCTTGTCGTTTGAAGTAAAACCGGTATCTGAGGTATTCTATTGTGTGCAAGTCACACGTTTTAATAAAAGAGTGTTTATTTGTGAGTGTTTCAAAGAGTGTGCACAGCACTTAATAAGTTCAAATAGTGAAGAGAGATTGTCATTACCTTTGTTGCTACTCGTCAATAAACCCACCCGTCTCTCTGGGAGACGAAATAGACAAGTATGATTAAAGCCCTTCAACGGAGTATCTTTCAAACTGAACTAGCTGGCGGCCATTAGAAACTGCCCGAAGACAAACAGTCTTTATAGCGGCAAACACGGGGGGAACGTCACTAATACATCCACGAACACAAAACAAATATCATTCTCAGAGAGATAAACTAGAATATTCTGACACGAGCAACGTATTACTTGACGCATTATACGGATGACGTATATCTCTGACGTGTAGTTGCCACAAAGAATGATGAGTTTTTAAGATCTCAATCGAGGATTAAGCCGTACTCACAATTTGTCGATATCGGGATCTCAATCGCAATCGTAATGCGGAAAGCGTGAGAAAACTTACATGGTTCTTATGGCGTTGTTCACAACTAAATCGTAATGTTTTAACTACTGTAAAGAGAAAATTTACGATCCCGATCCCGATCCCGATCCCGATCCCGATCCCGATCCCGATCCCCATCACGATCACGAGGGCTCAAGTGCTTGTAATTTTTGTAATTTCCTCTGTTGTCTTGCGTTGTCTTACATTCCTCGTCGCCATAGTAGAAAGCAACCAACTGTAAATTTATGCATAAACTATTTCAGTTCCGTTTGAATGATAACTATGTTCTTTGATAATCTAACAAACTTTCTGGGCACAAATTCAAAACTCGATTACTAATTGCACTGACCAGCATTAAATGGTTGGAATGTTTGAAAATTACTTCCAGAGTTAGAAGGGTAGATTTAGCTTTGTATAAAACAGGATTTGTAGAAACGGTAGAGCCATAGCAATGAACTTTACTTGGCAACTTCGCGTGCTTATGAAACCGGGTGTTATTTTCAACTCATTGTTACTTATTTTTTTAAAAAATTTTCACGTTTATAGACATTTGGATTTTTCAAAATTTAGAATAAATGCGGAACGTTATAAAAATGTTTTCGTCTTTTGTAATAAATTTGAAAATATAGAATTTCGACAAAGATTAAAATGTTTCGAAAATCTGTTTAGAAAATATAATCACCAATGGATGTGATCTGAATATTGTACCATCAATTCAACGAACAATAATGAAAAGCTATTTCACGTTCATAGTGTAGGTACTAAATTCTTATTCAATATTAATACAGTTTTGCCTGACGAGGAGTGACAGTCGTCAGTAAATAACGATATACATTTCTTAAATCCCTTCTAGTAATACAATATTACCTCTCGTGTTTGCTATAGCATACCCGTTATAAATCGTAATATTCGTAATATATATCGTAATATATATAGATCGTTATATTCGGTTCAAAAAGTAGTTTTTCTTTGTAATCTTTCTAAGTTTATATATGTTGTAGACAAAGTACATCCCTTGCCAATACGGAATGAAGAACAAGTAGACAATACAGTTATGTGTAATGTTTGTTGTGGAGTTGTTGCGGGTAATGGCCTAGATAAGCATTCATGTCGAGAATGTAATTTTATAAATAAACCAAACAAAACATATTCAGTGTTGTTTACTTTGTTTGTGTGAATTAATAGCAGAACCTGCGAGACTCTGTTCTTGAGCTGCAGGCAATGGAAATCGTAAAATATCAATAGTTGAATCTTTTAGCGTTCAGAGCTTACCATAACTGAAATTAAAACTTTACCAATATTTCAAAAGTTACGTCACGGCAAATTAAACAAAACTTGCTTTTATCTTTATACTTCTTTTTTAACAATGATAACGAGGAACACTTGCATATGGCAAAGATGCTACTTCCAAAACTCAGAGCTGCAAATATAAGAAGCTCGAAGTGCATATGTAGTTTATGGTTGTTTTTGTCTGAATTGTTAAGCCTCCACAGAACGGCCTCATTTCTTAGCATTTGGTGTCTAGACTAGTGAATCATATGGTTATTCTTTCATTAATAAACATTTGCGTATTCCTTCGAATGAAACTTATATTTAGAGTAAGAACGGTATTATACATTAACAACACAAATTTACGCTATCATTTACACAATGGTAAAAATATATGTATCTATATAAATATTAAATTAAAACTCATTGTTGTGTGTAGACTAATTATAAATTAATACACACTATTTGTTTCCAGCAAATTTACATACGGTACAATTTTAAATTACTTCACTTAGTGTTTTTCATTGTTTACAAAATTAAAAAGGAAAACTAATTTTTAATTAAAATCTTAAGATACTATGAGATTGCAGGACTTTTTACGAGTCCGTATAGGCGACAGTAGAGCAATTTTGTATGTGCTCACTTCTTAAAATATTTGTATGATTAACATTCCTCGAAATATTTATCCATTGACATTTTGTGTAATAATATGTTACAAATATAATCTTAACATCATTTTACAAAGATGTAGTCAAAGATGTATTCGAGCCGTGAAAACACCGAATCTTCATCAGTAAATAACACTAATACCTGAAGGTCAATAAAGATGACGCAGCCGCCCTTCTAACGAATATTATTTACTTTTATCTCAAATTGAAGTTCCGTTATCAACACGATAGAAAGCCCTACTCTATCGGGGTGTGATTTTTCTATCGGCTGGTGGTTTAATACATATTATGCAAGTGAACATTTCTATTAAACTAAGTGCTAAAATTTGGTATCAATGACGTTGTTTTGTAGTAGGTTTATTCCTCGATAAACTTCAATCTGGATATATAATTTACAAGAAAATCTTTAATAACGCACCACATTTAGTATAACTGTCTGATAGCTGTCTAGACGTAACATGTAAGCCATGATTGAGAGCGTTAAGAGGTTAGTACCGTTAATCACGAGATTGTTGTGATTGGTGGGCGGCCCATATTATGTGCGGTTCAATACAGCCTGGACGAGATCGATCACTCGAACCAAAATAAATTCGCCCTCGGGTCGGAAGGGAAATCACACCCCCAACTGAACAGGCACGTGAAAAAATTACATTTCGCGCGAAATCAGTGTGATATGCCGGCTTTCCCAGCCAGAATCTTCGGTCATCTTTCCAACGGATGGAAGGTTCAATTTAAAACTAAAGTCTACCGAATCACAGTCCTCCAATAGGATAACTTGGTGGGTTCTTGAGTGAGCGCGCCAACCTGTATGAAACGGAAATTGCTTATCGCTCAAATAAACGGTGGGGTTGGTTCCGGGGGGTGGGTGGAGGGGAGAGGGGGGGGGGGGGAATATCCAGGGGAGCTTTGATCTACTCGCGAAACTGCTCATTCTAATAGAGGCGGACGGCTCATTGTTACACGTTCTGCTTGCAGGAATGCCATTCACAGGAATAATAACTAAATAAGTGATTCTTCGACGATCGCTCTAGTTTACCACTATTCAAATGTCATATCTCCTTTACACCAGGCGTGGACCCATCCCACGGCAAGCGACAGAACTCGGTTCTATTCCCAGACGGGGTTGAATTTTTAAATGTTCGGCTTTTATAGAAACACATGTTATAGAATTTTTTTTTATTTTGAAGTCATTATGGATACAACATGTAGACTGTTATTCTTCTTGCAAAGAATAAAACTCCTAGTCAATAAAGTAACTATATGGCGTCCTGTATAATGTATGATACAATGCCACGATGTACGTTAACTCTGCGTGTCGTACGAGACAAATGCAAGAGAAGACGCGTTAAAGAACTTTAATATAAATACAGACAGTTGTAGCAACATTTAAAAATATAAGGCATACATTTTGCAAAAATAGTTGGAGTACATTAGCTAATGCATGGGTTTATGTGATACAACCTATCTAACAACTATGGATTATCACTGTTTTATACAAATTTATTGTTGTAACAATGATATAAAGGATGAAATGAAATGAGTAATTTAGGATTACTGTCAATTAGTAAGATATGAAAATAATTTAATGAATTCGGCATTGTATTGTACAATGCAACATTATTAATAATTCTCTCTATAGCTTTCCAAAGTGAGAGAAACACCGTTTTGAATCCGTGAGCAGCTGTTGTCAATCTGTACATACAGACATATTTATCCTTGTTTTATCACAGTGTTTTAAGGTTATTTTTCTGTCCTGGTAACTAAAATCATAATTTATTATAAGTCAATAGTGTGTGAAATGTGGTTTGAAACACAAAAGCGAAAACCCTAAATCAATCGGACGCCCATATAATATATTGACACACATTGTGTCATCAAAATACAGCCGGGGTATTATTAGAAGTGACGATGCGGGGTATTAGGGGGGGAGAGAGGGGGGGTGATTCTTCTCTTGAAATTCAAACCAGATGCCCAACCGAAGATAAATGTCCCTAGTATCTCCGTTACTGGTACTAGTACAACTGGTAAGTACGTTTACCATTACTGGTCCCTCTTTTGTTCTGTGTTTTCTGCACAGTACAAGCTACAAAGAGAAATCGCTTGTAATTGATACGAAAAATTATTTGCTTGTTTATTAACTTTATTTAAGAGTACTTCTACCCGGCCAAATTGTTTGATTTGACGTAATGATACATCACTGCATTGAGACACTCTTTTTGTTTAATGTGTCGTTTATCGGTATATACCTTCTATCTAAATAAATTATTTCCTCTTGCAACGCACAAAATTTGTACGCATACATACATACATACATGTATAAAACTGGTTCAAAGGCAGAAGGGCTCTTCGCGTCTTAAAAAGTGTTGAAAATAATTTCATTTTAAACACTTTAAAAAATTCACAACATTCCGTGAGGGGCTACCTGGTGAATAAAAAGGCTCCGAAATCTCTTTGTAACCGAATTGATAATATAGTTTTTTCTTACCGCAACCCCCCCCCCCCTTCCCCCCCGTAAAATATCCAGTAGACGCCCATGCCTGCTGCCATTTTTATTTCTATCAATGTGAATTTTCTATTAAAGACGTGCTTTCTTTTAATTTCTCCTCTGTCACTATTTAACAGTGTAATATATTTGTTTGTTTACCTGGTGATTGCGATTAGCGCGGTTAAGCGTCGCCGTTTGGCTGTGCAGGAGGCGGTTATTGAAACCAATAACTCCTTGAGTGAGTTATGGCGAGCGCGACATTGGTGATGTTACACGCACACGCACACGCACACGCACACGCACACGCACACGCACACGCACACGCACACGCACACGCACACGCACACGCACACGCACACGCACACGCACACGCACACGCACACGCACACACACTGTTATTCTTTATGAGCCTCGAGATCTTTCTGCACCGAAAAGCTTTTAGTAACCTTCAACACGGATAAAATATGTAAAATATGGCTTTTCGCTTTTTGTTCTGGCAATTCTCAAATAAACTCGTCGTAGTAAAGAAATGATTGGAGTGAATATCGCACTCTATTGGGCGCGGAATTATGGTAATGCGGCGCTGAGGTAGGGTCGATATTTCCTATTTACGCAGCAAACTTCTACACTTCTACCCCTAAAAGGATGTATATGGTTTCACATTTAACTTGCCCGGTATTACTTTTGCGATCTAGTATTCGGCGATAGTATTCGGGAACATTATTCATTTC
Organism: Isoperla grammatica; assembly: GCA_945910005.1. Lineage (NCBI taxonomy): Eukaryota > Metazoa > Arthropoda > Insecta > Plecoptera > Perlodidae > Isoperla > Isoperla grammatica. Next base: position 10,108,372 of record OX246745.1, read on the forward strand.
GTTCATGAAAAGTATGCATTTCTTCATTTGAATATTGCAGGTTTTGTTAATTGAATATACTGTCAAATTACACCCATTAAACGAAATGGTTCAAGCATAAAAATATATCAGGCAACTTTTCCACAGCTGGCTACTTCAAGGATGTTCATTGGTACTTTGTGATGCAATCTTGAATTATACATAGAATTAATTAGCCTCATTCTTCGTATCATAATAAGTTTTCTTTAAAGTAACGGCAGAGCGGGAGTAAATTTCAGCGTTTTATTAGCAAGTGAATTTTCTAAAACCATTACAAATAGAAAGCCAATAAGTAAAATGTTTATTGCAGTGCATAAAACATTGACTATCATACAGTTTGTATAAACTAGGCTACCTTTGACGAATATTCGAGAAGATTCTAATATGAACATATTAATTATTCTTCAAAGCTTTGCTTCGAAGTATGCTCGTGCTTGTGCCCCACATTTAATGAGCTCAGCGCACAACTCGACGGGGAAGACACGGAACTATGAATATTACGATATCATATATAAATATACACATTAGTTTCCAGATTGATAAACGTGTATACATGTTTGAGTTCGTTTATTACGTTTAAATTCAAATTTTGTAAGTAAGTATATTTTTAGTTGCATTATTTCGTAACATTTCTGTATACTTACATATCAATTACCGGAATATATTTCCAACTTCGACCAACTAATTGAGATTCGCTCCAAACTAGATAACATTAGCGATGCGTTTACGCTACTTCATGTGCAAATGCACTTAATGTCCTCGCATTACTCCAGCGGTTACACGAAACTGATTTTAAACATTGTAAATATCTGCCAAGTTAACTCACAACTTAGTTAAGTGGTGCACCGGGTGTTCGATGTGTAAATAGCTCACGGTTCGGTTCTCAATTAAAAGTACCAACCACTCGTGGATTTACAATAACACAGTTTCAAAGCTGCTGCTTTTAGAATCTGTCTCAATAAAGGTATTAAGTTCAATTTGATTTTTGTTTTGTTATTATTCACCCTTTTGGATTAACAATTTCATTTCCAGTGTGTCTTTGGAAACAGGGAGTGGCAAACGAAGCAGCAAATTAAAACGAAACAGAGGTGGAGAAGAGCAATGTATAACGTAATTATACACCCGAAGAAGTGAGGAAATGCAACCAGACGCTTATTTCAGATGATATCTATCTTGAGAATGAGTTACGTGGCCTGACAACTTACAGGTAAGAGATAAGTTTACACTTTCAAACCCAAACGTTCTCTACACTATAAGTAGATTATAGTTAGAAATAACAGCGATTGTTCGTATAGTTCCTTTTTGCATAATTTACATTTTTATTTTTATTCTTATTTTTTTATTTTTATTTTAAAAAGTATATTAATTAATATTATTATTTTCTTTATTGTTGTTTACATAGGAATTTTATATCGAAAAAAATAAAAACGATAATCCTACTAACCTACAAATTTACTATAAAAGTAATTTCCTGTTATACCCCGATATAACAAATGGTGGAGGCGCCGGGTTCAAGGTAACATTGTACTTGTAGTGTTTTCTAAAGTGAGGTTTGCTACCAAATATCTTATAAAACTATCAGTAGGCCGATACTGCTTATTTATTATGTTATGTATTACGTAATAGAAATATACAATGGTGATTAAAAGAGGTAGGCCTAATCATTATTGTAATAATAATTAAATAAACCTTTTAATCAATTTGAAGTTATTTATCGTATACAAACTCGGTCAAACCCGATTTTAGCATGTACGGATACAAAATGTCAAGTACAAAAGTAAAATTAACTTAAAATATAAATTTTTGACGTTTTTTAGTATGAGTATTATTGTCATTCGTACTGATATAAATACAGATTTGTTTTAAATGCTAATTGAGTAATGTTTAATACACAGTTTATTACAATATATTTTTGCACACACTATTTGAACGTTCAATGAGTTGAACCCAGGTTTTCCATTTATGATAATTAAAAAAAAAAACTTTGATCATAAATGGACAAGTGATCGTTTGACCATAAGTATAAATGCAGATTTCTGCTCCATAGGCAATAATCAGATTTCACTGCTCACAGTGAGTGTTAATATAAAGTTTCCAATTTGATATAAACTTCCTGACGTATAACTGGTCTTCATTCGAGAAGAGTGCGCCACATTCGTTATCGTGTTTCCGTTTCAATTCCATATTCCCCTAATTCATTTTCTATCCTTTGCTCTAGAATAATCCTTGCAATGTCGTGATTGAATACATGACATTAATACGACTAGTTTAAATTAATGTTCAGCACAATTATAAGTTGAGAGTTTGTCCCTGTTAATAAGAGAATGAACCTACCGAAAAGATCCAATCTCTGTCACCGAGTTTTAGATGTGGTATTCAAATATTCAAATATGTTAATTAACCATGGCCAGCGGTTTATGAATCCTATAAAAAAGACAAGGTTTGCATTTCAACATTTTAATGAAGTTTCTCGTTCCAAATGCTCCCAGATTTGTTGTAGAACTCAATTTTGCGGAGCTGATTCACAGCAATGGTTGGTGGAAAACAATTCCACTACGGTGAAACCAAAAGTCTATCTTCGAGCGTTAACAAAGCCTGGTTCCATCCATTGATGAGCGTTGTTACTTAGTTCTCAACATTAAACTGTTTATGTCCAACACACGAAAGTTGTCTACAAAAATTATTTTATAGAAAACGTTTTGGCAAAATTCTTAATTTTTTAATCAGTGAATAATAAATGTTCTGCTTGGAAAATATTCTTTGGGTGCAATAGAAATAATTAAAAACTTAATTGCCCAAAACATTTTCAGGTATAATAATATTCACCTTCTGTTTTCTATAGCTATACTTTGTATATCTTTTAATACACTTAACCCATTTCAGTTCGTCTTACCTTATATTTGATCACTAACAGTATTCGACTGTGAAAACTCTATTTTAGATTATTATTTAAACGGTAGAAGTAAAAATACCCTAACTTATAAGGACTTACGAGCATTCGCCTTGGAATTCCATATGGGGGTAGTAGCTATAGTAACTATTCAGTGCAACTCGGTGTACATTATAGTTGAAACGGACTGTTGTCTTCTTTATCGACACGAGAAACATTTGCGTTAATAATGAGCCATCATGTTGTCAATTTAATTCACTTAATTAAATCTTTAAAAGTAATTTAAATTAAATGGAAACCAACATGCTTGAGTGGTGTCAAATAAGTCAAATTAAGGTTGCATTGGGACCCCTTAGCAAAACTAATTTAACGTATGTTTACAATTGATGTATTTTAAACCAGTGTATGAATGATGCAATCTAAATACTAATAGACAATTAACAATTACAGCGTACGGTTGATTTTTATGCCCTTAGTTTAAAAATTATAAAATTAATCAAAAACTCGGTTATAGATGGGGTCTATGGAACATGCAATAGAGCACAATAAAAAAACTGTTTGCACATGTTAAATAATAAAAAAACGACGAAATTTGGTTGTTCGCATTAAAGAAGTTCGCTTTTTGTATGGAATATTTTTTAATTCTAAACACAGCTTATAGAAGGTTATTTTGTTAATCCTTGGCTTTGGATTAGTTGGTTCGGGATTGAATCGTTGGCATTTCATTAAACAGTCTAGTGTTGGCGATGGTATTTGTGCTGACAATAGCCCAATGCAGTGGAGTTTAGCGGCGTTTAGATTCAACAGTTTATGTGTGTATTAGAAAGCACGGGCCTCTTCATCAAGTATAAATCAGTTCAATTCACACTGAATATGCGATTAGTTTCGAAAATTAATACTCTGAATTAACAACCATTGCCAACCACTGTTAATTGTCTTTGATTCTGGGCTGTGTTTAGCGTTCCAGGGATGCAAGTACGCTCGATGCATATATCAGTGCGTAGCAAAACGAGTGTCAATATCAATGAACAATTATTACTGTGTGCGATGATGGCTAAATACCCTCGAGCAAGTGCAACAAGGCTGGTTGCAGTTAACACCACTCGTTTGGCATGAGGTTTATTTTGACAGAGCTAGTGGCGACGGTCATCATTTTTTAGTAATATATCAATTATTTATTTATATATATATATTATTTAGGGGTGCCCGTAAAGTCGACCTGCAGAAACTCGACAGTAGATATCCCCCTAATTGGTGTACTGATAGCGCGTTATCTTATCGCCCTACCGCAAAAAATATCGTAAGGTGAACTTGTAGAAACCCAACAGTTGATGACCCCCTAACCCGTGAACTGATAGCGCGTTATCTTATCACCTTTACCGCCAAAGGTATCGCGCCTACTGTTCGATAGCGGCTTCCTTTTACTTCTGTGGGGCTGACTTTCTGTAGGTCAACATTCTGCGTTCCCTTATTTAGTTAGGTGTTTTAATTAAAAATGTTGCATTTATTGTATAGGAAGATGCATTGTTTGACATACAACTCAGCAATGTATTTCATTTACTTGTTCCGGTATGTAGTACCGAGATGCGAAAAACATGTGAATAAAAAATAATAATACTATTATATAAATGCGCGATACAATATCTCAAAGTAAAAAAAAATAGCCCAGTTATTTAAATGATTTCCATACTATTATAACATTTTATATGTGTGTATCTTTCTTACACATTAAAAAGCATTGAGCCATATAAAATATTCCACCGTTATATTTGAATAAACAACCACCTTATACACGAAGCAAACTTATATAAGAAAACATTTTTTCAATTTGACTTAGTTGGTTTACATTTGTTTCCATAAAACAAAACAGTCTCGGGTGGAATAAACCGCCCCTTAATGATATATTTGCACGAGTAAGGGATGGTGTTTTCTTTTAAGTAAAATGCTCGACATTAATTTCTGTCAAACGCGCGGCTGAGGGGCGAGACGACAAATTCAGAACCTAGATTGGAACCGCAGAAGTAGGTCGATCCCTTGTGGGTGATTTGTTATGTTGTTAATATCACTGTTGATTTAACGTGCAACAACGCCTCTGTTTTATTATGCGTGCGAAGGAATTCTCTTTGATAGAAGTTTAAAAATTAGGTTGAATACTTTGTAATTAGTGAGCTTGGTATGATAGAAATCGAAGAATTCATTGCAACCAAAGGGAACGCAGAATGTCAACCTGCAGAAACTCATCTACACGGAAGTAAAAGGAAGCCGCTATCTCTGGTGCAGAAACTCGAACAGTAGGCGCGATACCTTTGGCGGTAAAGGCGATAAGATAACGCGCTATCAGTACACGGGTTAGGGGGTCATCCACTGTTGGGTTATACCTTTGGCGGTAAAGGCGATAAGATAACGCGCTATCAATACACAGGTTAAGGGGTTATCTACTGTCGAGTTTCTGCAGGTCGACTTTACGGGTACCCGCAACCAAATATATCGTATCATAGTAACGACCGTCTGGATCATAAATTTTTTCTAGTCTGTCTAAAATGTTAGTTTTCAAGTATATTTAAGCAAAGAATTGAATGTGTTTAGTTTAATTTTAGTGAATTAATTTAATTTTTTTGCTCGTTCGTAACAACTAAAGCCCCAACCACAATTGTCGGCATCGCCTACGGAAATCGTGATTCTTATGGCGCTGTTAAACACTTAATCGTAATGTCGTAATGATTCACCATGAGAAAATTTACGATTGCGATCCCGATACCGACAGTTGTGTTTGGGGGTTTAGATTCCTGTCAATCAAGAAGAACCAGTGATTGTTAAATCAGTGGTAGAATATTGTGTGTTTTCCTCGTGGTTTCCAAATGTAACGTTTCTCGTTTTCCTTAGTAATGAGGATATCGAGAAAAGTTAGCATGCCGCAACTTGCCACTCACTCGTCACTCGCCATTATTAGAGAAATACGTGTCGTGCCGCGCGGCTGCGGCTCAAATATTCCACTAGAAGAGGGGCGGAAACTTTTTTGTTTAAAACCAAACTTTTTACTAAATTACAAATACGTGTTTGTAACCAGTACGTGAATCATAATATCTGAAAAGCGCCAGGCTCGTGTTCCTGTACACGCAGCAAGAACAACAACTAACACATTCCCGATTTCTATCAATTAGGAAAACCGCACAGAAACGATTCGGTGATGTATTGATTTTTTTTTAAACTGACAAAAAAGAAAAAGGTTTTATAAATTTTGAAGTGTTAAAATCATGTTTCACTTCAACTTTTATTATGTTTTTTTTTTTAGAAATAGAGGAAAAAAATGTTAAGTTTTTTCGTTGTTCGTGATGTGCAGAGTTAACTACAGTATTTTGTGCTAACTTGCTTCTTTTAAGTTATTTTACTGGTCTTTAAAGATATCCATAATTTTCTTCGGCCGTCCCTGGCAACACAGCTTGTCACAATTCCTCTCCATCTGGCAACGCACAATCTCTATTATCTTAAAAATAAGTCTTGTCTCTGAACAACTGGATAAATATTGTCATCTGCTTTAGTTTACAAAAATAGGTGCAGCTTTGGCGAATAATAAATATAAGATCAAAAATGAAGGTGTATCGTAAGTAAATACTCGGATAAAACAGTTCTTTCATTTATAATGGCCAGTTAGATTAATACAAAATCACGTTTGAGATTAACTTGATGTATAAAATTAATGAATATATTATTTCGTGAGGAAGCGATTTTTATTATGTGGTATGATAATGTTTATCCTAACTTCCCCCTTTCCCCAACATGAAAATACATGTAACTGCAAGGGCGGAAAATGGAAATATTTGAAATATATTGGTATTAACAGCGCTTATAGAAGCAAAAAAAACTTTCAATGGGTATTTCAGAAAGGGGTAAGTCCAATATTTTATAAAAATTTATTAGAACCAGTTCCTCAAAACTTATCTCCACGGATATCATTCAGTGCAGAAAGGAATAGAGTCTAAATGCTCTTTTGGTTAAAATGATCGTTTGAATACGTTTTATGTGGAGGACAGGGCTAAAGCTCGGGACTTAATCCACTTCTGAAATGTTCTCACTCTATATGTGGACATTTCTCACTTCATATTCGTCGCGTGAATACAGAATCAGTATTTTATTATTAAACACTAAAAGCTACCGGTAATGTCCAATATAAGAAATAAAAGCGAAGTCCATTAATAGAAAAATATATTTACATTTGTTATGAAAGCATTTTTATGTGAATTCCGAATCACTCGTTAGTGGTTTGAGCTGATCAGAAGCGCAACTGCCATAAAGTCGCAATTTGTTGTACAATTTAACGTTTCGAGAGAATTTAAAATATCGTTTCCGCGATACCATTCCTTAGCTAGTCGCTTTCGTTGAAGGTAAATAAAGTAGTTTCTATTTCTTAGCGCACAGACGAGGAATGTGCAAGGATTGCGATTTAAATAAGTTTCAAGATTCCAAGAGTTATTTGAAATAAAACTCAATAAGATTGCGAGTGTAAGCAATCGTTTCAGAAAGTATACATTATAAATTCACCCTTGTGTGTAATAAGCTGCATACTAGTCTCATTACTCATTGTGTAAACCATTCAAAATGCTTTGAATATAAAGCAATTGTCTTCATATTATGTGGAGAGCTTTAATATATTGTCATTTCTTCGTAATTTGCTTTCGTGTTAATTTGGAGTTGAATTTGTGTAAAGCTTTCGGGAAACGACTATCGATTTACAGCTCAAATATTACATTTCGAATATGTTCAAATTTCTCGTCGTTCGGAGCGTTAATATAGGCCTCCAACAGTGGGTGCATAGTTTCAAAAACTAAACGCTATCATGTTTAATACACATTGTTACGAGACCATTATCAGAATTTACGGACTCGATTACGCAAATTTGGTTATGTTTATTCGACTTTCTAGATGTATTCAGGAACTAAGGCAGTACAATAACAATGATATTACAATCATCTACTCAACAACACATTAACTCATCTACTCATCTACTCATCTACTCATCTACTCATCTACTCATCTACTCATCTACTCATCTACTCATCTACTCATCTACTCATCTACTCATCTACTCATCTACTCATCTACTCATCTACTCATCTACTCATCTACTCATTTACTCATTTACTCATCTACTCATCTACTCATCTACTCATCTTCTCATCTACTCACCTATACTCACCTACACATCTACTCATCTACTCATCTACTCCTCTACTCATCTACTCATCGCTTTGGTTAGAACAGACGCCAAATATGGGATATAAATCCCTAACATCACCATCATCTAGCAGCGAAAAATGTTTACCGTCAATTTTATGTTATCATTATCGAAACGTAAGATTTCCCTGCAACTAAATATTAATCGTATTCAAAGAATATGACGTAAGCCTTAAGTATTTGACATTTTGTAATTTTCCTCATTTACACTATTTGAGTATTAATAAACCACTGTTCAGTGGTACATTACCAAGTCAGACTAATCAGTCAAGAATTACGTAATTTTATTGATAATAACTTGAACGAATCAACTCCATAATATTATCATAACGCATTCGCGTCATACTTTGGTATAAACAATAAAACGATGGTTCTGAATTAAGTATAAGGCGATTTGATGCACTTTAACGCGTCTTTTACACCCACATAAAGATATTAATCGCGGTGCTAATGCGCTTTGCGAGTACGCGAATGATTCAATTGACGTATGAAACTTGTAGAAGCTTTTGCAATAACTTACGACTATTACTGCTTGACTCGAGGTACGTAAATACACAATTTCCGTGCAAACATCTATAGCTATACTTATTATTATTGAATGTGTTTCTCTATAAGTAATGTTTATAGTTGTTTGTTACAATATGTATTAATATAGTCAATCTATTTGAACGATATGTAAGAGTACATTATTCTGATGTGTGATATTCCGACCCTAAGAAGTTTTAGTTGAGAAACTCGTATTAAAAACTAATCCAAAAATCTGTTTTACGAAATCGGAAACAAATTAGAATAGTAGATTAAAGTTAATGTAAAACTGTATTGATAATATGTGGATTCTTGCCGATAGCAGACGATGAAATATTAAATATAGAAAACAATTACACTTTGAAAATAAATAACTTTATCTCTTAACGGTAAAGGGTAGTCTCACTCTAAAGACCGCGCCAAATTGACGTTTTTAATTTATATTTTGAGAACACTACACAATATTGAAAAAGTGATGATCAAGCAAGACTCGGTTTCATAAGAGCTACAATCTGGATTAACAAAATGTTTAAATATTGTTATCATTACGGTTGTTATTTAAAAAATCAATTAATAATTAATTCCTTAATTGGTTTCTCAAATAACAACACTAATGATAGAAATATTTGAAATTTTGTTAATTCAAATTGTAGCTCTTACGAAACCGAGTCTTGCTCAATCATCAGTTTTTCAATATTGTGTAAGTGTTTTCAAAATATAAATTACAACGTCAATTTGGCGCGGTTTTTACAGTGAGACTACGCTTTACCGTTAATTACTAGATCATGACATTAAAACAAACAATATTTCATGCTTATGTTCCAATCCTCGTATTTGAAATAATCTATTGATTTCCCCTTAGTAATCCTTCATTTCTAGCATCAACCGTTTTCTCGCAAGCACCAATAGAAAGTCTCTAGCTAAAATGTTTGCGTGATGTTGCTTCTTAAAAATACATAATGAGCGGCTCCATAATGTAGTATTAATCTGCTCCCCTGTGTCTTAGGCAACTCTTAACTTAGGATTAGTCTGTTGGATAATATTATAAACATCACGCTGCTCTTGTAAGTTTTCAACATATTACAATGTAAACAGTCTTGGTTTAAACCCTATTTATAATATACCATTACAGTATGTCTAGTAATTACACGTTATTGGAATACCAAGGCGGCAAAGGAGATTTGTTAATTGTATTCTGTCATTAAACATTATAGTCGGAAAATTGCACAAACGTTCCAAACCTAACTAACAATTGACATGATTTCCAGATAAGAAACACAAGCATAATTTGCATGCTAGAACTGATTAAAATGAAGATTGAAGTATGTTTAAATTATTACATCACATTAATATATTAGTTGTTTGAAACATTCTGGTAAGTCAATAGGCTTACTGAATGAAAATGTTTGGTGATAAATCGCGCTTTTGAGACTTGGCCTTTAAAAACCCTGATAATATACAGACAGCTGAGCTTCTAAAAATACTTCAGTATAATCTAACATAATAAGTTTTTTTTGTGGTAGATGATTTAATCTAATTCCCAACAGCAAACATCTAGATTAACTAGGTTGCGTCTATATATAACGCTTGACTTATCTGCAAAGAAACATTTTTTAACATATTCGAATTAAAATAGGGAAATAATCGTCAATTATGTTGGCAAACTCATGATTAAGTTCTCGTCTCTCGTATGACCAACAGGTTTATGTACATATTTGCTTTTGAACATGCTTCATGACAGTTCATTGAAATGTATGATTGATAATATGGACTGAGTTAATATAGCGGAGTGACAACCCCTCTAGCATTTCATTTTATGTCGGTATTTAGTAAATAAATTAACTTCATCACTAAAATGTTCAACCAATTATCAGTATATTTACAAAGCTAACATAACAATTACAAACAAAAGGGTAAAGGTTAAAATCAATGAGTTTTTCAATCCCTCGCATATTAACTACAGTGATCGCTTTTGAAAAACGAAAAACGTTGAATCGTGATTTATCAACGAGGCGAGTCATTCTTAAAATTGATTCATTCAAGTTTTTTTTATAAATTATAGCTATGGTGAAAATGCTTGTTTGTCATTTGTTTCTTGTTTGTAGCAGGTATACAATAATATATTAACTCTTTAAAGACATATTATCTTTTTCTGCACCCATTTAGAAAACCAGTTTGAATATTATAAAATCGATTTTAAAACCATCAAGATATTCTGTTCCCGAGGAAACGTGTGTCTACAAAACTTGTATATATTATTTATCAATCATTGAATATCGACACTAATTACGGAATGGGTAAGACAATAATTGCTTTCAAAACTTTTTCCCCCGTTAATCCCTTGTTACATTAACTTAGTCGTCCACATTTGTATCTATTTTTATACGTTTAAGAAACCACCAAGCGCAAGATAAACGACCAAGAACTCACAGCTATCTTCCTTGTTATCTTCTATGATCAGTGTCGCCGGTCGTTGGTCGACGGACGAGCACGAAAAATGAAACTAAAAACGTCGCGTTGTTTTAACCAAGATAAATTTAACCAATTATAAGTGAAACTCTTGAGTCAGACGTCGCTGCAGCCAACCAAAAGTAGTGCCACTTAATTCCCAGTAACTAGAGCGACTCCTTATTTCTTTGGCAGGGACTCCCACCCTCAACCACAATGCTTTCATTAATTAAGATAACCTGGAAGTTGCCAACTTCGGTGAACTCCCTTGCAGGGTAGTGCGCCTTATTCTTCGACCAGCTGTTTTATAGGAAGGGAGCAGGAGGTGCTTGCTAGCCGATTCCAGATTTATATTTTAGAAAAAAAAATCATTGTTTGTATTTTTTTAAACTTATTAGGGATGGTGATCAATAACAAATACATCTAGGGTCAAACAATAAATATTAAGTTTTTACCAGAAAAACATAAAATCTCTCCTTTAATGTTTTCACGGTGGTTTGAAAAGTTCTAAAGAACACTGACACTAAGTTAAATTGTTTGGATGGGTTGCCCCCTCCCCCCCCCCCCCTCCGCCCCCCCTTTTCAACAATGCAACAGTTGCCTAGAGGGAATTGAAGGTTCGTTAAGGCTTTCGCTACTTAGGCCGTTGACTCCGCTAACACCCAAGTGGATTGTCACAGGTAAACGTATTCAGACCATTAAAGAGGCCCATCCACTTTGATTTTATGCGCGGAAGATAATATTCTAATAAAATTTGAATAAACGTCCAAGTTTTAAAATGTTCGTATAGAGCTAGGTATGTCGCAACACAATTCTCATAAACTTTTCATGTATCTTCATCTATCTTGTACAGTTTAGTGAATATATTTATCGTAGTGAGAAATGTTCTTCCTTTTAAATGTTAATACTTTAAAACTTGTCTAAAAGTACAGCATCCACAGATTACTGAATGTCTGAGAACTTTTAGAACACCCCCTCATATATTTCTTATAGATACATAGGTAATTTGAGTTAGTGTAAAATACATCAAACTGTTTAATATTGCAAAAATGAGTTTTCTTACTGGCTTAAATAAATAAAAAAAATAAAAAAATTCACATTTAGAGTCTACCCACTCAGTAACGAAACTGATTTGCAGTGGAAGACTTTAATTTAAAGCGACTAAACCAACCCTGTAGGCTCCGAACACCATCAACGAGTGAGCGATAACCAATCAAAGATCGATATTTCAAAACCGAAACATGAATCAGTGATTGGACAGTGCGAACACCTGCGGACAAATGTCAGAAACAACAAGGCCAATTCAGAACACAAAATGTTCCAAGACAGGATGTCTGCAGCAACATAGGATGAGGTAAATATGCTTTGTCCCCATCCATCAACCACTCACTGTCCAAAACAGTGTAATGCATCAATAAATATGTCTCCTACCAAACATGGAGACCTGATTACTTTACTAGAAGGTGCGTATGTTAATTAGTGTACTAGTCCTGTCAATCCTGAGAAGAGACAAGAGTTTTGAGTAATGAGAAAGCCTCGTAGCTTAATTTCAGCGTTAATCAGGCGTCGTGGTGGTATCATCACAACCGTTCACAGATTAAACTAGAGCATTATTATCTCGGTTAGAGAGAGAGCTTAATCCAAACCAATCGTTGCTGCTGCCAAGAGCCTGAGCGGCCAGCATGGAAGAGCTATAGGATGATATTGTATCCCTCCTCATAAATTACAGTGTTTTCAATAAAAGTTTGAATTTTTCGTGGACGCTGTGCCAATGCACTCCTTTATCCTTGATATGGAGTGGCTTGCCAAATTCTGTTCATTGAACCTGACTAAAAGCAATTAACTGTTGCTTGCTTTGAGCTTAGTCATGCCCCTCATTATTTTTAGAGGGAAGTAGGGATACTGTCAGTAAAAATATCGCACGACGTTTTAATTTTGTAGTTACTTCTCAAGAATGCTACTCAAATCGAAAACCTGAGTCTAGAGCGGGCTGTGGTTTAGTGGGCTCCACTGACTGGTAAACATATCAAAAGTTATAAACAGTAGGGTAGCTATTTTGATTATTAAATCCACAATTATTAATACAAACGTAATACAACTAACAACCATACTGATAATAATGCTAGATACATTAACACTCATTCAGAATGTAGGGCTTGCAAAACCACAGAGCTCGCTATAAACTCAAATTTCGGTAAGCATTCTTGAGATATATTACAAAATTATAATGGTTTGCAGTTTTAAACGTGACAATACCCTTTCCCGTTAATATGAGCTTTAAAATTACTTGTGAGCCGTAAAAGTTTTTTTTTCATTATCGTGAGGAGTCTCGTTGCGGAAGAGCCGGTTAACTCTTTGACACTCACACCCGTCCAACAGACTTAGTGTGTGTGTGTGACAAGCGAACTTATTTTAATTTCCTTCTATTAGGATATAATGTGACTTTCTCCGGTCGCACTCGGCCTGTTAAACAACAGCCAACAAACTCTTCTCTTATAATGCAATGTTTTTATTTACACAGTCAAATAACGCACACGAAGGTTGATATTCACGCTCATACAAAGGTGGATTGACAATAGTAAACCAAACTTTATACACAAATAATAGAACCAGACACTTGGAGATAGTTTTATATCAAGCTACTAGTGCAACTTATAGAGCTTCTGTCCCTTCCCGGTGCAGAAAGTGTGGAAGTGCTTTAGAGTTAGTGTATAGGCTTACTACTCAATATTAGAGTTGGATTTTCACTTGTCAGCCAACAACATAGCGCAGTTGTATTTGTTTTTGTAGATTGAGAAATAGATTACTTATAAGATCACATTGAAACTATACTCACATTATAAATGATTAAAATCTCTATTCCAATTAAAAACTATTTCAATATTATTAACCTGAAATAAATAATAGTTAAGTAAGTATAGAATAGTGGCGGGTCAAAGTGAAGACAATTAGGCAAGCCAATGTTAATACGAGTTTTCCTATGATCTGTGCTGATGATAATTTAGTCCTATCATCAAGCGTTAATTCCAATTCGAGTACTTGTAGACCTAATTGACTAATAAAGCTACAGTCAATGTTTACTACATGTCCAAAACCACTCGGCGGAAATAATCAGTAGAGCTATTCGAATCAGGTGGCTTGTCAGGTTATTGGCAATCTCCAATCAATTTCACTGCAAAGGGCTGTGCAAATATTCAAGAGTTCACATTAAAAACCTAACTACAGAACAGAAAAAAGTTTGATGAGTGTCTTAAGTACTTCATTCTAATCTTGTGAACACAGAAAATGTGTTTTAAGCTTATTAATTTGAATAAGAGCTATCAAACAAAACGCAATTAATTGCTCATTGGACAGTGAGCCCTAACTGCCAGTTTCTCCTGAGCTGACAGTCACTGACAGAATATAGAACTGTTAAGAGTGCCTCACATTAAATATGTTTGTTATTACTCGCGTTATTTCTTAATAATTTATTCTTAAATGCATTAAAAAAATATTGTTGAAGTAAAACACAACCATGTCGAGTGAAAATTTAATTACGAATATTTCAATTGAACTCAATTCATAAACAAAAATACTGTATTTAAAACTGAGACTCAGCATCTATTTCCATCCGTTTGAAACATTTTCAATACCATTCGCTTGCAGAAAAACTCCCCAATATTTCTATTACCACAATTGCGCACACAGATTTATAATAATTAAATAAAACCAACAAATAACGACTACCACATGTAATTGTATTTGAAGTTCAATTTGGTCAAGAGCGTACTATACTTCTCAACATTTTAGAATCAAAACCGTTATTAATGATCTAAATATCTAGTTGACACTCCTTGGGCCCTCATCACTCGTAAGCGTTTCAACGTTTCGTTATTCTTGAAGCTGTTTCTATTGTGACGCGACTGTTTTTGGTTGCCCACACAGATTTTTCAGCATGTGTACAGATATTACGGGTGAAATTGTGTATAAATGACTTGAAGCAAACTTACCGATAGAGATGGCTCAGTGCGTAGCACACAAGGCTGTAACTTGAAAGCTCGCGATTCGATACCCTCTACTTGCAATCCTGAATGAAGGTTTTCCGAGATTTTCCTCAGAAACAGGTGAATGCTGGGATTCAGTTATACTAACAGTCTTCGGACATTCATTTTCACTATTCCAAATACCACGTACCTAGTTGGAATGAGGGCTCTAAAGATAGGCTTGAATTGTTCCTGGGCGGGATTCCTACGAAAAACATATTATTATTATTGAAGCAAACAACATTATCCTATATTGATTTATGATGTCATTGGAAAGTATGTCACTTCATTAGTTTGTATAAATAATAATTCCACTGAACACAAATGTCGAGATATTAACTAGTAAACGTAAACCCACAAAAAAAATCAACTGCTCCATTTAAACAGCCCTAAATAACATTAAATTAGGACATGTTTGTATTTTTAAAACATACGTACACAAACATATACTCGTATTTTTCAAAATATGATGTCTCTGATGAAACTCTCCGCTTGAGTGGGGGTTTGGAGGCTTCTGGTTATCGCCACCTCCAAGCGACCAATTATCCCCCACGGCTGCACTGGTAGCCCCGCGGCTGATCGAAAAGCTAACTGACACTATTTCAACCAGTAACTTAATGCGGCACTTACTCGGTACCTCAAGACTACTAATGCAGGTGATGTGGGTTTGAAGTACCTAAAAGCGTGTTCCAATTTGACGTTTTTCGTAGTGGACTAAGCTTAATTACTTATACTAATCGAAATGAAGTGACATCACAAGCAGGCGACCTATGCTCCTTATTTGGTTAGTGGTTAGTGGGTAGTGGCCGAAAGATTATACGACACCGACTTACCCACTAAGCCAAGTTGGTTAATACCAGCTGATACTTTAAGGTTAGAAAATAGCCAACCATTGCGTGAAAGTATTAATATCTGATTTATTTCCATTGGGTGATTGATAACAATGTGTTAGCATACTAGGTGTCATGCCCAAAGATGTTAGCGTTAAGTGTGTAGCAGGCTAGTGGTTAGTGATTAGCAGGCGAAAATCAAGTTGAAACACACCTTGAGATCACCCCCAGACGTGAGAAGATTGTCAGTCTTTTCATGCGAGCTGTACTTTCCACCCACCCACACTTGGAATAAAATACTAAGAAACCCAAGCATCAGCAGTTTCCTTGCATTCAGTGGTCGTGGTCTTTTTATATTTCGGAGATACAGATGTCGCAGTGAACATGTTGAAGGGTGAAACCGTCCTCGAAGCTACGACTAAAATAACTCTACCTAAAAATGTAGGAATTTGATAGACAAGTTGAGATCAAAGCCATGTAGAGATTTGATAAATCTCAAGGCATCAATACCCCCAAACTAAATATTGCAAACAAAGTCTTTATATTTGACGACCAAAGGTTGAATGGGTGCTATAATTAGTTTCCAGAAACTCCAGGGCCTTAATTCGCAAAAGTATTTTTTCTGATCTTAACTTTGGACCTGTTATGAAACCAGACCCAAATCACATGAATAAATTAGTAGTTAGTAATTCGTGGTCGGAACAAATATGCATTGAACATTTCACTAACATATTGTAAAAATCTGTACTAGATATTGTCATATATTCACAAGAGGCTCTAAGTTAAGCCTGTCTGATAGTGGTATGATAAAACCAGAAGAAGAGTTAGGACCTCTTGTGGAATCAGACTCAGTGTTCTAATTCGTTGTACTCAGTTCGTGAGAGAGACGTGCGTGAGACTGTCAAAATTTAAAAACGTCCGAACGATCTTAACGAAAGTGGTTATTATAGCAAAACCTTTTCTCGTGTCTAGTCACGTGGTTACAAAACCTCAAAGCAGTCTTGCAAATGCAGTCAAATGAGAGCAGGGTTTTATGTCGTTCCACAGAAACTTTGTGGATGCTGGCTCATAGATGAGTGAGGCATCGGCCAACGTTCTACCTACCATGTCTTGGTTGTATGTAATTTTAATCTATTTTATTTTGTGTCCTTATGTTCCGTAGTCCAGTATGTATTATATTATATCAAACTTGTGGGGTTCGTCTCTGCTGTTGATAAATGTCATTATTTGAGAGCCACCCGCTGATTGGCTCCGACTCACTCATCTATGACGTCAGAATTCACAAGGTTGCTGTGGAACCAATCAAATTGACGGACGTCCTTGACCGCGGGTTTGTCGAGGCGAGCGCGGCCTTGGAATGTTGTCCCGCTGTGACGACACGTCACGGTTAGCGACGTCACGGGTAGCAACGTCACAGCGGGGCAACTTTAAATAACTCTACTGCATAAGCGGCACAACCATTCCAAACGGTTTTGCAATAGATTTTATTTTGGTATTGATTTATTTAAGAGCACTTATACCTATCTGAAACTCGAATTCTTTATAACCCTGCATCATTGTGTACAAATGTGTTAACGGTCAGTGACCGAAAATAATTAATGCGTGAGTTAAAATTTTATTTAATTTTTTAATTTTTCGTTTTTGTTTTTTAGATTTTTTTGGCATTGATTTATTTAAGAGCACTTATACCTATCTGAAACTCGAATTCTTCATAACTCTGCATCATTGTGTACACATAAGTTTACGGTCAGTGTCCGAAGATAATTAATACGTGAAACAGAATTTTAAAATTTCTCCAGGCCAATAAATAAAATTGCCACATCGATTGTACATATAAAAACGAATAAGAGAAACCCATGTTATCGAATTAAAAATTAAATTTACCGTTTTGGTCTAAACCGCTAGGTTATAATTAATTATTTCAGTGCGGGAATGGCAGAATTATGCATGTATTGAGTTACATTGCAGCCCAGAAGTTACCATTTTTATCATGGCCTCACTCAGCACGTAGTCGAAATAAACGCACGTATTAATTAATTAATTACTTAATTGCCATGTACAATAGTTACAAAACATGTTCAGTTAACTTCGTGCTAAATAATGTTTTCATCCTTGAATAAATTAAAATTATATAACACTTTTCCTTAAAGTGTTCCAACTGTCCCGTGATGCTCGCCTACAATGTTGTATTGCTATTATTATACCAAATAACAAAAAGTAATAACGGTTAATACTACGTGTTGATTTTAAAAGAACAATATCGTTATATATAGTAATAGGCCTAAGTTTATTTATTATTGTATTTTCAATACGAGTTATAAATTACCCGGCTAAAGTGCTTCTGCTTATCCTTCATTGACAAGTACGTAACATAAATCTTCTCCCGTTAAGACCAGAATCCCATGTGCACTCGATATAGACCATTGAAATGTGATCAGACTATACTTAAGAATGAGTGACACATCGCAATGGGCAATGATGAGTCTCCCCGGTGCACTTTTGATACCACGCTAGCCAATTCGTTTGCCATTACAGCTAAACCACTATTTAAGGTTAGATCCTTCTCAAACGGTCTATTTCTCAGGAAAATTCTAAAAATTCATGGCATGTGGAACTGGTGAACCCGCAGACTAAGCGCGAACCGATTTAACTGTCTATGCAGTGAAGCGAGACATGTTTATATTATCTAGTTAGACGATTATCGTACGGAAACATTGGTTTAAGCGCATGTTTTTTTTTTTCATGTTTTAGTTTCCTACTTGGTGCTGGATTTTATGAACTCCCTAGGTTATAAACTTGAATTTGACAATTTATCAAAATGTGTTAATTCTTAAACAAGAAAACGCACCATTTAAAATTAAATGAAAATGTATGGTTGTTTATTTTCACTTTGTTAATTTTATGTAATTATTTTATGTAACAATCACTGTAACTATTCAAACTACACATGTCATTATTTCTTCATTTATTCTTATTTTGTTCAAAAGTACATTGAATTCATTCCTAGCTAAATTTTACTGTATATATTATTTATAATTGTTCTTTGAATGACCACATCTCTGAAGATTTCTTTCCTTCCATGTCCATAAAACCAACGTATCCTTATGTATGTTTCATTGTTTCTATATTCAACAATTATTAACCACATTTATAATGTTAGCAAATAACCCAATTTTAATACCTACTGGCTGGGTTATAATTACTGTCACTTTATCGACATGAAGGTCAAAATGAAAGAAATGTGACATTAAAAGCTTTTTTAGAACATGGAATACTCACCAGCAATACTAAGATCCATGCATTTTACCTCCGTTGACCAACATCAATTGATTTTGAACAATTTTCTACCATGATAAATATCTACCAATATTGGTTCTCATTCAGGAACGTTTGTGGGCGTGCGCACAATAACTCACCAAAGTTTTATTGCAATCGGATGAATAATAATAAAACGCATTATTGCATTTTGGTGGCTCAGTGGGGTTTGAGGGGGGTTGGGGGGGGGAGGTAATCATTCAGAAACCTTAGCGAGCGTGCATACACTAACTCACCAAAATTGTATCATAGTCGGATGAATAGTTTAGAAAAGCATTATTGCATATTGGTGTCACAGTGGGGGTGGTGGTGAGGGGTGGCGGGGAGGGGGTTGTAATCATTCAGAAACCTTAGCGGGCGTGCATACATTTACTCACCAAAATTTTATCGCAGTCGGATGAATGGTTTAGGAAAGCATTATTGCATTTTGGTGTCTCAGTGTGGGTGGGGGGTGAGGGTGGGGGGGGGTTGGGGGGGGGGGGGGTTGTTATCATCCAGAAACCATCGCGGGCGTGCGCACAACAACTCACCAAAGTTTCATCGCAATTGGATGAATGGTGTAGTAATGTATAAACACATACATACATACATACATACATACATACATACATACATACATACATACATACATACATACATACATACATACATACATACATACATACATACATACATACATACATACATACATACATACATACATACATACATACATACATACATACATACATACATACATACATACATACATACATACATACATACATACATACATACATACATACATACATACATACATACATACATACATACATACATACATACATACATACATACATACATACATACATACATACATACATACATACATACATACATACATACATACATACATACATACATACATACATACATACATACATACATACATACATACATACATACATACATACATACATACATACATACATACACATACTGCGGACATATTGCGTTTTGAAAAAAAGCTCCACAAATGCAAGACAAACGACAGCCTAGTGAATTATGTGCTACAGAGAGTTTTCTAAGTCAGTGGTTCTCAACCGGTGGTCCGCCTGGATAATGAAATGGTTGTTAAATGGACTAGGCTTACTTTGAAATATGTACAATAAATTTAAACTTCCCGGTATGTTCGCGTAGCAGTGAAAAAGGCGTAGAGTGCTTGGTGGTGGCATTTGGAACTATCTTCTAGACTGCCAGCGCATTCTGTTGTTTTCTCGGCAATTAAATTAATAATGATGACGTAGTTTTTAATTGGAAATATTGTCAATACAACCAGTTTTAAAGTTATAGTAAGATGGGATTAAGTATTTAGAAGTATATTTTTCAAATAGAATTTTCACGTAGACATGTAGATAAATTGTTAAAATGAATTTTGTTAGGTTTTCAGTGGCCGCTACTCGCAAAGTCACACCTAGTTGTATATAAGCAAAATTTAGTTGCATGTGTCTTGGGGGTCCGAGGTATTGGAGTCAACATGGTTGCAGCCCTTGGTCCCGATGTACTAATCATGCCAATAACATCGGGGCCAAGGTGCTGTGTGGCGACAACCATTGTGAAAAATGTCGCCAGCTTTCAATAGCTCCAACACTACTGTTAACTAGTCCTAGACCGATAGTCTCAAAGACAGTCTAGGACAAAACCCTTCAGCTCTCAATACCACTTTGACCTCCTTTTGCATCTGTGTGTATTTAATAAATGATCTGGAGACTTGTGTTAGTAAATTGTTAATGTTTAATATCATTATTATTAACAAAGTAATTAGTTTAGTTTTATAAATTAACCAAAGCAGCTGCCTCAGGTTTATGAAAAGTTTTACCGCGTTGCAGTAGGCCTAGGCCTAGGCCTAGTCGTTTTGTAGCTGCCCAACATAATATTCAGCTCATAGCATGCGTGATTCTAGTCACATATCTCACAGGTACCGAAGATAATAATATAACAAATAATTTATCCACGTTAAATAAATTTGGCAAATAAAATTGACCGTCTTTTGATTAGATGAGCGATAGCGAATCATTCCATACAACTCGATCGGCGCTTTGTTTGTTCGTTCGTGTGTGCGCTAAATTTTGTTCGTCGCGCACAGGTCGAACGACTTCACGGATTTTGCTGAAATTTTAGGTCAACACCCGTGACCACTAACCTCGATGCAAGTAACATAATCAGCCAAATCCGTCAAGATGCCAACATACAAAAAATTAATTACTGAAAACAATTGTTCGTCGCGCACAGGCCAAACAGCTTGACGAATTTGACTGAAATTTTCGATCAACACTCGTGACTACTAAACTCGATGTTGTTAGCATAACCAACAAAATTTGTTTAGATGCCAACCTACAAACAATTAATTATTGAAAACAATCCCGTATTTTTTTTAATCAAACCTTATAGACAGATTTTAATAAATTTTTATATTTATGTACACACTAACAAGGTCGACACCGGATACAAGTTTGGGAATTGTAACTTCAACCGCCTATTAGTAAAAAAATATTTAGTTTTCTAATTACGGGAATTCATATTGTTTGATGTATTGAAAAAAATCGCTCATCTAGCAACGCGGAGCGTTTTCCTAGTATTATCTGATTCACTAGGTCCGATGGTTATAAGAACAGCCTGGTGCCCCCATACCCGGCCAAACAGTCATCTCTAACAGTTGACAGCAATGATCGCAAGAACATAAAAATAATGCCATACGCAAAAGAATTTATCAGTGGATGTTTCTGCGTATTTTAAATAATTGTTTTAATTGTATATGTGTGTTTCACAAGCCAAATGCAAAATTTAAATCAACCGTAAATATTATAAGTTAAACTAAAGCGTTCATTAATCATCCTCATGAATAGCAACTAAAGCAGCCCCTGCGAAATATGTATTCTTTGATTCTTAAACTCTCGCACTTTCAGTGGAAACGACGGGTCATGTAGAGGTGTTTGTTTTTCGCGGACCGCGAAATCGCGAAAAGTTTTGATAAAGAAGGGGGAGATAAACAAAGTGTGTATCTGTTGATAGCCACCTTAAAAACATTAAAATTTCACCGCGAAAATTCGCGAAATCCGTCAATTTCCAGTCATAACATCGAAATTTGTATTAAAGAGCAAAATTACACGAAATCTCGATTGTCTTTAATTTATTATAAACATTTTTAACAAATTTAAATTTATTATTACAGTCAAACGTCATTACAACACAATCGTGGGGACCTAATATTTTTTCATTGTAATAATGATTTCGTTAATAAGATCAACGATTTATTTTTGCTGAAATTCGGCGTCAAGCAGAGCAAACGAGTACAATTCTGAGGGATTTTACGTGACGGACAAGAAGATTCTTATGTGTTGTGATTGCCGCCTTTAATTCGACCGTAAAGACACACTAGACAAACACAGGTAATGGTAATGTTAATACACTTCGTATTAACTAGTAATAGTTTGAACATACAATCAAATAAATTAAATAACTTTAATTTTTTTTTTTTATTTAAACATGTTTCTGGTGAAATTTACTGTAGAAAATCTCCCAAAAATCATAACACCGCCATAACATCGAAATAATTAAATCTTTAAACGTAATTTAAGAAAACATAACACCATTTACAAACACCTCTAGTCATAAGAAATCCACTTTGTACTTCATTCAGTGGCTGCCACATGTTGGACTATCAAAAACATTTTTTTAAATGCAAAAAACACAATTTTATTTTTTTAAACAAATTGCAATCCAACGCAGGACTGTTGTTATTGGTCAACAGTTGAGTGCCAAGTATTTCGCACGCACAATCACGCGTGTCACGGCTCACGCGTAAGCTGAATATCCTGCACAGTCACTCACGCGCACAATCACGCGTGTCACGACTCACGCGTAAGCTGAATATCCTGCACAGTCACTCACGCGCACAATCACGCGTGTCCTGCACAGTCACTCACTCGCACAATCACGCGTGTCACGACTCACGCGTAAGCTGAATATCCTGCACAGTCACTCACACGCACAATCACGCGTGTCACGACTCACGCGTAAGCTGAATATCCTGCACAGTCACTCACGCGCACAATCACGCGTGTCACGACTCACGCGTAAGCTGAATATCCTGCACAGTCACTCACACGCACAATCACGCGTGTCACGACTCACGCGTAAGCTGAATATCCTGCACAGTCACTCACGCGCACAATCACGCGTGTCACGACTCACGCGTAAGCTGAATATCCTGCACAGTCACTCACACGCACAATCACGCGTGTCACGACTCACGCGTAAGCTAAATATCCTGCACAGTTACTCACGCGCGCGACTCACGGCCCGAGCTCTCCTTTAGTCCCCAGTCCACTTCGATACGTACAAGTCTAGACATGTTTATTGGCTACCGCAAACATGGGTGTCTCCTTCTAGTTAGCTGTCATTATCGTTTCGAACAACTTGTTTTGCGTAAAGTACTCACGTAGTCTATTAGGACACGTTGCAGCGTACTGATACTCTTAATTACATGCTACACGCGCTGGCCAAGTTGCCATACGATTATCATGCGTACAAACCACATTGTTTTGTGTTCTAACTATTACCGTTGGATAAACAGAAATCGATCTTGTCCTATTCGATTAAATTGCCCAAGTTTAAAACACTTGCATGAGCAATTATATTATCATAATATAACCAAAGCGAGTCGAGTATAGAATGCATAGGGGATTTCGCTCAAAGTCTAAATTCTGTATTCCCAATGATGAATAATTTATGGATTGAAATCTGAGCTAAGTGGGTTAGTAGCTAATGCGCTCGTACGACTAACCTAGAATTGAGGTTTTAAATCGTTCCCTTATATATCCCTGGAGATGTAAGTAAACATATTCTCGTTTTGCTTCATAAAGATTTTTTTTATTTTTTTCTTTTATCAATGTAATGTTAGTGCATTTATTTTCTTTTTGTTTAACGACGTTACATCTCCGGGCTAATGGAGGTAGCGTTAGTCGTTAAGTGTACCAATTAACTCGGGTGCAATAGCGGCATCGACTGGCCACCCCACCGTTATATATATACTTTCCTCCACCTTAGTTGTCGATATGTCTCTAGCGCGTTCGTTCAATTTGCCTCATTTCTCATTCCGACTGGAAATACTTTCAATGAAGATATATTTACTCTGCACAGTTTCAATTGAAACGAGAAATAATCACCACGAGGGAATAATGGAAACCCCATTAGGATATTGTCTGGGCAGGCGCGGAGTTGTTTCAGGTCATTTCTCGTTCCTTGGCACTCGTCAAGCCAAACGAGAACGTCATCAATGAAAAGACAAATTTAAATAATTGGCGCAAGATGTCTAGGCCTATGCATCTTGCGGAGGATAATTATTTTATGACGGGTCCCAGACTGAGAGAACGAACCCGCACCTCCCCAAAAAACACATTTCCGGGAATGAATTCTCATGAAATATCCCGTAATCTATGGCGACATCATCTGTTTTACATCATCTAGAATTTAACGTAAAAGTGAAATTTCAAGTTCTCCTTGAATGAGTCAATAAGGCCCGGTTCACTGTACAGCCTCGGAGCAGCATCAACATTGTGTGAGTCAATGAGGTTCACTGTACAGCCTCGTAGCTGCATCACCATTGTGTGAGTCATGAGGCCCGGTTCACTGTACAGCCTCGGAGCTACATCAACATTGTGTGAGTCATGAGGCCCGGTTCACTGTATAGCCTCGAGCTACATCAACATCGTGCGGCGAGGGGAAAAAACGAAACTAAATTTGAATAATGTACTATTACCTAATTGATGTAGAGGCTTATCAAATAAAGAGGTTTCGAAAATGGAGAAAGTTTTAAACTCACACACAAAAGTAAGAAGAAGCTTGATAAATTAGTTTCTGGGGAATAATACAATTTCTACACATTTGTTAATGTACTGAACGAGGTAGGTTAGTCACCGAAATTGTTGCCACTAATATTACGTCGCAAAGTAAGGAAGAAACTACATAATTATCATGTTATCTCTCTCAGGTTTCCATATTAAACCTCATAATGTTGCTTAATTTCACTGCAAACAAATGTGTAGTGTATATTCCGCCTTGCATCATTACTGTGGCAACTTGGCTGCTTTTAACAACTCCCACTTAAGCGCCACCAAAGGAGTTAAACATGTTTTAATGTCGAAATCTTGAACAATATCAACCTTATGAAACATGATATTCGGTGTAGCTCAACATCTTTTAGTGGTTTGCAAAGTATTACAAAACATGGCAAAACTTACGATCGCAATTAATGAAAGTATTATTTCGATTTGTAATATATACATTGATCAAGTATCCACATTATATGTTCCAACGTCACTCACAACATCGCTTTTATTGTAATCGGTACGATTTAGGTGTTTTAAATTAACATGGATCTAGTTGTATACTTGTCCAAAAACAATCGTATCGATGCATATGTCATGGACTAATAGTTGATGGTCAATCAGCGATCGGTATTTAAGATTGGGGCTAGCTTGTTCCAAATCACTGATCTCATCCCCTACTCATTAATAATGGGTATATCTCTCCTTAATACTGTGACTAGGACTACCCTTTCATAGAGAGTACTGTCAGCTCGTAGCCCCCTCTCCCTCTCTCTCTATCTCTTTCTCTGTGTTTCACTGGGTGGCATTACGTTGTTCACCAGAAAAATAATTGGAATATTTTTGTTTATCTCCCCTTAAAGATCAAGCCAATTTTATCTCCAAAACATCTTTCAAGATTATTAAAGGACATTTATTGGAATCCTCATTAGTTTTTGTATGCTCTGAATCAGAAGACATTTTGAAGCCTTATCGGTTTTCATTGCCAGTTCAATAATGGCGTTGAATAAAGCTCGAAGATGCGCGTTTGATATAATATAATTTCTTGCTACTTTCCGATATGTTCAAATAATTCGCAAATAAAAAGTGTCAAAATTACAAGGTATGGAATGTGACAGTCCAACTATTCAAGAAAGTATAATAAATTCTTCCTCGCATACTTTTGAACAATGAAAACTTTCTGGAACGCTTGGCATACTTAGCTGGAACATTCAAATGGAAATAATCATTCCACGTTTGAATCAAGTTTCAAAATCCACAATTGAATGGAATCCTATTTCGTTTTTTTCTTTCAATTAGTGAAAAATGTATATTTGTATAAACCTCAGGAAGTTTTACAATTTGCCTGCTATCTTCTATGTCTAATTTAGCGTAATTGCATATTAATAGTATGAGTACTGTAATAATAATAATATTTAGAATATCGCATTATCATTAACAGCTATTTTAAGTGTAATTATTGATTGTCATGGATGATATGTAATCATTTTTGAATACATTTAAATGTTTTCATAAATTTCTCATTTTAGCACACTCGACCAAGTGTTATGGTCATCATTGTGCTAAAATTTTCGACTCCAATATTCTTTGAAAGAAATTTCTGACCTTTTATGAATTCTATGAAATACGTAACATTGCATTTTACTCAGGAATTCATTTCAAATATGATCGCAGTACTGTCGAATAAAACTCAATCTTACATGCCATAAATTTTATGAAATACCTATGTAACAATTGCATTTTTCTTGAGAATTTAGTTCAAATATGCATTTAAGATTATTCTTCAACATATATTGCTGTTATATATTGTAATACATTTTAAGCATTTGTTAAAGAGGGTTCGGAAGTACTCATTTTACCCTTAAAACATGCGTCTAAACTTACACTCTTCACGCCTTAACCGATAAAAGGATTTCTCTCTAATTGTACGTCCTGAAATAAAAGTGTCAAATGTATGACTTTCATTACGAAAACACAAGATATTAATCTTAAAAGAGTATTTAAAAAATTATAGAATATATTATTTTGTACCCACTGAAACTGCATTGTGTACAAATTAACATATTTTATCATTTTGTAAATACTCTATCATGATGAATATCTGTTGTTTTCGTAGTGAAAGTCATCAACTTGATATTTTTATACTAGGACGTAAAGTAGGAGAGAAATCATACTATTGGTTTAGGCGTGAGGAGTGTAATATTAGACGCATGTTTTAGCGGTAGGTAGTCTTAACACAAAATGAATAAATATTTCCACTTTTTCTTATATATACATGCGGGCTCCAATATTGCAAGTAAACAAAACCGCGTACAATTGTGCACTGTCTCACTTGCCAGTCTTACCTAGGAGAGCACACACAGCGTGTTATTCCATGATTCCCATGCAAAATACACGGGAGGTACGCTAATCTAACAAAGCGTGTCTTTCAACTGGACCGGCACAAAATCTGTCCCATTGATTTAGGAAACTTTGTTGATAACTGGGCCTGCTGCATAATGGTCCATTAATTCAGGCCTGGCACCGAGACTGTAAGATGAGAATCTGGTCATGATTGTGGTATGCCTGACAGCTGGTATCCGCTGAACAGCCGCGTCAGCGCTCCCAACTATATGCGAGGAGTGTGAGAACGGAGGTATATATTCCGTTTCCATTTTTTTTCTCTTGCCTTTGCGTTTTTTTCATGCACACATGGCTAAATTCTTGAACTTGACTCGACATCCGAATTGATTTGCTTTACTAGAAAAAGTAGAAAATGTCAATATATCTTGGTAATCGAAAAATTATTTACTTTTGATTTAAACAATTTGAGACTAATTTCAATGTTAGGATATATTTATGAAAATGTCAATATATCTTGGCAATCGAAAAATTATTTAATTTTTAATTCAATCAATTTGAGTTGATAAGTATAACGTTTATGAATAAGTATTAAAAAGTTGTTTTGGAGACAAAACCCTTGTATGTAAATGTACACTTGTAAATGATGTCAATAAATAGAAATGTTGCTAACCGTGCACTTCTGTAGCGCCAAGTATAGGATGTGGATAAAGCAGTCGGACTGACTCGGATGCCTCAACATGACGGCGCCATATTAATGGAGCAATCATGAAGTAAACCGGACATAAAAAGTCGCTCGGCGTATTGTTAATAAGAGCAATAAAAACTAAGTAGTGCCGCAGACTTCCCCAGCCGTTTATATAATAACAGGGTGAATTTAGCAAAGTCCTACGAGGTTATACTCACTTAAAATGTCAGCAGTCCTAAAAGAGAATACTTCCTAGTCCGGCTGTTCATCCTGTATTTTGCTCACAGAACACCGACAATTTAGTTAGTGCGTCAGAACTGGGCCCCAAAGGGAACGGCCTTAATATATTTAAGTATGAACTACGAAGTATGAACATATACGACCGATTAGTCACTACGTGACACAAGCGTACACAAGCGTAGGTACAAATCAAGAAATTACCTTAATGACATAGGCATTGTTTTGAGGCATGTGTAAAAGACTAAGCCAGGTCACACGAGGTACGACTTGTGCAAGGTTTGAGTCAGGTCACACGAGGTAAGACCTATGTAAGGTTGAGTCAGGTCACACGAGGTACAATCTATGCAAGGTTTGAGTCAGGTCACACGAGGTAAGACCTATGTAAGGTTGAGTCAGGTCACACGAGGTACGACGTATGCAAGGTTGAGTCAGGTCACACGAGGTACGACTTGTGCAAGGTTTGAGCCAGGTCACACGAGGATGCAAGGTTGAACCAGGTCACACGAGGTACAATCTATGCAAGGATGAGTCAGGTCACACGTGGTGGTTGAGCCAGGTCATACGAGGATGCAAGGTTGAGCCAGGTCACACGAGGATGTAGGTTGAGCCAGGTCACACGAGGATGCAAGGTTGAGCCAGGTCACACGAGGATGCAAGGTTGAGCCAGGTTACACGAGGATGCAAGGTTGAGCCAGGTCACACGAGGATGCAAGGGTGAGCCAGGTCACACGTGGATGCAAGGTTGAGCCAGGTCACACGAGGATGCAAGGTTGAGCCAGGTCACACGAGATGCAAGGTTGAGCCAGGTCACACGAGGATGCAAGGTTGAGCCAGGTCACACGAGGATGCAAGGGTGAGCCAGGTCACACGAGGATGCAAGGTTGAGCCAGGTCACACGAGATGCAAGGTTGAGCCAGGTCACACGAGGATGCAAGGTTGAGCCAGGTCACACGAGACGAAGTCTCAGGCCTGAGATGTTGGACACTAGATCACACTTGCTATGCTGCAACGGTTCAAGTTATTGATCCGTGGGGGTATGGGAAGGGGATGAGTGAAGGAGAGGGCGATAAATAGGCAGAAAGAGGGGAGAAACAGGACACTGCAATCAATCCTGCCATAGAAATTACGTTGACAAATTTGTTCGTATACAAACGCTAATAGGCCTTACGCAACCATTCATGTAGAAAACCGAGGGAATGTAATTTTCTTTGCCAGAGGAAACTTTTATTTTCCAAGGGATCCTTTATATATGTATTTCTGAGAACTCAGTTCTAGACACAATTGTACTGAGTATCCAAGCAACTCAAATCACAGCGCTTGCAATTGAACCAAACTTTTACGTGGTGACAATCATTGTCAAATGTTTGGTTCTGATGATTACTACAAACCAAACGCAAAAAATTACACTGGGTTGAAAATATTAAATGTATGTCTGTCTATTTCGACAAATAAATTCACCAAGATATTCATCACAGGAATAATACTGTAGATCGCACAGATTTATTATTATATAAATGCACTAACAAAGTTAAAAAACACCTTTATACGAAGACGTACTTGTGTGGTGATACGACGGAAGGAGGGGGGGGGGGGGGGGGCGGGGGTCGAACATCCAAACCACGTAGGGTCTGGCGCCCTAACCCCCCATCCGCCAGATGCCTTTTTGCCATATACGAATTTAGTTTTCATATTTGCAGTTTGAACGCATGTTAACACCTCTAGCTTCGGGCTTGACGAAACCTACAATAATAAGGTTTATTTTATAATCACTTGTTGCCGCTGGGAAGCAACGCAATACATATTTTAATCGTGTAATTGCTACTTGCTCCTTCTCCTTACCCATTCCCCCCCCTCTCTCTCTCTCTCTCTCTCTCTCTCGTCTGTTGTTGGCGATGTTCGCCCGGGGTGGGGTTGCAATCTATACCCTCTTCTATAGAACCAAACTAAAAACCAATGTAGGTTACTCGAACTGAAATAAAAATATTAATGATAATTGAAACTGCTTGCGTTAAAGATGTTGGTTTATATTTTTAGTAAACGAAAATAATGGGCTTGTTTGCAAAACAATAAATAATGTGCCTTCCACAAAAACAAATTCATGTTTGGCTCGCCTGTATATACTTTTGTACAAAGTTGTGGGTAGGATACACAACTTTGAATACATACTGTGTTGTTTTATTTAATGAAAGTTAGCAATTAAAATAAATATAATAACACTATGTATACTATCTAAGATAAAAAGGAGCTTTTCCCGAAACGTCGGTTACTTATGCATTGATGATCCACGTTGAACGTTGATGAACCATGAAAACAAAGGAAAAATAACGCGTATGTTCTAAAGAGGACTCATCAAAATGGCATTAAATACACAATTTTCACTAGAACCGTGAAATCTACACAAAAGAAACAGATCCACGTAGAACAGATCTATGTCAAAATTGCGATCAACGAAAGGTTATGTTACAATCATGAGCATGTTAGCTGCCAACATGGTTTGATATCCACGCAGGTTTTTATGTGCAGCCAAAATTGTGCAAATCTTATGGAGATATATTCAATTTCAAGTATGAACGTGTGATCCTCCTTATCTACTAAAGTTGCAGCCGAATCGAATTCCATCTTCGATCCTAGAGGGTGAAGCGTACGCACCGCAATCGAATTCAGCCCTACTCAAAACTCCAACGTCCTTATGATTTTCTTTCGGTTGATGCAATCCGCTATTGAATTTTCAAGTTTGAACTTGGCTTTCGGGTATAGCCGCGTCGAATATCGCTTAAAAGCTGACGTTTCGGGCAGGTTACACTACCCATCTTCAGAGCTAGCTGAGTAGTGCATCTGGGTAGTGTAACCTGCCCGAAACGTCACCTTTTAAGCGATATTCGACGCGGCTATACCCGAAAGCCAAGTTCAAGTTTATTGATTTACTTGGGCCGTGAAAGCCTACGTGAGAATTTTCAAGTTCTTTAAGAAACTCTTGGAGATCTTGGACGTAACATAATTTTCATGGCAAGCAATAATAGTAAAATGTATATATGGAGATACAATATTATAATATATTTAAAAATAAAAAAATATATTAAACGGGTTTTTAAGCTTAATACAGCCTTATTAGATGGAGATAGATGGAGATATAGCAATTGTCATAAGATTGTCTTGAATGGGGATCGAGCTCAGAACCTTCGACTCTACGTACCGAGGCCGATGGAATAGAACAGTGGAATGAAAATTCACCTAAAGCGGAAACTTCTTGATCGACTCAGTTGTAGGTTTTCCAAATGTTTGATAATTTTAATATTTGGTGGAGGTGCCGGGTAGAAAATAGATACACTATTATAGTAGTAATTGTCAATTTTCTTAATTTTAATTACTCAAATTCATTTTTTTTTTTGGGGGGGGGGGGGCATCATCTTATTATTTTAATAGAACTACTGTTAGGAAATTTTGAAATTTTGTAATTTATTTAGTTTTGCGGCGCGTCAACCACTTGGGTAATTTTATTATTATTATTATGATCATTATTATCATAATTATCATTATTTTATTATTATTATTATTATTATTATTATTATTATTATTTATATTATTATTATAACAATTATTACTGTCATCATCATCATCATCATCATGGTGAATGAGAAAAAAATACTGTCAGTAAGTTGTAACCAAACAAAATACGCACGTACATAATTCGGATATGATTTGCCTGCGTTATAATGTAGCCACCATGGTCTAGTTCATTGATTTATTTATTACGTTTAGCATACCTGTAAACATAGCGTTACCTATGACGAAAGAAGTTGGTTGTAAGAAATAAACAGCTTCTACATTCAGAGTAGCAAAATAACTTTACTTTTCTTTAATCATCGAGACAGAGTTAAAAGCAGCACTTACACTTGCCACAGAAACACGCGATCGCACTATTCATTCTGCACTTAATAAATGTTCCAAGCGGTTATGGTGAGAGCTTCAATCATACTATGTATTCAGTCTTTCCGTAGACATATCCCACTAAGTTTTGACTTTCAAGTGTTCAAAAAGAATGTTTAGGTTATAGCTTTCCGCTGTTGAATAATGCCAGGAAACTTCCAGATGTTGATTTGGCAAACAGGCTAGGTGAATAATAAATTCACGACCCCTGGCAATGATGCCGTTGTCCCAAGACTATTGGAGGTCCTGATTGTATTATTCAGTTCCGTCTCAGCTATAGAAGACCCGATACTACAGAGTGACTCAAATTCGTTGCAGTATCCAACAAAGACTAAGGAAACACCTTCAAGTAGCGCTATATCTTGTTTTTTTTATCTTGTATCAAGTGTTGTTTGTTTTTACATAATATATTGTGATTTAATTTTGTATTATTGTATCGCACTTGTGGGGCAATGCCCTGTTGCTGATAATTAAACAAGAAATGAATTAAATTGAATTGAATATACAAAGTAATCAAATTTGAGTAACCCAAAATTGAGTTTTAATTTTCCGACTCCATCACTTTTTTTAAATTAAAATTAAATTTCAAATTTTGGTGTTTATTATTTTCCCCTAGCTTTCAGTCATGTAATGAGAAGTCAAAATAATTTTGACAGTCGTTTCTAATCGTGGTATTTTAAAACCTGGTCTACACTAAGAAAACGCGTATGTGACAAACAGGTAGGAAAATCTTTCCTTTGTCTCGTTCGTCCAACTTAGCAAACAATAAAACGGTTAATGAACATTGTGTCTACCTTGATTGATTTCAACGAACGTAAATTACTAATAATTTAGCATTTGCTATATTTAGTAAATTCCGAGTGCAAGTGAAGTGGTAGCGCATCCGTGCTTCTTTCATTGAGTCAGGCGATGTTTTGGTTGGTTGTTAAATAATGATCCGTAGATAAACGTGGGAAGGGGATTATAAGTAAGGGCGTATAGTTACTTTTCATTCGTGGAACTGAATCAAAATTAATACTAGAGTCTTGACAGTAAAAATAAAATTAAAAGAAATATTACGAAATTTAAAAAAATATAAGTAAAGAAATATATACATATAACAATAAATATATAACAATAAATATATATATATGTTAAAACACACACACAATTATAAAACGGTACCAAGGTCACTTACTTTAAAAAACCGGTAAATTTTCGGAGTAGCACGTTCCTACTCCTTCCTCAGACCGAGGGCAACTGAGGAAGGAGTATGATATGATATCTTTATATTAGCATATTTGATTGTAATGCGTAGCACATACATTTGAACACAATCGGTGGCTGCTGTGGTCTATTTAGAATAAGGAACGTGAAACTCCGAAAATTCACCGGGTTTTAAAGTAAGTGACCTTGGTACCGTTTTATAATTGTGTGTGTGTGTTTTAACATTTATTCCGGGTCAATAAGTTTCTGCGTGTGACACAAATATATATATACATACAAATATGAAATTAAATAAACAAATAAAATATCTTAATAACAAAGTTACTAAGTTAGTTTCAAAACTCTCCGCACACACATTGAATGTAGAACGTGACATTTTCGTTGAGTGGGCAAACATTCGTATACCGAAAAAACAGGGCCCGGCTTTGCCCGGTGATGCGTTGACAGTCCACACCAATATACAATACGGACAGTCCCTGACCAAAATGACGTCACTGCACGTTTAGTGGAAAGCGTTAGATGTGGGCAATGCGAGGACCGAACCACGCCCATATCCGATCTCACGCGCAAACCTCGCACTCGACGTTCTTTGATAGGAGATAAAGTACGTGGAAACAGTGCAAAGCAAAGTTGCCTCAACTTTACGTTTTTCGTTAACGTTATAAGTGAATATTTACCTAGACCAGAGACCATCTGTGTAAATATTCACTTACTTAAAATACCTGAAGTTAAAATGAAGGGAGTAAAGAACAAAGAACAGAAAACTATATTCGACAAAAGCGATGGACCCACAGGAAATCTGTTACGTGAGACCGAATACAGAAATCAATTTTAATTATAAACAATAATATGTATCAATAGAACAATATCTATTGAAGAGCGAAGGATAGCTTTACGTTAAAACGGTAACAAATTTCATTTAAAAAATATATCTCAAGAATAGACATCGAAATCGAAAATTTGAATAAACATCGTACTGTGGTTTAATAAGCCTTCCAGAATAATTTCTCTAAATGTGTCTAACATTATAATCAGTATGGTTTATATTTTTTACTCGTTTTGTAACTAGTTATCGATTTAATAATCGAAATAACTACTCTAATAATTATGGTATTTGATTCAGTTTGTAAGGCTAACCAAACCACAGTGCGCTGTCGACTCAGATTTTCGATTTCTAATAGCATTCTTGAGAATTATAATTTAAAAATAAAAATTATTAGTCTGTTTATTTTGGTGATTTTTTGATTTCTAGAGATTGAAGCACTTATATTGTGTTTTTATCAATGAACTGGGTTATAATGTATATAACTGTGATTGGGCGCTGTAAATGTAAAGTACATGTTACAACATTGTGGTCGTGACAACGTGGCCGTGACGTCATGAAATGTGGTCTCGAGTCGAAGTTACTTCGATTGACGCAGATCAACGTGTGTTATTAAGATGTGTTGCAGGTGTCCACGATATACCAGTAGCACGACAAGCGTGGAGGTTTATGTGCTTAGTGAATATTTATTTATTTATGAATTGGCCCCATACAGCATTTTATGCCATTTAACAGTGACCAGTATAACAACGGATGATTAACAACGATGCATGATGATGAAGAAGGGAGGAAGGGAAACCCGGTACCGGCACGTAGCCTCCTCCTGTCGAAAAGTACCAAGGGGATATCAGCTTTACGTCCCATCCGAAAGGACGGTGTAACTTTGACCAGTCATATAGGAGGTTCCTCCACTAACCTGGACTGCCGAGCAGTTGACGAGAAGAACGAAGCTGTTACACAAGCTTTCGAACCCTCCAATCGACTCTAAATAACCAACGGTAACTAGTGTTTCAGAGGAGAGTGGTCACCCATCCACCTCCTGACCTAGCCCCAGGTTGCTTAACTTCGGTGTTCGTATGGAAACCGGCTAAGCTAACGCGGCTAAACCGTTACTATGACGTTATCATCAGTTTACTTCTTACGGTTTTGTAAGTTTCGATTCGCTATTAAACTAGTCAAAACATTTCATATTTTCGATCTTGTTTTGATTGTGATAGATTTGTTATTGATAACTTTTCCTTTCGAGCAACAGCTATGCAAATCTCAACCACCGTTAGCGTAAACGTTCAAGAGTGTTAGTGTTAACTTTCTAGAGTATTAGTGCAAACTTTCAATTGTCAGTGGAAAAGTTCTAATGTTAGTGCAAACCTTCTAGTGTTAGTGCAAACCTTCTAGTGTTAGTGCAAATGTTCCAGTGTTAGTGCAAACGTTCTAGTCACAGTGAAAAAGTTTTAGTATAAGTACAAACGTTCTATTGTTAGTGGAAAAGTTATATGTTAGTGCAAAAGTACTACTGTTAACCTTCTAGCTAGAGTATTGATGCAAACGTTCTAGTATTATTGCAAACGGTTTAGTGTTAATTCAAAAGTGATAGTGTTATGTTCTTGCTAGAGTATTAGTGCAAACGTTCTAGTGTTAACCTTCTAGCTATAGTATTAGTACAAGCGTTCTAGTATTAGTGCAAACGTGCTACTGTTAGTACAAACGTTCTAGTATTAGTGCAAACGTTCTAAAAAGTTCGTTCATATTCGTCACAGCGTTAGAACCAACCGTTGTGACATAAGGTATTTCTATGATGGTAATAGCTCTAGGCTTTTACTAAACGGAAGGTTGGTATATTTAAAATGCATTACTTGTTTACTTAAAAGACATTATCTAGCGTTCAGGTGTACTGTAATTAAATTTAAAATTTCCGGGTGAAGTTTGGTGTGTTGTCAAAAATGAATGCTGGCTACGGGTTATCCCTCGAGCCTCGTTCATAACCAAGGTAAACACGTAATAATTAGGAACAGACGGCTTGTTCAGCTTTCATCCCACGATCTTTACCAAGGAAGGTTGTTTGATTATTTAAATATTTCGCCGTCCTAGACTGCTGCGGAGAATCTGTCCTAAATATTCTCTGTAGGAAATTTTAATTCAATGTGGCTAACACCACTTATGCTAAATGAAAACTTCATGGGAGAATGTTAACTAACTAGAAAATAAACCTGTTGAAATTCATGAAGATGTTCTTTCATCTTTGATAGTGCTAATGCTGCGAAAAACTAATTAATAACAAGACGGTGATACACATTGAATATTATCTAGATATTTGTTGTTTCATTCCTACGTTCACTTGTTTGCCAATGCGAAACATTATTTTTACTTACACAATCAATACATTTATATAAAATTTGGGTTAATACTGCGATGCATATTTGCATAGTTATTCCTAAAATTCAAATTCAAAAAAGTCATTCCTAGTCGTTGACGGAATGAACACTTTGTATTAATAGTAAGTTTTATATATCAAATTTGTTTCATGGTTTTTCGTGACTAATTTTGGGACTTTGATAAACTTTTATTCGTAGCTAGTCAATTTTATTCGTACTTTCTTATTCGTTACTTTTATTCGTAGTAACTTTTGGTTTATTTACTTACAATATTGTTCAAGACAGCGACTGTTTGCTAATTATAGATGCTCTAAATGGTTCCTCACACTCACACTACTCTTTTACGATCTTGTGCACATTTAACAAAAGCTTTCAAAACGGAATAAAAAGATCCTTCAACAACACAATAAATAACCATAATTCTATGTACATTTTTCCCTTTTTACATTTTATGTCCCATAACGTAAAGTTTACATACACTGCTAAACAAGTTTGTTTTTAAGAAGAACATCAATATGTTGAATGTAAATTCATGTTGCGTTGACCAAAACACAAGTGCTTAACTCATGTGTTATTTATTATAATAATCTGTATTACATTGGGATAGTGATTTTGAAGCCGCAGATTCAAATAATTACAAATGTCGGATGAACGAAAAAATAGTGTATTTTTACTGGGACGCATGTAATTTTGTAACTGGCATTCTGTCCATTACGTTATCGTAAATAACTCACTGTGTGCCACTACTTAGTCTAGTTGAAAAAAGCTTTCGTAAAAAGAAACTTATTTTGTCACTCAGGCGAAAAGAAAACTTGAGAAATATTTCTTATTCATAGCAAACGACAGTGGTCTTTAAGGGAGTATTCAGTCATGCAAATAATAAATAATTACCCGCTGTATCATTGCAGACCAATAATGTATTAACTATATTATTAGATGCAAATATATTTTTACCTTCAATAGCAAAAAAATCCTAATACATTTGAATCACGTTCTTATTGAAAATAAAACGAATTTTATAAAGTAAACGCAATTAATTTTATCGCACTTTACCTAATTGATCAGTGAAATTTCGTTTCAAAGAAAGGTTTTTGCTTTCCCTACCAATGAGGCTCACCATTAAAAAGTTTTAGTGTAACATGGATGGAGGTGTCGTGCGAAGAAGATCGAGGAGAGGAGAATGAAGGAGAAGAAGAGGAGAAGAAGAGAGGAGAAGAGAGGAGAGAAGAGGAGACGGCGTTGATGTAAGAAGATCGATATTCAGGGCCCTGCGAACAAAACGCGCTCGGTTTTAAGTCTGATTGAGCAAAAGATTACGTTTTTTGTTTTTATTTTTAAAAAATCTAACGAAATGGAATCACTAGAAAAAAAAATTAATTATATATTATACAAATCAAGAGCCGGACAAATGAAAGTATTTTTTTGGTTTGAAACTCCCGGAGTCGGTTTTATTTGAACATTCACAATGTGAAATAAAGAAAAACACGGTACTTGCTTTTAATACTAGTAAGTCACATCTGTGAATAGAGTACGACGAACACAAAGGAAATGGATGGTTGAAAATGAATTTCATGGAAACAGAACCATTTAGAGTCACAAGCTTAAATATAATCTGGATTTAAAATATGTCTATTCAAAGTGCGGAAAACCAGGAGCGGATTATTAAAAATTACTTCAATAAGAAAGTACGCTTTTCTGCTGAAAGTTCTCTGGTGGAAATGTATTCGTAGGAAGTTGGATCTGAGAGCTAAGTGAAGTGAACGAATATGTGCGATTTACGCTAGATCAAATAACAAGCACTACTCTCTCCAATAATTCCAATCATAAATAAGACAACCTTGTTCCTATTAATACAAACGGAATTTAATGTTCAATCAGTCATAATAAGATTTGTTTGAACTGTGAAACTGTACGTCCAACAAAAGACTACGAGTGCTAAATCGCTTTTAGTATCCCTCGGTCTCACTCTTCCTTTCTCTCTTACTCCCCATTTCACAATCTAAACTCACAAAACCTCACTTAGTCGTATAAGAGTACACTGAATCGACAAACGACTTTGGAGTGGCGGGGGTTGGTTGGGTGGTGCGGGATACGGGAGGGGGGTGGGGGGGGGGCATTTCTTTTCCTCCTAGCCCTCACTTTCTCCAAGTTCTGACCTGGCAACCAGCTTCACAAGATACCAAACCAACGCGGTAACCTCCTGTATTCTAATTATTGTAGTTCTGTAAAGGCGTTTCCTCTTCTAACGCCTAGAGCAACTCACAGACCCCTTAGAAACTTTGAGGACAGTCAAGTCTGTATTCTGTATTATTTCAAAGTGGTCCAACATTGGACAAGGTAGCTCTGTCTCTGCAGCAACCGTTTCAAGGGGCTTTAGGTCTTCTGATTTACAGAATGATTAGAATATCTCGACATATATGTATTATATAACAGTGTATACTTCAATTACGTAGTTGTCTTAATTGAATACATTTCTCATCATCCCAGCACTCAAATTATCTGTGAACGTTTAACTCGAGGTATTGCGCATAGAGCAAGTGTTTTATTGTAATAAATAGCAGTGAGATAACGTTTAACTAAATGGATAACGCCACTAATTTCTTTATGCTGTTCAGAAAGGCAAAACATTTATATTTTTTTAAACTATTTTTATAAGAAGTGTGATCAAAACGAATTTAAACAAATCTGACCACTGTTTAGGGAAAAATTGAGGTAAAACGTGTTTTTTTATTCGCAAATTGTTGTTTTAACAATTTATTGACTCTGTTTGATATCTCACCCAACCTTTTTGCAAGTGTGTGCGTTTAACTTTTCCGAAGGTCTGAGAATCATCCAAATGACGAATAAACACTTGGTGGTTCTTACACGATTATTTACCTGACCGTCTGAATGATCATACTAGTACCCGACATTTCCCAAGCTATAACTCCCATGTCTTAATATAGGCCCTGTAACATAGGAGATGGTTGATTATGCACCAAAATTGATTGTAGTACAAAAAGATGGAAATAATTAGCTAAACAACCATATATCTAACACGTTTTTAATGAATTGCTTCTGACCTATTTATATACCTCAGTTACTAACATATTTCGAAAACATGGACAATTACTCTAATATTTTGATTGTAGTTAAAGCCAGTGGTCTTCAACACACACGACACGAACGCGAAGCAACTTTCGAATTCTCCGTCTATCATCTTCATCACCATTCATCAATCATCAACATTAGCCGGATAATCTTCTATAATCCTCTTTATTATCAACCAATAAATGAATAAGCCCTGTTTAATGCCGGATAAACTAGTAATGCGAACGTTCAATTCAAATTAGCTTTTGATAGAATTACATTTTGAATGTTTTAAATAGAAATAGCCCTGATAATCTGCTTATAGTGTGTAATTACGTGATAACAGTGAGCTTATTTCTGATCAGCCGATGGTCCGTTTAAACATTGTAAACCATATGTAATCATAGCACGCTTTCAATTCGTCCCCATAGACGGAAAAAATAGCTCATAAACAAAAGAAAACAAAATGGATGGCAAATGGATGTCAAACCAAACTGTGTTCTGATATTCTATGAAAATATAGCATCATTGTTACTTGTAAATTATTTTATGTCCAAAAATAATTATTAGTCATACTAGATATAAATTTGATTTCACTTAGTATGTTTCGTATTTGGTAAGATTATCTGCAAAGAAAAGTTACGTATTTCTTTCATCATTGTATGATTGGTTGGTTGATGACCAACAGTTAGTGACGTCACGCCGAATAAAACTACACATTCTAACATGCATTTGAAAACACTCTACACATAGGCGAGATGGTTTTAGTTTGACGCTCCCCTGCTGCTCCCTTCCATCGCGATGTGACCACCCCTTAAACCCCCATGACAACCCAACAATTATATCGTATTTATCAATATCCTATTATTATATTATTATTGATAATCAGTTATATTTGTTATGCTGAGCAGTGTTCACATAACTAGGGGTGGAAAATTTTTTACTATGTCAAACTTAAAATCTCTGCATAAAACAAATTCTATCTAATTTTAAATCAAATTTGTTACTTTTTACAAAAATACCATTTCAATTATAAATTGTAAATGTAATAAAAAACATATAGTGTTTCATGATTTACTTGTTCCTCGCAGTTAATCAATTTGAATGTAGTTTTTTTTACTACATTTTTTTCCTACGTATAGGAAAGCAGCTTTTAAAACAATTAAATGATAATATTGAGTTACAACGACTGGCTTAAGAGACTTCAATTAGAGCGCCTTTCCTTGCTACAGCAAGGTGTATATACTTAGAAATGTTTTCATAGAACTTTAAAACAAATGATTCATGTTACAATCTATCAGAAATTAAGTATTAAACAAATTATTCGGTAACAATAGAAAGAAAATTGTAAAGAAAATAGTACTCGAGCTAAGAGTGATGGGTTATTGAAAAGAAGTGTTTAATTCCATTCAAGGACAAAGAAAGCTAAGCTAGCTATTCTTTTAGAAATTTCCACGGTTGAAAACAGCTTACTTTTTCAGGATATAGTCGTCGTACAACTTCGGTAATGCTTCCGTCACGGGTGGGTGAGCGGCAGCCAACCAGCGGCCGTGGCTAATTCAAATACCTGCTCGGGTTGGCCGAGACCGTAAACACGTCATTGATCGATGACGAAAGCATTACCGGAGTTGTTGTACGACGACTTTATTATTATCTACTCTCGTTCACCTGTTTTTTGGAAGTTCTTAAATTTTAGACGGGATACCGAGTCGTGTATGTTCTCTTTCGTGAAATTACATTTTTTGGTTTTAACTTATAACATAACAAGAAACATTTTGGTGTTTTTTTCATTTGCAAACTTACAACGGTTATAATGTTACATGCGTCTAATCTGTTCTAGGGTAACTACAGCACACAATCAGACAATCCCATAAAATCTGCACATTTAAGGCGGTATATTCACGTACCTTGTGGAACACCCGATTTTGGTCTGCTAAAATAATTGCTTTAAAATTCTTTTACTTTGTACCTCCAAAAAAATCAAAATATTTCATCGTATAAAGAATTTAATGCTCATTGTTTATAAATGGTTTTTTATTCCAAAAAATATTTCCGTTTCGCATTATGTTTATTATTATGTGTGAACGGTGTCCAGTAACATCACATGACAACAGGTAATTCAGAACATCTAAAAAACGGAAACATTGATTGGAACAAAGAAACATTCGTATGATAGAGCACTAAGTTTTCTAAAAGACTACACAATTTGATTTACGTTTGGGACAATGTTAATACATTATAAACTTGAAGCAGTTTTAACAGACCGTAA
This sequence comes from Isoperla grammatica, assembly GCA_945910005.1. Classification (NCBI taxonomy): domain Eukaryota; kingdom Metazoa; phylum Arthropoda; class Insecta; order Plecoptera; family Perlodidae; genus Isoperla; species Isoperla grammatica. The sequence goes on from OX246745.1 coordinate 10,150,453, forward strand.
TCTGGAGTTCCGCAGACTAGTTTTATGATGAAAAGGAGGTAACGTTAGCACTGGACACACAAGAAGATGCGATCGAAGACTATAGAGAATAGTGTGGAGGCAGCCTAATATAGACATACATTAAATGCAACAGACACTACCGTATACGCGTGCGACATGATACATGATAAACAGTCGTGGAAAACTTGAAAGCTGTTTCGTAGCAATGCACGGATTGATTACATAAAACAAACGTGGATAATTTAGAGCACTTGCTGAATCGTCCAACGAACATAATCCTTACGAGGGACAAGGATAAAACATCAGTATTACCGTCACCGAAAACAAACAAACAAACAAACAAACAAACAAACAAACAAACAGGACATTCGTCGCACAGAGTTTGTGTTTTGTTCTAATCACTAACGTTCGTAATTGACGTTAATCCGGTTGAGCGCGAACAACTGTCATACAGGTGTATTTTTCGTTAACACTTTGTTTGCTCAGCCCCTCCCCCGTTCGCTGTACCACCAGTCTGTAAACATTAGTGTTTCGACGCAGCTATGTAGCAATGATTTGCGCCGACTATGCCTCAATGCGGCGAGTTTTCAAAATCTAACAACACATTACCAATTTACATTGTCTAGTGTGAAACCTTATTGACTGGCTCAACTCTGGATCAACAATGATTTGCTTATAGCGATTCTCTTAGATTTCGCTGAAACTTTGGACGTTGTGGACGTACCAACAGAATACTCGTCGCACATTGTGCTTAGTTCTTATCACTAATAATCCAAAGCCCCAACCACAAATGTCGGTATCGGGATTGCAATCGCAAATTTGGAAATCGTGAAAAAGTCAAAAAAGTTAACTTACGCATGGTTCTAATGGTGACGTTTACAATAAAATCGTAACTATTTAGGATGAGAACATGTACGATTGCAATCCCGATCCCGATTACGATCACGATAACGATGCCGACAATTATGGTTGAGGCTAAGCTAATCTTACTCTAATATATGAACAAGTACATTCATATATTGAGTGAACAATGGCGTTTGCGTGGAGAACTTTCGGCCAGAATGTTCGTTTCGTGGAAGTGGTCGTGGTCGCGTATCAACGCGTAATCCTGGTAATATTTTACCCTCCCTGTAGACAGGAATATGCCATAGCCAAGTGGTCTCGAGTTCACCACATCTTTATCGCAATACCACCGTGACGGAGCCGAGGCAAGATGCCGACATTTCGTTATCAAAGCTGTGCTTATTTAACATAAGATTTTTAAGTGAGTGCGCTTGAGTTACACTGATAATTAATCTAGGAATCCGAGTTATGAAAAACTAAGAATAATTAGAGGCCTACCCCTTTTGAAATTCCGGCTTGTTCAGTAAGAGTCGGTGGAGGGGGGGGGGGGGGGGTTGGAGGGGGGGGTGTCACTTGTGGAATTTCTCGATAAATTATTATAATGGCCCACATTCATTAAGTCTATCACAGAGCCAATGTAATCGCTCTCTCTCTCTCTCGCTCTCTCTCTCCTTTCATTGAACCAACTCTCTTCTCTCTCAACCCCATTGTGAGTCTCCGGCTGTAACCACTACACCGCTGGAGAGCTAATATCATTACATCCGCTGCTATCATGAAACCTTAAAGAGAACCATTGACAGTTTCATAGTTTCCATTGAGTGACTAGTGAGTCACGATGCTTGACATACTAGTATTTTATACTTTTTACTCTGGTCAATGTACGAGGAAGCAAAAAACATTCCTTGACAATGGTGCATTCGGAGTTTGAAGGATGAGAGTTCTCCTAGTTGGAAATGACCTCGCTTTATAACTCAACTTCTCCCCTTCACCCTACCACCCCTCAACAGCACTTCTCTTTTGTGGCGGTCTTTTCTCCTGGCTAGTCTTATAATCCTACTTGTCGCTTAAAGGCTAGTTTAAGTTTTTACTTCGGATCTTGTCGCTCTTAATGTACTGGATATGAAAACTTGAAAGCTTAAACATTGTTCAAAAGACGCGAAGAGATGTGAAGAAAGAAATAAAGAAAGGTTGCAAGTTTACTGGACGATAAGCAGGACAGTGGATAATATTGTGTCACACTTATAAGATTTGGGGCTTTCATTTTGAAAGACAAACATAGCATTTATCTAATGATAGAATACCCGTTGAGTGGTTTAGCTATTTCTTGATATAAACTGGACCTGAATTGACGAAAATGCTAACTGCTGGTTTTAGCTATTCCTATATAGCGGGATAAATCATCGCTGGGTCTTGCTGCATATTCTCAATCACATCCAACATAAGTGCGTGATGTGTTTGAGACTGTATAGTGTATAGAAAGTTAGGTTGCTACAGTGACCTGTTTATGTTTGTGAATGTTGTAGTTTCTGCATTGCGTTTGAAAGTTGTGATTGTGAGTGAATATTGCAATTGGAAATATTGACTGAGAATACGGTTAAACTGTTTTTCCACACAGCTAGCTAGCTTTCAAATCTTAGTTTAGAGATATCTCAATTGTTACCTCTACCTTGCAAGCAGCTTGCACCAGTAAATACAACCTCAGAGATAAATAACAATTTCAAGCTGAAAACACAAATACAAGAAAGCTTTTGAATCAACGCCACTGGCGAAAATGAAAAATACAATTCTAAGCTCAAACCAATAGGAATTGCACTTCAAAGTAGTAACAGTAAAGATAAAGATGACTTTACGCAAGTAAGCACAATACGAAGCGTAATTCAGGGAAATAAGTCAGATACATTTTCAAAATTAATTCTTTTTCGTCTGCCATTTCGTGAGTAACTTTCACTTTTGGTATTCTTTAGTGGAATGTTGTAGTTTCTGTATTGTGTTTGGAAGTTGTTCTTTCTCCGCATTCTTTGTTTCAACTATTCGAACCCTCTGCTTATATCCCACGAGTATTTCTCCAGCTTCCAACTTACAACTTTTACGCAAGTTTTTATTTTTTATGTACATTTATTTCTATCTTTTCTCCCAGAAAATTCATATTTTCGTGTTTATGTAAAATGTTATCTTTGAAGATGGAAATACTCACTTACCATCGGGAAATGTCTTGAGTTTCCTTTTATATACTATTGCTCACTCTGAAACTAGAAAACTAATTTAAACCGAAGAGTTTTCTTCAAAGGCTAGACAGAAATCTACAGAAGTGAGTATGCCAAATTTTCATATCGGTAAATTTGATTTTTTATTCAACTCATATTTCTACTTTCTCTACCTTTTTTGGCAAGTTATTTGATTACAAAATTAAAATAAATATATAATTCACACGGTATAGCTTTTATGAGTGGAACCAATTAAGTTTTGTTTACGAGAAACCATATGCTAGAAGTTGGGCGTGGTTTTATATAAAAATAATGACATAATCATTTTTTTTCCAATTCACTGTAATGTTTCCATAAACGATTTATATTGAATACAATAAATCAGTGCTCGAAATTAACGGCAGCCTGGCAGCCCAAAACGTACTCGGGCTGTCACTTGTTAAATTGCACATACAAACAAATTTTTAGTGTTTTTTTTCTAAAATCAAAAGTAAAGTAAAGTCTAAAACCAAGAACGCATCATAGAAGATGACACTTTTAGCAGCTCAAGCAGCACTGAGTGCTGGAACATGGCAAAATAATCAAGACCATACAATTTATCTTCATTTATTCCATTGTAATTGTATGTCATTATTGTCATAACATATAAATAAAAGAAAAAAATTACATTTTCTTCACCATAATTAAAAACCAAAAATTGTAATTTCAAATGTTAATAACGTAATAAAACGAAAATATTAAAACAAAAAATAGGGCTATTCAATTCTTAACCGGGCTGCCAAAAACTATAAGACAGTAGCCCGAAGGGCTGCTGTCTATTATTCCTAATTTTGAGCACTGCTATTAGTAAAAGCGTAACTATTTAAGTTGTACAGCTAGTGGTATTGATTAAAAATGTATAAAATAAATTTGGAATCATTGGCCATAAAAAACTCAGCTGAAATGGAAAAAGAAAGAGAAGTCAAACGATGTAGACCTAATACCACACAACCAAATTTAAATTAATTTTACTCTTATTAAACTAAGTTTCTTTTTAGTTCAATGTATTGTTATATTATTATAACCGTTCCCTTAAAAAAGTTACATTATTATATAACTGAATTTCATCGACCATACTCGATGATGATGATATTTAGTGGTTTTACGACACATATTTTTGCAACGAGGCTAATCGAGACCATGAGTGGGTGATTATGATGACGAAAATACGCCACATGACATCCATGCCCAAGCCAGGATTCGAACCTGGAACGCAGAGACCGCGGTTTACTAGACCAACGCCTAATTGACCTCGGCCAGCTGCACGTAGAGTTTAAGCTTAAAAATTAACATCAGTCTCATATCGCTACAGGATCTCAAAAGAATTTAAATAATAAGGTCATATTACATAAAACATCATTGAAACCATTCAAACGGAACATTAAATCAACCCCCCTCCCTCACCCTCACCCCTACCTTTGTATTATGAACGTGTCCATCCTGTTCTGGTATTTCATCGCCGAGACGAGGCGAGCGTGTTACGAGCACAGCGTTACGGCGTGGTCATAAGTACACAACTACACTGTGGAGCGTCGTGGGGGGAGGGGGGGGGGGGGGCAGAGGGCTGGAAGGGGATCTAGTCATTAATTAAGCTCTCTAAATGTAAATTGAAGTATTTAAAAACATTGATTTGCTTAAATTGATTCTACAACGGCATATTTCAGCAGAAACCCATGGCGTGGTCAAAAGTTCATCCCACGACTGAGGTAATGACAGCGGGAAAGTCGAGCGCAACAGACCACAGACCAACAAAAGGAGAGGGGGGGGGGTACCTTACCCAGAACAACGGAACGTGATGTGGATGGACTGAAATAAGGGTTTTGGGAAGGGAGAAATATGACAGTACAGATGTTGTGGCTTTGTTTTGAAAATATTGTACAGATTAATTTATGGTACAATCCTGCTAGCGTACTCTTAGCCTTGACCAGATAAACATACGGTATGTCGAAGCGATTTGCGCGTGTCAGTGACGGCTATGTTGCTTATGTTCCTTGTCCCAGCGTCTTATCAGCTGAAGTGTCTAGGCTATGCTTCTCATGTTCCTCGTCCCAGCGTCTTATCAGCTCAAGTGCCGCCCCGCACGGCCTTATCAGTTACAAACGGCAGTCACAAAGGGTGACCTACTATTCTGATACCTAGTTAACCTTTCAACCTTATTTGAAATCCTTGAAAGACATGACAAAATGAACAAAATACACATATTCTTTATTAAAAAAATTTCATATATGTAAGCATTCATAAAATGTTCACCATCGTAATATGAATGTGTGGAATAATTCTTCAAGACCCGCGCGCTTATGTTAGTACAGCACACACTATCTGGAAACAAAGGGTACCGTCGCTTTGAAAGGGTTGTTCTTCGGCATTGAGTGGCAGACAGCTGCATATGCATATACAATCTAAATCCAACCCTTGCTTTGACAAGGCGAATAACATAACACTCTTTGATATACTTCGGTGGAGTATCTCCATTATGAACAAAAATTTCATGTTGAAGGTAGATCTATTGGGGCTGTCTAACCAGTTCTTTTAATTAAACACGTCTGTTTTTCATTTTTGATGTGTGATTTTCCAATACAAGTGGAACAGTCATGTAGTAAGATGTTTTATAGTTGGTGTGAATAATAGAAAGAATAAGGTATGATTCTCAAGGTCCGGGGTGGTATAAAACCACTTGTTTACCGGCATGTTTGGAACGTTGTATTAAATGTAACCTAAACAAAAAACACTCTCGGAAACCCAACGCTGAAAGGAACTATCGCGGAGTGTAACTGTTGGTGTATTTAATCTTGGCGAACTGCATGACCGACTTAAAAAACAGGATCAAGTTTAGAAAAGTAAACAATTAGGAGAGTTTTAGAGGATATTCAGTGTCTAAAGTAAGGCACCGAATTCTCTTCGGAAATGTAACTATCTATCTTTCTCTGATGAGAAATAGCTCAGTGTTTAATTGTGAGAGCAAAGCAATGGCAATGTCAAAAGTCCTGAATTTAAGTTTATTTCCCTGAAATTGATATTCTCATTTGAAAAATAAATAAACTTTTAATTAACAACAACGCAAACAACAATCTAACATTCATGGTAAGAGAACACTGCTTTAAAGTATAAAAGTTTAAACGGAGTATTTTCTGGCTCACCAAATGATCAAGATATGCTCCCAGATGAATTGCCATCGTTACAACAAAGTATTGAATATAATCTTGACCTTTCTACGACTCATTTTTATTCGTATCCGAGCGCTCAAGCGAAACACGATTCTGTTTTTTACCGACGTATTTTTTTACTCGCACTAACCGTTTTTAATGGTTTCCCGTTACGAAAGTTGCGAAGTTTTCTTAACCGACGTTCCTTTTTATTGGCATTTCTTTTACCAGACATTGGTTTAAACATATCAATCACAGAAAGTTCATGGATGGTTAGATCACAATGGCGCGCTTGACCGTCTACTCCATCCATCCACGTATATCCTTGCGACTCCAGCAAACATACCTTACGACGTCCACATGTTAACGACGTCACATTTCTACGATGTTTACATGTTAACGATGTTCACATGTTTACGCCGTCACATGTTTACGACTTGAACTTTCTATCACAAAAGAAACATGATGGAAGTAACTTGGTTCAAATTTTAATAAAGATTGATAATTGAAAGCTTGTACCAGAATTGATTTCGCATTGAGGTCGAGGGCTCGGTCGAGGGTATATGACTGACTAAGAGTTATTCTGTCATATTACTCACAATGAAATGAATTGTGTGGTCTAGTGGAGAATTCAGTCCATTCCACTTTACTATAGTCTATCTATCCATCTTTATCTTATCTTATCTTATCTTGTTATTTTTGTATTTTTTACATTGTATTCATTGTTATCGGGAAACATTCTGCTACAGAGAGTTTAATTCATAGTAGCCTATACCGTGTTCGTCTTGTGGAAATCATTCCGTATCAGAAGTAATCTTTATCCTGTCGGTTCGCCCCATATGTGCTCATTCATAGTGTGTAGGTAGGGACACTTGATTAACACGGAACTGAGCTAACCGCCAGTTAACCATTAGGTTCGTTTGTTTTACCTACACTGACTTACACTTTACACTAGTGTAGGCTCATTCACTGTAAAAGGCGTTTGGGTATTAAGTATAGCGAAGTGTAGGGCGTTCGTTTTACCTCAGTGCCACACTTTGAGTAGCACTTTGATTTTCGGCTCATGCAGCTAGTGGTGTAATTAAAAGGCCACAAACAATTGTTTCAGTTAAAAATAAGATCACTTATCATGAAAAGAGCATTCTATTTTTTTACCGATGGTAAAACCGTAGCACTTTTATAATAAATTAACGCATTTAAAATTGATAGCAAATGTATATTAAGCTTCGTTTGGACTATATACAGAAAAAAGTGAGCGTGCACACCATAACCTCAAAACGTAGGTAAGTTAGTGTCAAGCATGTAACGTGTAGACAAAAGGCGTTTTATTATTCTGGGTGACGCGTAGCAAAATCAAGTGTAAAAGCCTACAATTGCTTTGGCCTACACTCATTTACACGTTACACTACACTATGCATGTAAAACAAACAAACCGACTACCACACATGAGACGCCACTGCAGAAACCGCCTTGTCTTAGACCGTATTATACGGCGCGTAGCACATATAGAAGTAGTAATAATAACCAAGTGTATTCGTGAATGAGGCCTCTACCACCCAGGGTTGAGAGGTCGTAATTGTTCGTTATTGATATCCTTATGAACTGCTTCGACTAAACGAAGGAAAGACAGCCGCGGTCTGGCTAAGCTGCAAATATATTTTCGTACAAGGGATAGAAGCTAATTTGTATTTTGGCGGATGTCCACAATCCTCGGAAATCTATGATAATGGAGAGAGGAAGGGGTGTCCAACCCTAAACACGACGTGCGCGACATGTATGTCTCAAGGGAAGAATGCTCTGTGACATTTATTGCATTCTCTAGAGTTGTTTATGATGTATAAATAAATAGGTTGGCCGTTTGACTATAGGAAATACGGTGGATTATTCCCTGATTGTAGTTTCTGATTGTTTACTATCTTCGTGTTGATTCTAGTTGGGATTTGTGATTTTTCATTATTGTCTGGCTTCTTTCCTATTCTTCTTACTTATCCTTTTTCTTATGTTCTTATCATTGCCTTTTCTTCTTCAATTTACTCCGTGAAGGACCTCTGTTTAATAATCTGTATGTACATGCATGTGTACCAAATAGGATTCTCAAACACACGGACAGAAATTACAACAGTTTCGTTTGAAAGAGATCACGTACCTATTTTGGTGCCCAATACCTGATTGCTGTGATGACTTTGAGACAGTGGTTCACGGAACTTACATTGATTGCTGCTTGGTGCATTTATTTATTTATTTATTTATTTAATGTCTATCCTATTCAGTTATAAAAACTGATTTACAAAGGAGGACCTTAAATAAAACTAAGCTATGCAAACAATGAATAGTTATGAAATCATAAATAACAATAACAATAAAACAAAACAAACTACTGAACTATATAAAAATATAATCAATAACAAGAAAACATAATTGAGAAATGAAATAAAATCAAATGAAGTGGTAATTCAACATATTAAAAAATAAAAATAGAAGTATGCAAATAAGAAAGAACATGAAGAAACAAAAAAATTGTGGGAAAAAATTAATATATAAATATATATATATAAAAGTAAAAAAAAAGAAAAAAAAGAAGAAAGAAAAGAAAAAAGAAAAAAAGAAAAAAAAAGAAAAAAGAAAAAAGAAAAAAGAAAAAAGAAAAAAGAAAAAAGAAAAAAGAAAAAAGAAAAAAGAAAAAAGAAAAAAGAAAAAAGAAAAAAGAAAAAAGAAAAAAGAAAAAAGAAAAAAGAAAAAAGAAAAAAGAAAAAAGAAAAAAGAAAAGCATGATCAGCTTAGTTGTACATACACGTTCTTTGAAACATATGTTATCCCTCTAAGCAAAATCCCGACGTCACATGACCTATTTGTCGAGTACGTCGTTAAACAACAAATTATTGATCAATCTAAATGCCGGTCTTACAATCTCCTAATAAGAGAGTTATTTGTAGCAATTAAGCTATTTGGAGGGTTTCAAGGGTTTCGATTGGTGGTTGCAATGAAGAAAACAAGCTATTCGACGAACACGTAGTTATTGGCACATTGTAAGACTGGACCTAAGCAAAATAACGTACAACAAAATAACACATCGCTTTGTTTTCTGCGTTGGAAAATCCTTACGCGTACAAAAATCCTCAAAATGTTATAAAAAGTGAATTGTCTAAGTTGATAGAATCCACCACTTGTGCGGCGCGTCAAGCGAACACTTTGTGCTGTCTTTGTCGCTTCCGTCTGACAGGCACGCATTGAAAGAAGTTGCGTCAAGATAGAAGACACGCACGTCTAGAAGGAGATAAGATTTAGAACGAGCGATAGAACCGAGGCAAATCAAGTCATATTTAGTGAAGCTGCGCCCGCTATTGTGCGGTATTGTATGTGCGTGTAAGTGACGTCACAATTGTAGCCGGCCGGCGAGCGAGCTGATACGACGTCACATGGCTGACAGGATACAAGTTAATTCACATATACCTTGACGGCCAGGGCAGATCTACTTAAAATTTGTGTTTTGTCATATTAGAAAAGCAGTACCATATTTTGTGATTTTCGTCACTTTTTCTGTTTATCTTCTTTGCACATTGTATGAATAAGCACCTTTGCATATTACTAAGAATGTGACGCTTAATGACGCTGATGAACTCGCGTGTTTGAAAATATTCCACTGAAATGAAGTTCATTTCACCACAGAAACGAGTTCTAAGTTCGAGTACCTTTGGATACTGAATTTTGATTTATTAAAGTGAGTGTTGTCGTCTATCCGAGTATTTTATTGAGTATTCTATAACAAAAATACGCGAGCGATTGATGTTTCTCCCTTTATTATACAGTTCAGCTGAGTCTATTACCTTGATGGAGGGGACAAACATTGTATCACCTGAATAAGGATAATTCCTTACAACAGGAATATCTCCTACTTGTTCTATAATGAATGTCATCATTTGATCTGCGTCATCGGAAGACTGAAACATATCATAATGTCATAATGTTCTTTTAATGTTTCGTGACATAGATTAATAGCACAAGCTATTTTAAGCGTCCATCGCTAGAATGAAGACAGCATGTCCTAGATATGGTTTATTTAGTTCCTTGTACAAAGTTTACTACCTACGGCAAAAAATGATAAAAGCGTAGTTCATGACATCCTAACCGACGACGGTCATTTCGTGTAGTTATATGAAATAGATAAAGACACACATAAGTGCGTTGTGTGTTACGCTACGGATGATGGATACAACTTCACAAGAATATAAAGCGTTATTGAATCTTTATGACGCCATTTAAAATCAAATTATTTTATTTCGTTTAAATATTTTTGAAGTTTGGACAACATTATAGAATTTTTAAAGTGTTATGTTTGAAAGAAATAGGACCATTTCAATGAAGTCTCATTTACTGCTTTTTTTAAATTAAACGAGGCCAAAAAAAAATATTTTTTTCACTTCGGAAACACCATTTAAAGTGAACATAACAATTTCAGAGTTTTCATTAAACTTACCGTTTTCAATGTAACAAGAAAAAAACACACGTACTTCGCTCGATTTTGATTCCTCATATTCATAACGCTTAACATCAAATAATAACAAAAATACATCACAATGTTTTGCAACATTGATTGTGATTTTGATGATGTCTATATTGAATAATTGAGATGATTTTGTGACAATGGGGTAAATGATGATAGTTTTTAAGAACTTTAAGTGGGCGTAAGTGCAAAAGAGAGACTATGAAAATAATGTATCGTTTTCAGGTACAGCACATTTACGAATTAGTTGATAAAGAGGAGACAGCCACTGCATATCAAACCTTAACTTTTACAATCGGTTTTAATCATATTATCATGTTTGTTTTATTTTTAAGCTGTTATTTTAATCATATACTTTCATGATGTGGTACTATATCAAGCAGCCAACATAAAATACGAGATAGCCAAACGCGTATTTTACTACATTGAAAATCAAAACTCATCTTTCACTTGAATATCTCTCTTCACTGGTCAGCTTTTACCACATAGAAGGCCGAGACTGGTGCAGACAGGACAGCCCTTCGATGAATAAATAAATCAAATCAAATAAAAATGTTTAAATCGGTATTTATAGTTACCCACTCAGTTACAAGAAACTGATTTGCCTTCACTGTAAAAATACTAGTATTAATATTTAATAGATAAATAACACGCTAAAATTAAAAACGCATTTGACTATCACTATCAACAACAATATCAACCATTATACAGTGACATCACTTATATAAGTATGTATGTATATCTATGTTTACTTCGTATAACATAAAATCCCGCTTCATTGAAAGCTGGTCGACTCTTCCCCCCCCCCCCCTCCATCAAACTATTCAGCAAACAATTCAATACTACTCAAACATAATTAGCATTGTCAAGTCTCTTGCACACATCCCTAGACTTAGCTTTTTGTTTTGCTCCGGAAAGTTTGCAAGACTGATAATTTATAATGTTATTTCCCAAGAACTTTACTGGCTGAACAACACAAACAGTAAAATGCATTCAAGAAATAATACTCTAAGCGCATCTATTGTGCGAGGTTTCACGGGAGTAACTAAGGTTAACTCTTCTCGGGCTAATGGACGCTTTAGATTATAAACTTAGAAGACAGATACAGAAAATGCAACCTTGACAAGTAACAGTGGTCTTTGTGGTGGTGGCAATTATAGTTTATTTACTTTTATCGATGAAAGAGACTTTTTTGCTGAAATCGAATGGGAAGCTATTAACATATTTTGGTTATGTCTTCGTTATGCATGGGCTAATCATATAAAACTAAGTATATGCAAAATAACTATATGGTCAATTGTACCAAAACAACTTGACAGAAACCAAATAAATGTAAGAAAATGAGAACTTATGACGATAGTAACGATAAAGTGATCCACTTGACATCTCATCAGTAATCACTAATTACATGTCTTAGAAATGGTTTCAAGATTTTGATGAGTGGAAATTATACATTGCAAATGCAAAGGTTTGGTTACTTTTGTTTAAAAAAAATCAATCTGCTTTTCTGCCAGTTAAAATAATGGAATATAATTGGAGCTAAAGGAGTTCAGACTTATTTTTTATTTTATATTATGTTAAATTCTCTAGTTCCCTTCCGAAAAGCACCTCATTATAATATTTTACATATGTTGGCTTAAGCTCCGACTACAATTGTCTGCATCGTGATCGTAATCGTTATCGGGAACGGGATCGCAATCGTACATGTTTTCATGCTAAATTATTACGACATTACGATTTTATTGTGAACGGCGCACACAGCCATATACGTTCACTTTTTCACGATTTCCGGAATAGGATTACGATCACGATGTCGACAGTCGTGCTTGGAGCTCTAGAGTGAATAGGTACCAGAACTCGAATCTTATTTTTGGTAAATTATATAATTCAGTTCCGTTAAACCCAAGATGGTATTATTCATCAACAGATACAGATGTGCACTATAAAGTTGAGAAACTGTAAGAATGACAGCTCTCTCCATATCCCCTCCACAGCAACCCGACCCCCCCTCAAATCCGTGACAACCTGACAAAATGAAATACGTAACTGAAAATCAGTTTGTTTCAGTTGTTCAGTTTGTTGTTTCATGAAGTTTAGGGGGGTCGGGTAGCAGTGGAGGAGATAAGGAGGGGGGTGTCATTCTTACAGTTTCTCAACTATAGCATCGTGCTACAACTAGAGCCATCTAAGGGCAAGTTGAATCTCGGTAGCGCAGCTCTTTACGGCAAACTAGGGACACCCCTGCCACTTGGCGCGGACTATAATGCACATATCCTTGGCGCACTTAAGCATCGTGTTACAACTAGAGCCCATCTAAGGTCAAGCTGAATCTCGGTAGCGCAGCTCTTTACGGCAAACTAGGGACACCCCTGCCACTTGGCGCGGACTATAATGCACATATCCTTGGCGCACTTTAGCATCGTGTTACAACTAGAGCCCATCTAAGGTCAAGCTGAATCTCGGTAGCGCAGCTCTTTACGGCAAACTAGGGACACCCCTGCCGCTTGGCGCGGACTATAATGCACATATCCTTGGCGCACTATAGCATCGTGTTACTACTAGAGCCCATCTAAGGTCAAGTTGAATGTCGGTAGCGCAGCTCTTTACGGCAAACTAGGGACACCCCTGCCACTTGGCGCGGACTAAAATGCACATATCCTTGGCGCACTATAGCATCGTGTTACTACTAGAGCCCATCTAAGGTCAAGTTGAATGTCGGTAGCGCAGCTCTTTACGGCAAACTAGGGACACCCCTGCCACTTGGCGCGGACTAAAATGCACACATCCTTGGCACAATATAGCATCGTGCTACAACTAGAGCCCATCTAAGGTCAGGTTGAATCTCGGTAGCGCAGCTCTTTACGGCAAACTAGGGACACCCCTGCCACTTGGCGCGGACTAAAATGCACATATCCTTGGCGCACCGCTAAAGAGAAGAAGACACTTTTATTGCCACTGTGTGACTTTATACGTATTCGGCAAGATGCAGCCCACAAAGAAGACCTACAAGAGTGTATTCCTTCGTGGCCCGTTTCCACATCCAACATGGCATTCAGACTGAATAAAATATGAGCCGTACCCTCCGGCAAATATCCTGCTTCGTACCTCGATTAAATAGTGGAGGTAAACTATTGTCAATTTCTAAGGTTTTTACCAGATTTTGTTCTGGTTTCATCTTGATATTCAGTTTTGCGAGGGGGGGATTGCCTCTCGCTTTTGCCCCTTCGCCCTTTAAGTTATAACTAAGAAACTGAATCCATCATTAGGAGGAAAAGTTGTAACTTTCTAGCTAAAAGCTTTGTCCATACAATTTGGATTGATAAACTGACATGTGGTATAGCATTTTATATTTGCAATGGATTAAGTTAAATCATGGATGCATTCATATCAGTAATTTCGCCTGTTATGAACATAACACATTCTCACACATTTTATATAGCATAAAGTTCATGAAAATTGGGAAAGGCTATATAAAATATAAAATCTCATAACTAGATCAGAGTTTACTTGCAATCGATCTTTAGTTAGCTTGTCTAGCGTGACTTGTGCGAGGATGTTTTCACATTGACGCAGCGCGTAAAGTGGGCACGCCGTTATCACATTGTCATCTTGTCACGGACCCACCATGACGAATGACAGATGTTTCCATAAGTTCGAGGACTTCGAATAACTTGTGGCGGTTTTGGGATTTGGTAATATCGATAGTTTGGGTTTTTCAAAGTGCTTTTCTTAAAGGACCCAAGAGGGCCACCAAAAACTGTTTGAATTCATCCCACTTCTTCCCCCACGGTTATGATTCATGAATGTTTGAGGTCAACTCGTCCTGAGATGTGAATCGCTGATGGAAAGTGGTATTAAGACGGAGAACGCGGGGCTTTGACGGAAGATGGGAACACATTTCAAAGGGAAAAAATTCGCAAATAAAGTATAAACTTCTATTATTCACAAGTCTCGAATCCGCGATCATCCCCAGGCCCACGTATATTTCTTAGCCGAGACCTACGTGTTTGAGCGCACTCATATTTACAACCAATTGAACACGTCCAAACGGAAAATGGAGACAGGGGGATGGAAAACAAAGCTAAACACTGAACAGGGGAGGAAGAATATTGCAAATATTTTCATACACATATGTCAAATAAATGAAGAGAAAAATCAAAGACGATATGGAAAAAGAATTACATTACTTTTGTTTTTGACTTCTTGATAATATATTTGATCCACATCCAGATATATATTACATGAAGTAAAATGCAGAACAGCTCCAACACTGAGTGAACTCAAAAGCGCCACAAAGTATATACTCACTAGACTTTCAAACAAAACACATAACACAGCGCACTGTTAAAACAAACTGAACTACCAGTTACCATGTTCAAAACGAGAATAGGCCCAGCACAAAGACGCATCTCACTCATTCGCTGCTCAGACGGAAATATATAATATGTACACATATGTATCCCCAACACCTAGGCTTCTAGCACATCCTGTCTTAATAATTATTATTTTTCATACGAATAACTGTCATAGCGGGCACACCATTTTTTAACACATTTATTATTTTTTACATGTGTTTGTGTTTTACCACCAGGTTTACCACTTCAGGGCCCTCATTCTAGAACAGTTATATGGGGTAGTAGCCGATTGTAAAGTTGCGCTCCCTATTCCGTAACCCGGGCGCAACTTGCAACCGATTCCAACTTGCGTACTGGAATGAGGGCCCAGGTGACTAGCTATGTTAAGGTGATCGAATATTTGCTAAGAAATCTCCTAGGGCTGTAAGTAGGACTAAAACCCAGCATTTGCGATACGACTGAGAAAACCCTCAGAAAAAAAAACTTCAGTCGATTGCCGGTGGTCAGAATCGAACCGGTGACCTTTCAAACTAGTATCGCGTCTTACCGCCGAGCTGCGCGTATATCGGTATCTACCCTCTTACCTCAGACGTCAACTAACATATCAAACACTCGTTGCGGATAATTTACCGACACATCAGTCAACAAGATAAATGAGATGAAAATGAAAATGTCGGATACAGAATATTGAAAATCAATAGACACATCGTCCCTCGTCTAAACGGGGGGGGGGAGGGGGGGGAGACTAAAATGACAAATAACCTACTTGAGCGTCTTGAACAGGGCGGCTACTCTAGCCCCCCCTCCCCCCCCCCCCCCCAAAGTCTATGAGCGCAAGTGGCTCTATTACATCTATATCTACCTGCAGAACATGACTGCTTGCGGTAAGTGCCAATGAGACGTTTTTTTATTGCACAACGTAAGTCATGTATTCAATCAATTTCGAGTGTTCAAACTGATAACGCGGAATTGATTTTTTTTGACACCCCGGGCTGATAATGAGATGTTATTAACACTAGTATTGTTCAGTTTTTAATTTTTTTCATGAGGACCATGCCTCTATTTATATCTACTTTAGCATAATTCCGCAGTTCATATTTACTCGGCGGTTTAGTTATCAGTACAGCAGTTGCAGAACAAGGTCGATCTGTTGGAATTCATGATTCTCAGAGATAATGTTTCTTAATAAAGATAACAACAAATGATTAAAATGAATAAATATATTGCTTTAAGACAAAATTCAAGTCAACATGGTTCACTACAACAGTTTTCACACTCTTTACTGAATCCAATTAGGAAAAATATACTGTAATAAATTGCAAAAATGTTCGAATGTTGAGTAGAATTGTTATATTTAACATTTCTCCGATAGAAATTACATTGTATGTAAGCCAACACACAGCCCAGCTGATTACTAGCCTAGCTGGCAGTGCGGTACACACTGCTCAAGTGTGTACTACACAAATCTACATCAAACTACACTGGAGTATATCTATAATAATTATACACGAGAATGTCCAACCATCTATTAACGTTATGAGAATATCGGGGAAGGGTAGATTTCCCCTCTTCCCTTACTAACAATGTTTAGTAGCAATCTTCTTCTTGATTACCAGCTATCGACGTAACATGGTGTTCAATATGCAACTAGGGATTTTGGTTAGGTTTTTAACAGGACACTCATTGTAAACTCACTGCAAACCGCTTTATTAATAGACGTACCTACTTCGAGCAGGAAATCCTATTTATCAGTCAATAATAATTAGTCAATAATGCTCTCAGTCTATTTATCTATACTAAACTTAATACAGAAAACAATTGGCACAACAATACCAAAACAAAACGAGCAAAAAGATCTACGCTTTGCTGCTTTTGTATATTGTCTTCTAAGAGATAAAATGAGTTCATCATGGTAACTCACATAGCATTTCATCCTAAAATGGGGTCCGGATGGGCGGCGGGGGTGGGAGGGGGGGGGGGGGGCGGCTTGAATAACTAAAATCTTAATTGCCTGGTTTTCGATACAAGACAAAGATTGAGTAGCCGCCGCAGTGGAGCCGACTACTTCAAAGGCATTTATATGCCATAGTGTGGTCTACACTAACAAACATACAATTAATATTAAGGCAATTATTTGGAGCTTATATAAGAGGTAGTAGGTGTATGAAACCTAGGGTTCAAAATTCTTCAAGTTTCTGATGTAACACCTCGAATGTTGTTTGTCTACAAAACTTTGAACCGGATACAGATTTTAAACGCCATCACCACTTCATCAAGCTGTGGATATTATTAGTGCTTTAACGAACCAATGTAGGCCTAGTTACCCAGGTGGCATTCAGACATGCGAAGTCCTTTAAACATATCCTGTGATACCGCAGTTGTGCATTGTTCCTCTCAACCATAACCATAAGTATGTTTGGGGCATGAGGTACATAAAATGCGTCCACGTTCGTTTCAGAACTAAGTTCTCCAGTTCTTAGCTTTTCTAAAAGCAATTCTAGAGATCAAAAGAAATTGAACATTTTCATTCAGATGATTTGTATTCAACGAAGCCGCACATGTTATACGTTTCAATGAAAGGGTAAAAACGTACAACGCTACATTGTTAGAATGTTGTCTTATTCATTTTATTTCTACCTCAACATTTTAACGCCCGAATAGCAATCTATAACACAGTTTTGTGGTCGAAATAACAATACCTTTTAATGTGCACGAAATAAATTGACACGAGTTCTTATTGCTCAATCGTGTGAACGTAATGCAAGGAGTGTTCAAGATTATCATTCGCTCATCTATCACGACGACTAGAGTAATATTTAACGTTTCGCCATATAGTATTATTGTATGCAGTACTCACATTCGTCTCACGGCACGGCACAGCACGGCACGGCACAGCACAGCACAGCACAGCACAGCACAATACCGCATGACACAGCACAGCACGGCACGTACGTTTCTGGAAAGTTTTGAGAACGTTATAGATTAGCGATTGCGATTACGATTACAATTGCAATTACGATAACGATAACGATAACGATAACGATAATGATTACGATTACGATCACGATTACGATCACGATTACAATCACGATTACGATCACGATTACAATTACGATTAAAATCACGATTACGAGTATGAGTACGATTGCGATTACGAGTACGATTGTGATACGATTACGATTACGATTGCGATTACGATTACGATTACGATTACGATTACGATTACGATTACGATTACGATAACGATTACGATTACGGTGATTACGATTGCGATTGCGATTACGATTGAGATTGCGAAGCGATTGCGATTACCCGTTACCGATTTCCGATTTCGCTTTGAGTCAAAACATTTTAAATATAAGACTACTAGTAGAACAAATAAAAATCAAACATTTTTAAAAAATTGTAATTATAACATAATTATGTAAAATTTTGAAATAATTGGGATAGCTAAATAAAAGAATTCAAAACAAATATTGAGTATCCGTTGTGGGAAAAATTATAATTACATTGGTGTAACGCAACGTTACGACAAATAAGTCGTAACATTTGGATCGTAAAGAGCAATATGAGTTTTTTTCATACACATTCTTTTCATACACATTTCAAATACGAACCATACACCAATGAACAATTGAACCTCGAAACAAAAATCAAGTGTATACGAATATGAGAACATTATCAGAGTATGAAGACAAAGGCTCTCATTAATATTGATGGTGAATAACTTTCAATCGGAAATTAAAATACAACTTTTGTCTTCATATTTTAAGTGCACTCGTCGAGATTTACGGAAAAACTCGTGTTCTCGGTGCACACGTCAATAAAGCGCCTCGCAAAAAGTCGTGTCATCCAGCACAACATCAGTATACAACGCCATCAACATGTTAACATTGACAATAATATTGCCACGACCACGATGTATATTCCATGTTTGATGTTCTTGTTCTTCATTCCTACAAAACACATGTTTGGCAAATCAATACTGTCAACAGAACTAACACTTCCCTTCCGTACCCTACTCCATTGACTCCATGGTTATTGTCCTAGTAGTCCGACTACGTATCAGAGCTCTAGTGTATCAGTTTATAAATAATGTGATAGTGGAAACATGTCTACGTCACATTGGCCAGACTCGTAGTAAACCCAGGATGATTTAGAAGAGAACATTGAGAACATAACTGGCATGATTTGGTCGTCGCTATAATTCTCTCTTCAATCATAAATGTCGAGCGAATCTCATAGTTTCCTACGCGAGCAGAAGTAGAGAAGATATCTGGATCGAATACACTGAATATCCAGTGGAGTGACCGAGTCTCGGGGAGCTTCACAGAAACAAGAGCGAACCTCAGTTTATGGGATTCTGGAAATCTCCCCCCCCCCCCCCCCAAGCCACCCACGTGAAAGATTTCCCCGACCATCCATGGTTCACACGAAGATCAAATATCACTGTGGAGAGAAGGGATGAAACATCCGTATTTTTGAAATAGTGGAGTAAAATAAGCCAAGAAAATTCACAATTTTACGAGACTTTCCAAACCCGCGGGGGGGGGGGGATTGGGGGGAGGGGGGGTGCCGCACATCGAAATTACTAACTAGGCGAAGATCGCCGCTCACGTAAATCCTACTAAATGCCTCACCCCAAGTTTCCGAACAAACTTCTCCTGATTCACCACTAAATCCGCACATCCACGACATCAAATCCTCATAACATAACTTTAGGGCAGGAAGGTTTAACGGGACCGAAAAGAATGGGGTAACTTCTTCGTTTTCGTGGATATCAAACTTTTAGAAAGAATCAGTTTAAAAACACTCCTACAATGGATTTAACTGGAAGTCTGTATAAATTGAAACGAGTAGTAGAATTTGTTTTAATTTATATCTCGGCGTCCCGCTGCCGTGCGTAAAATATGATAGGAAAGAAAGTGTGAGGGCATAGAAATTAAAGAACATGAAAAATAACCACTGTGTTTTTTGTCATCGTAAAAAACTGTTAAGATACGACGAGGGTTTTTGTGGAGAGAGGTGGGGACAAAAATCTCTTATTCAGCATCTCTTCTTTAACATTAGTTCACCTCGTTCGCCCCCCTCCCCCCTCCCCCCACCCCTCACCCCTCACCAATCCACGCCAACGACCAACTCTTACGTTTATCCGCAGCACTTACCATTCTCTTATACCTAATTTTCTTCGTCCTTCGTTTCACAAAATCTTAATCTCTCTAGGTTCACATTTTCAGGCAGAATCTCAATCACAACTCTGGCTTAATTAAAAGAGGAAATGAAAATATTTTTTTGAGGGTTAAAAGTTGGTTGGATGGCGGTAGATGAAGGGGAAGGAGAGAGGTGGCAACGGGTAAGATTGCTTCAGACGCGCTCATTATTAATGGGAGATGAAAATTGTCAAAGATCGATCTATTGAAGTCCCCATAAACTTTCAAGTGGAACTTTTCAAAACACTCTACTGATAATATAGCCGAGTCTTAACAATTTCAGCCCCTCATACTTCTACAAAGAACAATTACTTAAAACACACGAATTAAAAGTGTTATACTATTTTGAAGTTCATTCCCGTTTTAGAAGTTCGGATGAGATAAATTCATTCCTGAACTCGCTATATAATTTTGTGCATTAAACTTAATGGCTATAAAGCGGCATCGCCGGAGAAAAAGAGGGCCCTACGTTATGGTACAGCTGAACGGGTCAGGGATTCGTCTTGAGGTTTGGTGAACACATCATTCTAAAACGTCTTAGTCTAAGTAAAAGATTTATGTTATCGCTAGCTTCACGTGATAACGTTACAAGGAAGTGGGCGCGTGGGTCGCACTACTGTTCCCCTGTCACTCACAGAGGGTAATGAGCAGTGGAACGCCGGCCATTCATTCGTCACTCGTTATGAAGACGCAACTAGGAAGTATTGTCAAATAACGTCTGTATATATGCACCAAAAATATCATCAATTGATACTTATTACAACACAAGCACAACTATGTATGTATGTATGTATGTATGTATGTATGTATGTATGTATGTATGTATGTATGTATGTATGTATGTATGTATGTATGTATGTATGTATGTATGTATGTATGTATGTATGTATGTATGTATGTATGTATGTATGTATGTATGTATGTATGTATGTATGTATGTATGTATGTATGTATGTATGTATGTATGTATGTATGTATGTATGTATGTATGTATGTATGTATGTATGTATGTATGTATGTATGTATGTATGTATGTATGTATGTATGTATGTATGTATGTATGTATGTATGTATGTATGTATGTATGTATGTATGTATGTATGTATGTATGTATGTATGTATGTATGTATGTATGTATGTATGTATGTATGTATGTATGTATGTATGTATGTATGTATGTATGTATGTATGTATGTATGTATGTATGTATGTATGTATGTATGTATGTATGTATGTATGTATGTATGTATGTATGTGTGTGTGTGTGTATGTATGTATGTATGTATGTATGTATGTATGTATGTATGTATGTATGTATGTATGTATGTATGTATGTATGTATGTATGTATGTATGTATGTATGTATGTATGTATGTATGTATGTATGTATGTATGTATGTATGTATGTATGTATGTATGTATGTATGTATGTATGTATGTATGTATGTATGTATGTATGTATGTATGTATGTATGTATGTATGTATGTATGTATGTATGTATGTATGTATGTATGTATGTATGTATGTATGTATGTATGTATGTATGTATGTATGTATGTATGTATGTATGTATGTATGTATGTATGTATGTATGTATGTATGTATGTATGTATGTATGTATGTATGTATGTATGTATGTATGTATGTATGTATGTATGTATGTATGTATGTATGTATGTATGTATGTATGTATGTATGTATGTATGTATGTATGTATGTATGTATGTATGTATGTATGTATGTATGTATGTATGTATGTATGTATGTATGTATGTATGTATGTATGTATGTATGTATGTATGTATGTATGTATGTATGTATGTATGTATGTATGTATGTATGTATGTATGTATGTATGTATGTATGTATGTATGTATGTATGCATGTATGTATGCATGTATGTATGTATGTATGTATGTATGTATGTATGTATGTATGTATGTATGTATGTATGTATGTATGTATGTATGTATGTATGTATGTATGTATGTATGTATGTATGTATGTATGTATGTATGTATGTATGTATGTATGTATGTATGTATGTATGTATGTATGTATGTATGTATGTATGTATGCATGTATGTATGCATGTATGTATGCATGTATGTATGCATGTATGTACGTATGCATGTATGTACGTGTGTATGTATGCATGTATGTATGCATGTATGTATGCATGTATGTATGCATGTATGTACGTGTGTATGTATGTATGTATGTATGCGTGGGACCCAACATCTATAAGCAACAAGATGAAGTTGGAGCGTGTCCAAAGTAGAGCTACACGCTTTATTGCTGCTAGGTCGCAATTTACCACTCATAGTGCTACGTACGGCAAGACGTGCATCATTGAAGATTCCATCTCTAGAAACATTCAGGAAAAAAGTAGAGCTGCAATTTTTGTGGGGCATGTTAAATGGTAGGACAAACCTGGATCCATATGTAAGACTACAAGCCTGTAATCGTAGTGCCCAATTTGGTAGGGGTCTATTGTTCAGGCCACCTTTTGCCAGAACAGCAGCCTACCAGAAAGGGTTCTATTATAGGGCTTGTCAATCGTGGAATTCCCTACCACTCAAGATCAGGATGGCACGCTCATTAGATGTCTTCAAAGCCTCTTTAACGGAGCATTTTTTAAACATTGTTTTGTAAATTTTCATTTTTTTATTCTTTTTTATTCTTTTTTACTTCATATTTAACAGTTGTATCTTATAATTATATTTTCATTCATATTATGTTTTCATGTTTTTTGTTTTGTATTTTATATTTTGTATTTTGTATTATGTTCATTATTATATTTTAATTTTAGTATGGGTTGGCAGTCACTCTGGTGTTTGGAGCTGTGCTCTTTTCTGCCAACCCCCATTCTATTTTGTAGTAAATGGAAATGATTAATAAATAAATAAATAAATGTATGTATGTATGTATGTATGTATGTATGTATGTATGTATGTATGTATGTATGTATGTATGTATGTATGTATGTATGTATGTATGTATGTATGTATGTATGTATGTATGTATGTATGTATGTATGTATGTATGTATGTATGTATGTATGTATGTATGTATGTATGTATGTATGTATGTATGTATGTATGTATGTATGTATGTATGTATGTATGTATGTATGTATGTATGTATGTATGTATGTATGTATGTATGTATGTATGTATGTATGTATGTATGTATGTATGTATGTATGTATGTATGTATGTATGTATGTATGTATGTATGTATGTATGTATGTATGTATGTATGTATGTATGTATGTATGTATGTATGTATGTATGTATGTATGTATGTATGTATGTATGTATGTATGTATGTATGTATGTATGTATGTATGTATGTATGTATGTATGTATGTATGTATGTATGTATGCATGTATGTATGTATGTATGTATGTATGTATGTATGTATGTATGTATGTATGTATGTATGTATGTATGTATGTATGTATGTATGCATGTATGTATGTATGCATGCATGCATGTATGTATGTATGTATGTATGTATGTATGTATGTATGTATGTATGTATGTATGTATGTATGTATGTATGTATGTATGTATGTATGTATGTATGTATGTATGTATGTATGTATGTATGTATGTATGTATGTATGTATGTATGTATGTATGTATGTATGTATGTATGTATGTATGTATGTATGTATGTATGTATGTATGTATGTATGTATGTATGTATGTATGTATGTATGTATGTATGTATGTATGTATGTATGTATGTATGTATGTATGTATGTATGTATGTATGTATGTATGTATGTATGTATGTATGTATGTATGTATGTATGTATGTATGTATGTATGTATGTATGTATGTATGTATGTATGTATGTATGTATGTATGTATGTATGTATGTATGTATGTATGTATGTATGTATGTATGTATGTATGTATGTATGTATGTATGTATGTATGTATGTATGTATGTAAGTATGTATGTATGTATGTATGTATGTATGTATGTATGTATGTATGTATGTATGTATGTATGTATGTATGTATGTATGTATGTATGTATGTATGTATGTATGTATGTATGTATGTATGTATGTATGTATGTATGTATGTATGTATGTATGTATGTATGTATGTATGTATGTATGTATGTATGTATGTATGTATGTATGTATGTATGTATGTATGTATGTATGTATGTATGTATGCATGTATGTATGCATGTATGTATGTATGTATGTATGTATGTATGTATGTATGTATGTATGTATGTATGTATGTATGTATGTATGTATGTATGTATGTATGTATGTATGTATGTATGTATGTATGTATGTATGTATGTATGTATGTATGTATGTATGTATGTATGTATGTATGCATGTATGTATGCATGTATGTATGCATGTATGTATGCATGTATGTATGCATGTATGTATGCATGTATGTACGTGTGTATGTATGCATGTATGTATGCATGTATGTATGCATGTATGTACGTGTGTATGTATGTATGTATGTATGTATGTATGTATGTATGTATGTATGTATGTATGTATGTATGTATGTATGTATGTATGTATGCATGTATGTATGTATGTATGTATGTATGTATGTATGTATGTATGTATGTATGTATGTATGCATGTATGTATGTATGTATGTATGTATGTATGTATGTATGTATGTATGTATGTATGTATGTATGTATGTATGTATGTATGTATGTATGTATGTATGTATGTATGTATGTATGTATGTATGTATGTATGTATGTATGTATGTATGTATGTATGTATGTATGTATGTATGTATGTATGTATGTATGTATGTATGTATGTATGTATGTATGTATGTATGTATGTATGTATGTATGTATGTATGTATGTATGTATGTATGTATGTATGTATGTATGTCGTATAAAAAGATTCCTTAGCGCATGTCATGATTTTCGCTCGTTTTAATCTTGGCGTCTCTCTTTCTGATTGTAATCTTTTTTAACAATATATTATCAGACAAATATAAATGCATCACATTTTAATCCGATGTGTATATGTAAAATAATGTATTTTTTCTATTGATACCTTATGTCTGTAGTTTATAATAAATACGACGAACCCGATCGAGATAACTCAGCGGCAAGACGCCAGACTCTAATTCGGGAGGTCTCCACCTACAGGCCTGACTGAATGTCTTTCCGAGGTTTTCCTCAGTCCTAAAAGCGAATGCTGGGTTTGAGAACTACTATAACAGCACTCGGATATTCTTTACCAAATATCCAAACACCCTAACGTACCTAGTTAGTCAGCTGAACAGGGGCACATCAGGTAAAGCTGCTGTGCACCCTATAACAAATATTCATACGAACTCATTATGTAAATTAATCAAAACGGTATTTAAAAAAGGTAAACTGCATGGCTCCCACCCTTTCTCCCCCACCCTTCCCCCCAATTCTTGGTGCACCATGTGGCGGTTAGTTTATTAAAAACAATTACCTACTGTGTGTTGCAGGTGGGCTGCTAAGTGCGTACGGTGCATTAGTTTCAGTTTTTAAATTATTGATAGACTGACTATCTCTGTCCGTAGGGGTCGGTTTCTCGGGTTGCAGCTGTACATTTCGCAATTGGTGGTTGAGAGTAGACTATACGGGACATATATCGTACATTGCTGGTCGCATGTGATGTGTGTGTCATCAAGCATGCAGGTTTGTGTTAGTTGTAGTGGTTTTGTGTTGTAACGTGTAGGTTGTGGAAGCAGGGTGGCATCTGAGTGATTGTAAATATCTCAGTTAGAAGTAACAGTGAATAGTGAACTAATAATTAAGTTATAGTGAACGTGGCGTTTTGGACTGTTTGTTTAAGCATTAAAGTGCAATAAAATAAGTGCAATAAAAGATGGATCCCTAAGCTTCCACTAGTGTTGGATGGGAGTCTAGTGAGGTTATCTGTGTGATGCCAGAATGGGCTCCGTTTTGC
Source organism: Isoperla grammatica (assembly GCA_945910005.1). NCBI lineage: Eukaryota > Metazoa > Arthropoda > Insecta > Plecoptera > Perlodidae > Isoperla > Isoperla grammatica. The sequence continues at coordinate 10,176,717 of OX246745.1, forward strand.
TCTACGACCCACGGTTTAGCTGTATAATGCAATTAAAGATTGATATCAAGACTTCCACTAGTGTTGTATGGAAGTCTCGTGAGGGTGCCTGTGTGATGCAGCTATGAGCTCCGTTTTGCTCTACGACGCACGGTTACATTTACTTAGCTCGCTTCGAAAATGAAATATAATCTAAATTAATTTAAATCGTATGTGACAAAACAATATTAGAAATGTAGAAAATACAGCGATGATTCTGAGGAAAAAAACTTCCGTTATATGTGTAGAGCTTCGCAGAGTAACGTCTGAAGAGTCGCATTCATTGATGGGGAGGGAATGTGTCTTTGTAACAAGCTAATGCCAGTGGAAATACGAGGAGAGGACTGAGAAGGAGTTTCAGAGTAAGACGCAATTCGTTCACCCGACCTCCTTATTGGCTCATTTTTCTTCTGCAACAAATTCTCTTCCTGTTGAAGAAAACTTAAGATATCACGCACTAGCCTTTACGGTTCCCGTCTGGATTCGTCGTAGAATGTAGGCAAGGTATAGCTTTGTCTGCAGAAAGAAACGACTTAAGCAAATAATCTAGTACACAATACTCATCATTACAAGCCAATAGGTGAGGCATTCAGACACCAAGATTACCCAGGCGTAAACGGATTGAATCACTCGGTAACTCACTAATACACGATACGAGCTACTTGATTGGTAATTAGAACTCATTAACGAGAGCTACCTCAATGCTGCGGATAGCCATAGATGGTTTCGGTAACCCTACTTACAAAGATTATATAAAGCTTTTATTCAAATAGTATCACTCAATTTCAAAATATTAGCACCCGAAATAAACCAAATTCTTGGTTCCTGCTTATTCGTCCTCGTTATAACCTAAACAGTGTAACAATTTACTGTAAACGAAGTTCGTACCAAAACCACGAAGTACATCTGGTGGTAAAGATGTACCTTATAGAGGTGGCGCCCCTATCTAATATTTCACTGTAACAGAACATACTGTGTTCTAAGGTAGGTTAATATCCGAAAGTTATGTTATGATCATGCAAGTGGCTTTCTAGTTTTAAGTGTTATTACATAATTTTCATATGTAACTACATTTTTATATTTGAGTACAGTTATAATTTGCGAATCATTCCATATCCGCGGTTAAATAAAAGTTACATTCGAAGTATTTTTTCTAGACATAATCCTCAATTTCCAATCCTCTGAAAAATGTGTTTGAATCAACTTAAGTCTTGTCGGACATGAAAAAGATAGTGAATTAATGGACTGCCGTCGTTTGCCTGTCTCTACCTTCGTCCGCTGACAGCTAGACGATCCGCATAAAAACCTCAAACCCAGCCAACCACGAGTATTATTTATGATGTAGTTTTGAGAAGTGCAAACCAATTTATTTTGTAAGATTTCCCACAAAAAAAGTCTATAAAGCCCTGCAGGCTTATTTTTCATATATAAAATATTCCACCGAGGACAAGTTTTGCTGCTGCCTTTTGAAGGGATTCTTTTGCTCAGTTGAAGAACCAAATATTCCATTGGAGGACAAGTTTTGCTGCTGCCTTTTTAAGGGATTCTTTTACTCATTTGTAGAAACATGTCTAAACTGCGAATGTGTAATGCTATAACGTTGTTCTTTACTTCACTATAACCTTTCATTCGTCTCGTCAAATCTTCTGATCATCTCTTCAATTCAAAATCGATAATTCGTATTGTTGAGTTTCCTGTGGTACTAATTGTTTACGGTCATTACCTTGATACCAGGCTAGAATCAGGTAACGCGTCTTTTAGGGTCTGCTGGTTCGGGAGGGTAGAAAGCTGTGAAGCGTGAATCGTTCAGGGGAGAGCGAATGAAAGTTGTAACAAATTGCGGGTGTACGGGGACGAACGGTAGCTTGAATCTCAGCTACGTGAAAATTGGTTTCCGTTATACTTGAATCAATTATATGCTACTTCAATCGCAGAACGGTACTAGCGGTACTATATTGACCCGTCTCGGCCCGGGGTAGAATAGGCCCAGAATGAATCTGCTAGTCGTGAGAGACCCTGTCCCTGTCCTCCCACTCGGCTGTGCCCTCCCTTACTGGCCTCCCCTTACGACGACCCCGGCGATATGTAATGGATCTGATTCGGACATGTGTGGCCTTTTTCATCTACCTTTCACCCGCCCATCGTCTAGATTAACCAAGTTGCAAAAATACGGGACGTAAAACCCAAATATCACCATCATTAACTACATTGCGATTGTTTTTTCTAGACGAATATGGGTGTTCAACTTAAAAGTATGAGGTCATATGGAGGATAGTGAACATGACAAGTATTCAATCATGGTTATTTGTTTCTGAAACACAAAAAGCATTTTTCTGAAAGGGTTTCCATGCACTGCATATGGATCTAGTTTTACCTCGAGATAAAACAAACGTGTAGTGTTTTAACATCAATCTTGCTCTTCCGCCTATGCGGATACGGGTCAATGTTTGCCAGTTCTCTTGATGCCGGAGAAACCAATTACGATCTGTCAATCTTCTGTCGCCGCACAACGAACACAATAACCAATTATTTCTTTCTCAGCGAGCGCGCTGGAGGTTTCTTGTGGATTCCCTCGGATTTGTGTATAAGAATAGTGTGACTGTGAAGCACCTTCCAGTGGGTTCTATGATAGCTGGCCAGTGCATTATTAGCTATGTGGTTCGAGTGGGTTCTATGAAAGCTGGCCAGTGCATAGTTGGCTATGTGGTTCGAGTGGGTTCTATGATAGCTGGTTAGTGCAGTGTTGGCTATGTGGTTCGAGTGGGTTCTATGATAGCTGGTTAGTGCAGTGTTGGATATGTGGTTCGAGTGGGTTCTATGATAGCTGGCCAGTGCAGTGTTGGCTATGTGGTTCGAGTGGGTTCTATGATAGCTGGCCAGTGCAGTGTTGGCTATGTGGTTCAAGTGGGTTCTATGATAGCTGGCCAGTGCAGTGTTGGCTATGTGGTTCGAGTGGGTTCTATGATAGCTGGCCAGTGCAGTGTTGGCTATGTGGTTCGAGTGGGTTCTATGATAGCTGGCCAGTGCATTGTTGGCTATGTGGTTCGAGTGGGTTCTAGCTGGCCAGTGCATTGCTGGAGAATGTTTTATGCGGTTATCGAGTCAAGATGTCAATCAACGTATGTCCGTTCGACCAACAACCGTGCAGTATCCGCGGTGAAAAGGGAAGGATCTCGCGTTGGAGATCCGCTCCCGTTTGTTGTGGCGACTGTGCACGGCGAGAAGTTTACCGTAGGATTTAGAACACTCATGTCTACAACCCAACAACTACACTATAACCACCAACCCAAAATTCATTAACATAGTTTTTTCACTATACTCAGAGGTGTAGTGCTAACGAACCTATCTAGCTACGCATACGTTCTTCTTTATATATGCTGATTTTAAATGTTTTCACGAGACACTAAGAAAATCATTCTATTAGCAAAGCATATTTGTTCAGAAAATCATTTAAATCGTTACCGTTGGTTAGAGCTGATTGGCGGATTCGCAAGATTATCTAATAGCTTCGGTCTTATCAACGATAGTTCGTTGGTGGATTATCCTAATATGACTGCATGACGTAAAGCCGAAGGTCCCGTTGGTGTTTTCCGATGAGAATAAGCTGCATTCCAGTACAAGGTTTCCCCTCTAACACTTCTCATCACCATCCATCATGAAGCACTATATTCAATTTGCACTAGTGTGACCTCAGTCCTGTTGCAAATAATGAATAAATCAATCAAAGAAACAATTATTTATATTCCATACTTATTGGCGGAATTACTTTTAGACCCTGCTACGTCACGACTGTTACAATTTATAAATTGTCACACCCGAAGTGGCATTATAACGACGGCTGTCCTCTAAATCTGATCCAATGTAGACGATATCAAATTGAAATAGGTTTTTGTTTCGAAGTTCATACAAACTCTTATAATAATAATAATTATTATTATTATTATAAATAATAATACAGTTGCGTGGAATAGGTTCAAATGTTTTCACTAAACAGCATCCGTTAATCTGTTTCACATTTTAAAGACATGGATGAAGAAGATGGCGAGTCATTAAGTTAATTAGGGCTTTAATGTCTGGCTGGTTGAACAATTTATAGTTTTTCATAATAGATTCCAAAGTTAATACGTATAATTACACCGGATTTTAACGATCTAGAACGAAAATGTCAGTATTATTAAATTTCCAAGATATTAGCTAAAATAATCTTCAAAGCTCATACTAAAGCCATTTTGTTGTAAAACAAAAATACGTCTGGTGGTCCTGTGTGATATACAGACATACATGGCAGTTACATATACTCTGGTCTTCGCTACACTTCTACCTCAAAATTCTTAGCAAAATCCAATTATATACCAAAAACTATTTTTCAATGTTCAACCGTGCAAAACACCATGCTGCATTGGGGTTTTAACTACGTTAAGCAGTTTAATTTCAACAGCATCCCATAATTGGCTATAAATGTTACATACGCACGTGTATGTAAATAAATCGACCACATTTCGCAACCCATAATAATTGCAACATGTATTCATAATGGCTAAGCTTTCAACAGCAATGATTTTTATTTGAACCACACCAGTTGCACTGAAATGTGTTTCGCACTGTGGGGTTATACGTTCATATAGGTCTGTGCGGAATACAGATTAATTGCATAGTACAACTGATGTGAACAACAGAAGGTGTATCCGTTTAGTCCCCTTCAAGAGAAAACTAATGGTGCACGTGCCATTTCAATTGCTTGCAACATATTAGATGAAAGCATGAAAATCTAGTGGTATAACATTGAATTTGCTTGAATAAATTTAAAAACTCGGTGATAGAAAGACGCTACGATAGGTCCTGTAGGGTAAGCTGTAAATTTTTGAATTTTTTAATCAATTTAACGATTAATTATTTCACATTCATAATACGCCATCACGTTACACATGAACCGGTTCACATTTATTCTAGATTCTGAGAACATAATAGTAAAAACCATTTTTTTTGCCGAATATTCTAAACTAGTTAAGCGCGGACGTTTTGGCATATCAAATATCCATGCTCTGACTAAACACCGCGCTAAGTTATATATCCTCGTCCTCGTTCAAACAGTGCGTGAAACTAATACTCTCATTGCTTGAAAAGGAATGTTATTCTGACAACAGAACAGCCGCACATCGTCAAAAACTCTTCGATTCTGTGTTTCTATTTCTGTTCTACGACAACCTTTACGACTTTGCGTACACGGATTGAACTTTTCAAATTTATACTTTTAGACTGTTCATCTAGGTTAGCCCCCATAGACAGGTACAGGTAGCCAAAAACGGATACAAAATTAATTCATTATTCAGAGTTACAAGAATGACTCAGTGAAATTTAACCGAGATAAGGAAACATCAGTCTGAAAAATTCGTAATCATGTATGCAAAAGTGCGCAAAAAATTATCAGAAAACTTTTCAGATAAATAAGATTATGATTTTCATAAGTTTCGACAAGTGAAACAACTCAAAATTATTTCTTCTTGTCTCGTCACTGCATACTTTCAAATTGCTGGAAGACTTTAATAGCTAACTTAGTTCACTTTCCTGGATCCAACACTAGTGTTCTATCATATTTAAACTTTTCAAACGTGGGTATGAAACAAACCCTTAACCTGAAACTAGTTTTGTATAATAGTTTCGTATAAATACACACATTATATTATTGAATCAAATCTACATTCGTAAGAAAGAGCTAAATGATTTCGGGCAATGTATTAATTATTCTTTCATGTAATTAATTTGAACGATCGAAAAATAGTTTTAACCCTGAGCGAAATTGTACATTTCTAATAAATAATTTATACGACCAGTCGAGAGATATAATGTCTACGTGGGCCCCTGCTTCAGCGTCCATAATAATAATAATTTTTGTAGGAATACCCGTTCTAGGGTGCACACCAGCTTTACCTGATGTGCCCCTCTTCAGGTGACTAACTAGGTTATTAGGGTGTTTGGATAGTTGGGAAGGATTGTCCGAGGGCTGATAGTATGACTCAATCCCAGCATTTGCTTTTACGACTGAGGAAAATCTCGGAAAAAACCTTCAGTCAGGACTGCCGGTGGCCGGAATCGAACCGGCGACCTCCCGAATTAGAGTCTCGCGTCTTAGACAAGGCCACTTTCTCGTCCTGAGTGATGCAAGAAGCAAATCGTATAATATTTTGTCAACAAGTGTTTTTAGACTAATTCGACCATGTTGAACACGAAAATCTCTGTTGACATCTCGAAATCTGGACAGGAAGCCTGGAATTCAAGATGGCGGCCAAGATGGCGTAGGTAATTTGATTCTATAACTACACACCATTTACGATCTGGACCATAATATGTTTTCAGACTAATTCGACCTTCCTGAATCCGAAAATCGTTGTTAGAATCTTCTTGTCTGGACCTGAAACCCGTAAATCAAGATGGCGGCTGAGCTGGCGTATGTTTTACTTGTATGTCTCGCACAACTTACAATAAAGACAATAATTTTAGACTAATTCGACCTTTCTGAGTCATAAAATCGATATTATGAGCTATACGCATACGCATACGCAAGGAAGCCCGGAATCCCGGAATTCAAGATGGCGGCCAAGATAGCTTCGTATTTTTTATTTTGTATATCTCGCACACCTGACTTATTAGTCCATGTCGTTAGACTAATTTGACTTTATACAACCGCAAATTGTTGTTGTTACCTCAAAACCCTGACCGAAAACCAGAAATTCAAGATGGCGGTCAAGATGGCGTCGTTGTTTTGATTTTGTATATCTCGCACATTTACGAGCTAAACCATATGTTTAAAGACTAATTCGACCTTGCTGAGTACGAAAATCGCTTTTAACACCTCGAAATCTGTACCGCAAACCAAGAATTCAAGATGGCGGCCAAGATGACGTCGGTATTTTGATATCGAACACGTCTAACGATGTAGTCCACATGTTTTTTAGGCTAATTTGCGCTTGCTGAATGCGAAAATCGGTGTTGACACCACGAAAGTTTGAACGGTTACCCAGAATTCAAGACGGCGGCCGAAATGGGAACTTTTTAATTTTAAATTTCTCGCACATCTTAAGGGATGGGTCTAAAGTGGCAGGAATAGCTTCTTTAGTAACAAATAATAAATACCACGTAACAATCACAGCCAAAACGTTTAATGTAAATACTGTGTGTCTAATCAACATTCACATTGACGCATCGTCCTCTGCATTTGCAGATTTTTGTGTATGCCAACTCAAACTTCCGGCATCCACAGGTCCTGGTTGCGCACTGGGTCTTGCATTTACAAATGTCTCTGCATTCTCGACGACAGTAGCTTCAAGAGGTAGCTGCTCAAGCCCTTGTAAAAGGTTGCAAACTCCAGCTGTCGTAAAGGACGCCCACGCTACTTTTTTGGAGATGGTCGCCAAGTGTGATGTGGAATCGCACCCCGTAAGTGCATGGAAGGACAGGATGTTATTCATCTGGTACACCGTTAGAGTGGAACAAATAGTGTGAATTGGAACGTACTTCCTGTCCTTCGCCGTACCACTCATCATCCACACGGTTGTACTTTTAATTTTGTTGAAGTGATGGATAAGAAGAAGACAAATGTCAGTGTCCCTCGCCATCACCACGACATTATCGAAGTCACTGTGGACGGCATGCAAGATGACGCGAGTATCAGCCTCCTCTTGCGATGAGGATAGACCACTGACATTTCTTTCAGTCTTGTTTGACTTGACCATACGCTCATCATCAAAGCCTCTTGACACAATAACTTCTTAGTCACCAAAGTCATGTATCATTAGTTGTTCGGAGAAGAAACAGGCAAGATCAGCCTTATTTTCCCCAAGAGACATGAAGTTGCTCCAGTCTTTAGGCAAAGGTACTGAGGGATTAGTAATTACTCTTCGCCCTGGAGCAGATCCTTTTTACGCTTTCTTCGTGTACCTGATTTAATAGACTTTGTTCTGTATCTATCGAACAGTACGTCTATTCTATTATAAGATGAAGCTATATTGTGGATTCTGTCAATGAAGCAAGTGGCGAGGTCGCCAAAAGTATTTGCATTCACAGGTTTACCAAGAGCCACAACTACAGCTTGCCCATCTACAATTATGTGGGAAGCAGATTTGTTAATACAAAGAGACGGTGGGCACTCTATGTTTTCTGTGAGTAGTTTCAGAAGAGATGCATTTTCAGAACTTCTCAGGGAACCATTCATTTCTGCTAATGCTAGTGGCACAGGAAGAAGTTCATGCTTCAAGATCGACTGCATGTCAATCGGCCTTCCTGCGTCGTAAGCAACTAGCAAACGGTGAAGAACATCCCTGTCTGCTTCAATGATTTTTTTGGTTCATTCTGAGACTGGACTTTTTGGTCAAGATTTGAAGGATTTGATTTTCGGATTCAGCAAGGTCGAATTAATCTCAAATCATTGTCTAAATAGTAAGTTGTGCGATACAGTAAAATAAAAATTCACGCCATCTTGAATTTTGTGTTTCCGGTCTAGATTTAATAGTATTTTCGGATTCAGCAAGGTCGAATTAGTCTACACACATATTATGGTCTAGCTCATAAGCAGTGTGGGACGTACAGTAGGATCCAGTAGAATCAAAGAACTGACGCCATCTTGGCCGCCATTTTGAAATACTAATTTCAGGTCAAGATTGGAACGATTTAATATCGATTTTATGACTCAGAAAGGTCGAATTAGTCTAAAATTATTGTCTTTATAGTAAGTTGCGCGAGACATACAAGTAAAACATTCGCCAGCTTAGCCGCCATCTTGATTTATGGGTTTCCGGTCCAGATAAGAAGATTCTAACAACGATTTTCGGATTCGGGAAGGTCGAATTAGTCTAAAAAAATATTATGATCCAGCTCGTAAATGGTGTGTAGTTATACAATCAAATTACCTACGCCATCTTGGCCGCCATCTTGAATTCCGGGCTTCCTGTCAAGATTTCGAGGTGTCAACAGAGATTTTCGTATTCAGCATGGTCGAATTAGTCTAAAAACATTTGTTGACCAATTGTTATACGATTTGCTTCTTGCATCGTTAAAAACGCTCTTTTCTCTGAAAGTAGCCTTGTCTATCTTACCGCTGAGCCACCTCTATCGGTAGCGTCCATGGTATGTTGCCAGTCGTCGATTTAAGTAAATATGTTTTTTTCTAAGAATCTAATTAGACTGCATGAAACATTTCCAAATGTAATAATCAGCAAATTTTCCATTTTCTTTTATAAGTTAATTAATCTATAATTAACTAATCATCAGAATACAACGTCTAGGATTGCAATATGGTAACTTTTTAAATCCACTTCTTAGTTAATTAAGTAACGAAAACACACTAAGCGTATCGCCCATGCAGTCAGTTTGTCAATGTTATTTAGAGTATAACGGGTGTCTTCTACAGGCAGGCAGTCTCGTCTCGTCAAACTACGGGGCCTCTAATGAAATGCAGTTAACTATGTACAGCTTATGGGGTCTGGTTTCGATCCTTCCCGACGCGTGATTAATGAAGATACCCCCGGTGTTATGCGAAGCGGGGGGGGGGGAGGCGTTGGTGCCAATGACTGATAGTGACAGCTAGAAAATCCACACCATTTCCATAGTGTACGTCTACGATTTATGTTTAGCATAATTGTGTTGACAAGCAAAAACAATAGCCTTTATAAGTTATTATAAACAAATATGTGTATACATTTTTAAATGTAACATTGAAACCATTATGACACATGTACATTAATTTATTGGTGTTCTGATTATTGATTAAACCGGTTTAAATTAATAGTTTCCGGTTTATCTTAATTCTTGTCATTCTCTGTTATTCCACTAATGCTTTTCGAGACGGCCCTTGTTGATTTATTGAAGAAAGAGCTAAAAATACTAGTAAATTTCTAAGAAAATGTATTAATGCTAATTCTTGCATAATTGGATAGTTTTTTGTGTTTGCAATCGATTCAATAATTTGGACAAAAAACTGAACTTTATATTAAATCCTACCTATCCATCACACAAGAAACTATCCACTTATGAGAAAAGCATTGTTTTTAGAGCGTGGCCTTGTGATAAGTTGGCATCAGATGTTTATGAGTGACTGCTGCCCTCAAATCAGCTGTTGTGTTGTTCCAACTGGTTCAAAGGCTGACAAACAATTCAGACACAGTTGTTTAGATGTAACTTACAACTCTTGACATACAGTGAAAAGTATGTTGCATACACACTTCTCTTCTATCCGTAAAGCTTTAGTTCGGCACATAATTAAACCCCATACAAACATTATAGCCAACAATTCTGATAAACTATTTTTGATCATCCAAAAACAAATGTATATATCGAATCAATGTGTTTTAGTTACTAGTTTAGGTTTTTAAGATCTTGACATATAAAGAAGAACAAAAAAAGTAATTAAGCTAATGATAATATCTTAGATACGGGTGGACCAATTTACATTACACTTTGTAAGCTTTGATGAATGGCTTATCTAAACACGTTAAATCAAACCGCATAATTGTGGGGTTTCCCGTTATTAAGATATAATGAGCTGAAAAATAGCTTAAGGTACATTATGTTACTTACGGTCTACTGCTGCTGTATATAGTGAGTAGGGTTCCTTGTCCGAGATGATTCAGTATTGGAAGGAAGTGCACGAAATGCCAAACGTCTCCAGCCGTCGATTGTAGCTAGAATATATAGAAAGTCGGACGTTACTAACCTATTCCCAGTGGGACCGAAACTCGGTCTCCCGGTCCGGAGCCTTCAACAATAGATCTCGCATGAAAGCGGACTCTGTACTTATTCTCACTTGAATAGGATACCCCAATACCCCACACAACTGACCTCCGGTTAGGTCGACCACTCTCGTGGTCTATTGTGAGTGGACAGTGGAACATACTACAAGCGATCGTACGTCTATTAAAATATGTTCATAACACTGCATCGCTTAAATGTATATATGAATAATATAAAATAGCATTTTTTAATACATAGTTAAATGTTTCCAGCTTCTATTTATTTTTCTCTAAATACTAGGGCTTTGGTATTTTGACTGTTTTATATCTATTTCAAAACAGTAGTAACAAATAAACCACTCGCTTTAAGAAATACACAATACCCTAGGACGGAATAAAGAGAGAAATTTGATTTTTTAAACCTTCCCAAAAAATAAGGTGAATATTAATAGTGAAAAACCAGACATGTGCTAATAAAAAAGGAAAAGTAATCATTTAAGATCAGTCAAGAGGGTGGCAAAAGTGAAGCGAAACATTTTTTACAAGATCCGCAAACAATTACAACACGGGTAAGCTCATTTTGTCAATGGTACTGAAAATGTAATTCTTCTAAAAAAATCGAAACGACATGAATTAGCTATCTCACTTCTTCTCAATGTTCGACAGTGGGGAGATCGCGTTTTAATGAAAACAAAATACATCGGCATTTAACACGAGCTCGATGTGAGTATCTCTTGAAAAGTGTGATGAAATTATGAAAAACACAAAAGTCCGAAAATTTCCGAATGTAAACACAAGCATACACATACATCTTCGGTTGAGCAGTAGACGCGTAGCGATAGAGGTGGCTCAGCGGTAAGACGTGAGACTCAATTCGGGAGGTCGCCGGTTCGATTCCGGCCACCGGCAGTCCTAACTGAAGGTTTTTTCCGAGGTTTTCCTCAGTCGTAAAGGCAAATGCTGGGATTGAGTCCTACTTACAGCCCTTGGACATTCCTTCCCAGCTATCCACACACCCTAATAACCTAGTTAGTCACCTGAAGAGGGGCACATCAGGTAAAGCTGGTGTACACCCTATAAACAGGTATTCCTACAACAATTATTACTAGTAGACGTGTGATTGATTGATAGATTGATTTTGGTCTTCATTATAGGCGAGATTAAGGCCAGTGAGGCCTTTTCTTACATCCAACCGGACAGGGAGACCATGAGATACTGATTGAAAAGTTAAATTTACATCTATTTTTATAACACAGTCAAAATCTTCACTCTTGAAACACTTGCAAAACATTCCACAGCTGTGCGCAGGCTCCGATTGAGTAATGTTAAGAACATACGAAAAACATGGATAAAGCCGTCCACACAGTTTTCTGTGGCTATCACAAAGGTTCCCCCGATAAGTCATTGCTGAAAGACTTGGGACACGCAGACCATACTGCCACACAGGAAAACTGGAAACCTACCACAATGTGCGTCTAAACTACGTTCCAAAACGAATTCATTTTCCTTACAATGGAATTCTACTTCGGTAAATTCTTGCTTCTCTCAATCGCAACTCTAACATCGGCCGTTCCCCGAACTGGAGACAAATAGTGGTATTCAAAAGCAACTGCCAAATGCTGAATAAAAAAGATTTATTCAACAAAAATCGAACGCCTTGCGAGATATAAGAAGATATTTTGAAACCAGTATTCTTTCAGATATGCCAGTTGATGGTACCCCTACTATTCCTAAAACTATCACACCGAAGAACCGGCTTTCTCAAGGGCCTCGGCCATGGAGGCCCGGACAAAAGTCTTCTCTAGGTTAGACTGTCTTAAGACGGTGCAAGCTCGACCCAAACCGGCGGCCTACAAAATATCTCCGTCCACAAATCGTTAGGAACCGTTTGAATGCTAAGTTTTCTTGCTTCCTTTTGTTTTCTGAGAACAAAATCAAGGGATGTTGAACAATACTCAGCGCGTTCAGTGATGATCGCACTTGGTTGGTGGCGACAAATGCGTCGTTGTGCGTTCCGCACGCAAACAAACTTTCCTCGGACATTATTTATTGTTTCACTCGCTTTGAAGCAAAAACTTTCGCAATCTTGTATTATAGGCGGGGCTGCATTTACAGCACTTACATCATGTTACACAATCCGGCCTACCACAACAATCCGGCGGTTGTCGTTGTCACACAACTTCACTGTCTTCTCGAGATGTTTCTAATTCCAGCAATTCTGCTTCGTGTATTCTGGCTCGTATTGATACGGGTTTAACCCTGCCATGATGACATGTAACGTCGTGAATGAGGGTACGTGGGTGAAACTATGAGACGGAGATATAAAAACAGTGTTGCCTACGCGAACCGTAGCGCAGCGTTGCAAGATTACACCTGAGCTCTCGCGGTGTGCTCAGCCGGTGAACTCTTCAAGCCTGACTAAAGATCAACATATATAATGTAGTCCTAATCGGCCCTTATCCCGTCTAACTAAAGATAAATAGATATAAAAAAAGACATTTGGAGCCTACTACTGTCTAAGGTATACATCATATAACTAAAGAGTAAAGAGCAATGTAATAGTCAACTTTTGGAGGCTACTATTGCCTAAGATACAACATACAACTAAAGAGCTGTATAGTCAACTTTTGGTGGCTACTATTGCCTAAACATACAACATATAACTAAAGGGCTATATTGTAGTAAACTTTTGGAGGCTACTATTGCCTAAGATTCAACTTACAACTAAAGAGCTGTATAGTAGTCAACTTTGGGAGGCTACTATTGCCTAAACATACAACATACAACGAAATAGCTATATAGTAGTCAACGTTTGGAGGCTAATATTGCCTAAGATACAACAAACAACTAAAGAGCTATATACTACTGAACTTTTGGAGGCAACTAGTGCCTAAAATACAACATACAACTAAAGAGCTATATAGTATTCAACTTTTGGAGGCTACTATTGCCAAAGATACAACATACAACTAAAGAGCTGTATAGTCAACTTTTGGTGGCTACTATTGCCTAAACATAAAACATATAACTAAAGGGCTATATTATAGTAAACTTTTGGAAGCTACTATTGCCTAAGATTCAACTTACAACTAAAGAGCTGTATAGTAGTCAACTTTTGGAGGCTACTATTGCCTAAACATACAACATACAACTAAAGGGCTATATTATAATCAACTTTTGGAGGCTACTAGTGCCTAAGATGCAACATACAACTAAAGGGCTATATTTTAATCAACTTTTGGAGGCTACTAATTCCTAAGATGCAACATACAACTAAAGAGCTATAATACTAAACTTTTGGAGGCTACTATTGCCTAAGATTCAACTTACAACTAAAGAGCTGTATAATAGTCAACTTTTGGAGGCTACTATTGCCTAAACATACAACATACAACTAAAGGGCTTTTTTATAGTCAACTTTTGGAGGCTACTAGTGCCTAAGATGCAACATACAACTAAAGAGCTATAATACTGAAATTTTGGAGGCTACTAATTCCTAAGATACAACATACAACTAAAGAGCTATAATACTAAACTTTTGGAGGCTACTATTGCCTAAGGTACAGCCCTGAGTCTAACGAGGCCTCATTGAACCCCTGTTTTCGCTCTTGTCTGTATTAACTTAAACTTTACGAATCGAGAGAGAAAACCTGGTCCGGTTGTCACGAATTGCGTTCGACCGTTGGGCACTTAGCAACACAACATCGAATTACAGAGAGCCAATTAACGTCGGAGCCGTTTCGACGTCGCCTGAAATCAGTAGTTCTATCCACTATTGACAAGTAGACTACCCCAGAAATACCTTACTTAAGGTCTGCTCAGCGAGAAAATAGTGACAAGAATAAGTCATTGGTTTTGCGAGTGGATTGTTAATCGAAAAACTAGTTCTTCATTTAATTTCTGATTATGAAGGGGATTAAACTGATGGAAACGGGTTTGTCTTTGAGAAAGATTATACAGGCATGTGTAGATGCAGCTGATTGCGATGGATAAGCAGCTCTAGTAGGTGAGTGGATGGAAAATAAATGTATTTCATTTTTTTCTATTTAAACGCAATAAATAAAGTAAACAATACATTTTTAGAAAACTAAAATTGGTTTAAATATTTTGTTTTTCCACATGTATGCGGTACATATGCGGTACATACTGATGCGTGCAAAGCTTGCAATATAGCTCGCACCCACAATACCACTGCCTCAGAATAGATATCTAATAAAAGGCATATGTTGTACAAATAAAGAACAACGATAACAAATTAAACATCCCACAAGCTTGTGTAACGTACAATAGAAAAAAAGCAAACCAAATCGCGCGTACAAGTTGGTATCACGCGACCGTATATAAAATACCAACCTAAAAAACAAAATAAGCGCACATGTCTTGAGCACGCGATTAACTCTGTGTTTAGATTAACAGGACAGTTTGTGGACTGACTGACAGATACTTTCACAAATACTCGTAATGATACTTTTAGAAACACGGCTACATTTCTATCGTTCTATGTTTACTATTTTAATGTATTATGAAAATAATATGGGTGCTTGAAAAGCGAAACATTCTCTCGGATCTTTCTATAAATGATTCTCATTTCCTAAGAAAATATTATTTGATATATTTTGGTGACATTACAACATTGATGTTAATAAAATTATTAAACATTACTGATATTGCAGTAAACGTTCGTTTTCTTAACGATCCAAAGTTTGAAATCCAAAGGAATGGAGTCTTTTTTGCACGATAAAAATTCCATTCCATTAGTACCGGTATAGAAGTTTACAATGAAATGAGAAGTATGATAACCTAGCTAGAGCTTGCATCATAACTTAACGAGATAGTTGGTAGGAAATGAGCGAGGAGCGGAAGCTCACCAAACTACATGTAAGCATGTTGAGCGCTTTGTCCTGTTAAAACAGACAACATTTTACTATACACTTCACTTTAATTGACTGCACTTACTTATAGGTGGCTGTTTTACTCTATGGCTCAGTTGAAGGCTTCTCGTTTCGATGTCTTGATCTTCTCCTCTTCTGTAAGAATAAAACTGAATGTTAAAATAGGTAAGTATATAGTAATATTTATTTGCTACGACATTCGAATATATTTTATAATTGAGTTTAAAATGCACATGGAAAGACGTTTTTCAAAACAATGTAGGTTATTTATGTGTAGTGAATTTCGATTAAAAACGTTCTTTAAAATAATATTCCCAATAAGTAGGTGGACATCACAATGTTTCGTATTTTACAAAACATATTATGTGATAATAAGTTAATGATTAGTTACTACCCGTCTGGGCCCGGGGAAGAATAGGCCCAGAGTGACTCTGCTAGTCGTAAGAGGCGACGAAAGGAGACCCGTCTCGGCCCGGGGTAGAATAGGCCCAGAGTGACTCTGCGTCGTAAGAGACGACAAAAAGAGACCCTGTCCCTTCCCTCCCACTGTCCCACTGAATATTTCTACTCCCACTTTGCCCTGCCCACCCTTGTTGGACTCCCGTATGACGACCCACGCGACGTACAATGGATCTGATTCGGATGTGGCTTTATTCTTCATCATAATCTTTCTGTAGTAGTAATACTCATGTGTTACTAGTGAGTAGCTTTTTTCCAGACCAGAATAGTTAACAACCAATCGACTTGAATCCTTCACTTAAGAAGTGACACATCTAAGTAGGTTACATAGGTAAAATTAGGTAACTAGAGCAGAAACTTTTAGCGGTAAGTGTTTAAATTTGTCTGAGTCAGTATTGACTAAATTTCTCAGCGGAGTTGGGGTTTCCCTTAACAAGCCAAGATGTATTCACACAACACGTAATGTGGACACCGAGTAAATTGAACGAACCCTCGCGCGGTCTCGGGCACAGGATGATTCCATCGACCGACTTCAGACACATCAAGTAGACTAACCTTACTGTTCAATTTTCTTCACTCGAGGTGTATATATATATTATATATATTTACGATTTCTTAGATTTTGTTGGTTGCAAAATGTATAGTACGAAAACATTTTTTAAAACATTTTGTGAAAATAAACGTGGGATTGGGATTACCGTTAAAATGTTTTCGTGCTATATATATATCAAATAATTTTGTTTTGGGGTATTATCACGTGAGTTGTAGAATGAGGGTTCTGACTTACCCCCTCCATCCCAGTCAGAACCCTCATTCTACAACTCACGTGATAATACCCCAAAACAAAATTATTTGACATATAGCCGTGAGAATTTGAAACTTAACATATATATATATATATATATATATATATATATATATATATATATATATATATATACAATTTTAGCTGAAGATACACAAATGGCGAATAGATAGTACAAAGCAATAAGAAATAATTTTATTTATGAACAAACAGCCATAATGCTAAACAATTTTGAAAGCGTTTATTAAATGGTAAGAACTTAGAATTTGATACTAAAATGTTCAATAGTTACGTTCAAACATTTAATAACAACACATCATTATTACCTATAATTTAACGTAATTTCATAACATACGTAGTTTATAAAATAAAACAGGCAACGAAATCAACAACATTGAAGCTACTTTCCACGATAAATTGAACATCAAAATAGAAATAACGACTTCATGAAATACGTTGCGTATGAGTCGTGACAATTCATATGCGGTATCGAAATAAAGAGTGAGAAAGAGTAAATGTAGAGTTTGTGACTGTTCAGAAACTCATTGGACTAAACACATTATAAAAACAACAACGTAATGACTTTCTGTGTCACTAGATGAAAACCAATTTGTTTAGCATTGTCACCAATTTTAGGTATTATTCGTCAGACTTTCCAGGTATACTATGGGTTGACCTTGATACCTTCGGTGTATACCATACCGTGACAAGAGCACAGGCTTTCATGACTACAGCACTTAAGAATCTGTTGTTTTCCAACTATTCCACCCGACGAAGTAATTCAATTAGTCCAGTAAACCAACACACTTCACTGCTTGTCACCTGCTCGCTGCTGTCAACGGCTGCAGTAGATTCTCAGCTTACACAGTCATGTCGAGTTGGAAAAGTGCACTTTCACGGACTACTTTATTGGTATACCGAATCTACTTGATTGTAGGTCGCATAAAGAATTAAAAATTGACAAGTCAAAAAACCGGGGGTGTGAACTACATTCGCGTGCGACCTACATTCCCGCTCGACTTACATTGGTGTGCGACCTACATTCACGTGCGACCTACATTCGCGTGCGACTTACATTCGCGTGCGACCTACATTCGCGTGCGACCAACATTCGCGTGCGACCAACATTCGCATGCGACTTACATTCGCGTGCAACTTACATTCGCGTGCGATACATTCGCGTGTGACTTATATTCACGTGCGACTTACATTCGTGTGCGACTTACATTCGAGTAAATACGGTATTTTATTCTGTTATTATTACGAGCTAATGTTGGGGTTTTAATCCGTGAGCACCGCCGTGGTTTTAGATGTTAACATAAGTTAAAAGTTTATATTGTAGAGTTATCTGTACATTTCATTGTTGGTGGTATTCAAAACGGATTCCATGATACTAGTCTACCATCCGTGCTCCAATTAGTATTGGTTTATAGCGTGAGTAACACACACACACACACACACACACACACACACACACACACACACACACACACACACACAAGTTACCTCTAATTAGTTAATTCAAGGCAGAATGTTCGTACGCTTTGTTCGGCATTTGATTGAAACGTTGGTTACTACACAAAATGTACGCAAGTAATGTGGACAAAGCTACCCACCACGGTTGTACTTCCAACAGACTTTGGAATTATATTTTTTGTGCACGCTCTATTCGTAAAATGAAACAACAAATCCCGATCAAATATGATAATTTTATTTATCCATGCTAATACATATTATATCGTTGTCCAGCTTATGCGGCTCATTAGGTTTTAATAACCGTACATTTTATTTTATTGAAATTAACCATTGCGTTTTGCATGGGCGAAAAAGGTATATTTAATTTTTTTTTTTTTAATCATACTGATGACTTTGGTACATACATAATCACAACAGTATAGTATTGTGGAAATGTGGTCGCTACCTGTTACTTTATGTGCTCAACCGGCTAGTTTATAAATTAAATAATCTTTATAAACATGGTGATATTATAACAGTTGATATTAATAATATGAAACAAAGAGGTGAACATAAGCAAATGCTTTATGAGTCAAGACTATTTTAAACCGACTTTTTAGGAAATTTGAATTTGAACAGGCCAGGAATGTGCGCGCGTATATTAAGCTACGCACTCTATCATTATTTTTAATTTGAGTATCTTTCGTTAGTTCCAGCCGTGCGCTGTATTAACGTTATGGTATTCAGTCGAGCGAGACACTAACAAGGGGAGCTCAATTCTAGGAGGTTGGCAGCGCGATCGTTATAGTCAACCTTCATTCTTGTTACCAACACATACATTTTAATAAACAAAAAGTTCGTAAATCGTGGACCAGCATTTGGCCCCCGAGGGTAGACTGGCATAATATGTGTACGTTGAAGAGCCTGTATGGTCTTACTTTACCTTCGATTTTACAATTTTTTGTCCCATTTTCTTTTAGTACAAACACTCGAATGTAATATTTCATATTAAACAGATTGTTTGAAGAGACCTTATAATATATATGCGTCATTGCTATTTTCTTTTTTGAAGAAGTAGTTAAGAACACTGTCTAAATTTATTGCTAATGTCAGTGACCGATTGATAAACGAAAAACATATGGCTTTTATCAACGAAAACTATATAGTATTATTAAAGAAGATTGATTCTTAAAGTAACGGAAGCTATCAACACGAGTATTTACAAAAATTGTAGTTAACATCGATCTAAAAAAGTTCTCATTTAGTTTTTTGTCTTTTCGCGGCAGTATTATTTATAGTCCAGCTGATATAAGTTTGCTCGTCTAAGTCGATAACAGGAAACAGTGGTGATTTGAAAGGAGTTTGAACAATGAAGAGCTGGAAAGGAATCAAATGCGACCAACAAGAAACGAAGTAAACATGCTTTGTGGTGTTTTGCTATATCGTTCGGTTGCTCAGGCTGCAGTTGCCACTTCTGTCTCTGTTTTCTGCGATCAGGCGAGTAAATAATGGGGTGGTTAGTACAGTCATAGTTAAAATGAGAAACACATGTTACCCAGTTTCCCTAACTGAATGACATCTTATAATTCATAAATATATTTATCTTCAAGAATCTTGAAGAAGAAAACCATTGCAATGCCTGTATGTGCCCCCTTTCTCATTTCGTAATTATCAAATTTTTCCTGTGTTCTTGTTACGAAAATGTTCTACGCATTAAAAAGCACTTTTAGAAAAATAAAAATGAAAATAACACACGTCCATAGCTAATTGTTGATTCGTAAAATGTCGATTGAGTAAAAATGAATTAGTTAAAAAATAATCTACCTCACTCCACAACCCGTTTTAGTAAATAATAGTAGGAGTGTAATATGGAGAAAAAAGAAAGTGGTATGCGTAGTAATAATGTTAACGAGGGGGTACTAACATTTTTTAAATGTGCAGGGATCCACTAACTTTGTTGGAAATTAATAAGGGGTCCAGAAGTTTCAAAAGTTTGAAGTGTTTTGGTCCAGAGAACAGCATCAACATACATCAGCTACTTATAATGTAAAAGTCTAGTAAAGAATCTATTCCTGAAAATAACGAGCCACAATCAGGATAGGGCTTGTTCCATTCCTATCTGTCAACTGATAACAGGTGGGTTGTAACATGCAACTACCATAGATAACTGTAATAGTTTGTTTTTTTTGTCACTTGAAGTTCAAAACCAACATTTAAAATATCTCGAGCTATCAATGATGAAATACAGTTCAGTTTCAATAGAAATAAACAAAGATAACATCAAAGTACTTCATTACAAAATCTCTCATAAACGGAAGCAAACTACTCTTTATATAATTACTAGTTAGGAGTTACACTTTCAATCCAAAAACACGTGTTAATGGCTCGTTATTTATCTCTAGAACCATTTTAAGAAACGGCAGACAATTAATTGTGAGTGTATTGAACAAGAAAGGTGTTGACCTAATTATTGTGTTGGTTCATGACTTGAAACCTCATGGCTCTTTGAGTCATCTCGCCGATACCTTGATAATAGCATAGAGGGGTTCGGCTGAGAACTAAAAAGAGGTATTACTATGTCAGTCTTCGGCTCTTGGAGCATCTTTTCCATGGCAATTTCACGCTATCGCGGGTGAGTAGCCCGCCTCACTTCCATATAAACCCCACAATTTTGCTGTAGTCTGCAACTTTATCCCAACTGCTTCGAACAACTTTCCCAGAGTATCAGAAGGAAATTTTCAAGACACGGCCAATCACGATAAAGAAAAGAGTGCATATAATTTTACGTTACATTTTATCAACTATCACATTCACTATATATAGCTTGGTTACGTTTCATTACACACATTTTTCAGTATATCACATTAATGACATAAGACATACAAACATATTGCATTACATTGCAACTCATTGCATTCAAAAATAGGTTATATTATATTGTACCAGGCGGGCTATTTCTGAACGTTGTCTCACGGTGAAAAATTATTACTTTAAATGATATCTACGTGGTTATTGGTGATTGCTGATTGTTGTGGCGGACCGCGTGGAAAACACTCAATTGCAGCGAATAGCAAAAGTGATAACCACGTAGACGTAACTTAAAGTGAGAGTACAACTTTCAAGAATATCCCCCTAGGGTTAGATAGAGTACTTAGTTATAAACATAAATGTATTTCTAAAACATAAATATTCCCGTCGAGCAGGAATAATATTCAATTCACATGATTGAAAAAAAAAAAAAAATCTCCATTTTTAATGATCTCTGTATAGGCTACCTCAATAACCCACGAGTTTTAAAGCTCGTTATACTATTATTATATTGATCGGTGGTTTGTTTTGTGCAAACGGATAACATTTCACGGGCAGTTTCATTGAAGCGCATAAAACGATTTCGGCTTGGGCTTTGTCTCCATTCCTTTATTCGTCGTATTCGAGCTATAATTACTTTACTGTCAGCGTTTTGGCATGTTTCTATATTGACGCTCATTTTGTGCAAACAACTGCCTAAACTAGGGCCACACACGAATATATACATCCCACAACAACACAGGACCAGCAATCACAGCAGAGAAAATTTAATTACATTTTATTTTATTTTATTTCTCGATTACATTGAATTTTTTAAAAGTTGATGAAAAGCATTTCAAATGCGAAATTAAATTATAGAATTTTTAATTAATTTTTATAACTTACCTTTATTTTTATTTTCAAAACAATCCCAGAGATCGAATAAATTCCATTGTTGAATGACACCCAACGTAGAACAATAGGAGAACCGCTCTTGCACTGGTGGAAGCAGAAGGACTGTCTATGACGGACCTCGATCTGGAAAGCATTCATATTGCGAGTCAGTATTACTCTGATTAGTGGAATGAATGAAATTATATAGGAAAACTTCTACATTGCATTTCTTTACGTCAATCAACACTCAAAGCGGTTAAGATGTTTGATGGTTAGGAAGTGAAATGTAGATAATTTTATTCCAAGAAAGTAATTTTAATACGATCTCGTATCAAATAACTATAACTCTTAATGGTATCGATCTGTAGATAGATAATAATATATAGAGATATCATAATGATGTTGATGTAGTATATATCTCTATAGTAAAACTATACAACTATCTAATTTAACGTGACTAGTCAAAGGCTATTAATCAAAGACTATTAATATTATTGTAAATTACATAAACACTTAAATATTAATAATACTTGGGGATACAGATATGCATATTGTCGATCGGCTTATAAAGAGAACGTGACAAATAAGACATGATTTAAAAAAAACCTACATAATGTATAATTATCCTTTCAAATAACCTACAGCGGCACACTGAACATAAAGCTTGATAGTTTTTATCTTGAGTACTTCACACACATATACATAATATATATATTTGAGAAAATATAATATTCATTCTAAAAATAATAGTTTCGTGTCAGTGAAAGCAATGTCTTAGAATATACGTTATGTTTCTCCCTCTCTGCATTGCGTAGCGTCGTAACAATAGAATGCCTTCTTGGTGTGTGTGTGGGGGGGGGGGGGGGAGTAGGGGGGGGGGGGAATGTGTCTGTGTCACAGCTGCACTCAGTCTAGCTAGCAGCATTCGCCTTGTTGAGTGTATAAAGCAGCTTCGCCTCTCTAGGAGCTTTGTTAAGTCCTCTCTCTACCTTAATAATTCTACACATTTGCACAGGAAATAATAAAAAAAAACTACAGATTATCTCGGCGCTTCTGAGATACAGCAAGACAATGATAAAGATTAATGGTATGTTTACTGTAATACAACAAAATCCCCAGCGCTACTGTTCTTACAATGCACAGAAGGATGCAATCCAAGTTCCTATGCAGCAGGAGACAAATAGCGTAAGTCACAAAGTAGCCTTCAAGTGTCTTCTTATATGAAACAGTGAATTGTCGGACGGGAAAACGAAACACACAAGACCAAATTCTCGGACAAATGTGTCATGTTTCATATACACGCTATTAGATTTAAACGTGAAAATAATGTTTTAACACTACTCTCAAGAATGCTTCAGAGCATTTTAAAACTGTACAGTGATTGCTCTCCTATAAAATACGTGCACGATATAAATAATATGAAAATGATGTTACTATTGAGATTGATTATGAAACTATGTTTACAATGACTTATCTATATAGAAGACTGTCTTTGCTGGACAGTTATTCGCTAAAGATCGTATCAGATCCCAGATAGTAAATATAGACAAAATATGGGTTTCAAATCGTTTATCCTTCTCATATAACTTGAGCGCAACAATGATGTGTACAGTGTAGTAGGTTGAAGCGTTGGTCTTGCATGTTTCCCCTAATTGACTTAGTGCTAATCATCACTATATAGGTAGTTAAACATGTTTGTGTAAGGCTGTTCAATGGAAACAGCCAGTCGGCAATAACCCTTGAGTAATGTTTAACAATGACGATAATTAGACGCATGTGCTCTGTATCGCTTCTAGTGGGTATAATAGAAGAAGAAGAAGAATTACAAAGGTCCATGAGTTATGTGAAATGCGACCCGTCGCCCGTTGGTTGGTCCAAACGGTTCTTAATCGTGGTGACCCGTATCTTATAAGCCACGAGAAAGAATAGGCCACCTTTAATCTTTGTACAGCAACATGCGGCCAATTTCCGTGCTGGAGAAAGTGTGTTTACTCTGAATCGCTTGGGCTTCTCTTCGTCGAAATGAAATAAGTTATTCGTCTCCGAATACCAGGTTAAAAAGAAATAACGATTGCCATTCATACACACCAAGGAAAATATTTAAAGAAAGACGACTGTTTTTGTCCTCGACACGTGTATCATTGTCTTGTTGAACAAGAAATCGAGTAGAGATTGGGTTGATTTCAATGCCGCGGACCACATCCATCCAAAGAGACAAATGAGTTACATATTTTCAAAGCTTCGTCTAAATCTTCATACATAATGTACTTATACATAATGTACAACAGACGACAACAGTAAATTAAGAGTAATACAGAAATCTTCCTTACTCTCTTCTTAGCAATATGGCTGCTGATAGTCGTTACGTATCTACACATTTGATTTTACGATTCAGAGATTGGCTTGAGACTAGAAAGCACAATGCCCCAACCACAATTATTGTCGGCATCGTGATCGTAATCGGTACCGGGATCGGGATCGCAACCCTTAAATTTGTTTCATTACAGTTATTATGAAAATTGGATTCAGTTATGAGCAGAACGATTAGTTTTAACTCTTTCACGATTTTCGGATGGCGATTGCGATCCCGATCTCAACATTGTGAGAAGGTCCTTATGAGTATATTGGCGAACACGCCTAGGAGAGAGGTTTGCTTTCAGTAGAAGTGTGTTACGCATATTATTCGTGAGATATACTGTATTACAGGGTTCAATTTAATGTTCAACGTTGGCCTTTTTCCTAACCACAGGAAGTTCTGACTGAAGATTTTTTCTGAAGTTTTCCTCAGTCGTAAAGGCGAATTCTTGGATTGAGCCACACTATCAGCCCTCGGACATACCTTCGAAACTATCCAAACACCCTAACATACCTAGTTCATCACTTCAAGAGGGGCATATCAGGTAAAGGTGGTGTGCACCCTATAAGAAAGATTCCTTCAAACGATTATTATAATTATTATTGATTATGTGTATTTATACTTTACCAACTTTGTTATTGTGTAAAAATGTATTAATTGTGTATTTCTTCCTACAAGTTCTAAATGTAAACATGATTGTACTAGTATTGTGAACATATTGTGCAACACACTGTATACACAGCTATAACAAATAAATGAAATGGGAGAAATAATGAAAGTGCTATTGAGAGTATACAGCACCTATCTCGTGTATCCGAGCTTGCCTGTCAGAGCGTGTTTGTCAGAGGGAAGAGCCAGCTCATAAGAGAAGCCCAGCGGAGTCGGGTGTCTTCTCAAGGGACAGACGCCAAGTGGACCTCTGAATGGGGTAGCCAGTCACGTTCTGCGGTCGACCTTGGCGCAACCACTGACGTTGAACAGGGTTGACGGCTCCGAAACCTTGACTTATACGACTACGAAAGTTGCATATTAAGAGCGAACACGCCTACAGAAGAGATTTGCTCAAGTAGAAGTGTTGTTACGCATATTGTTCTTGAGAAATACTGTATTGCAGTGTTCACTTTTATGTTCAACGTTGACCCTTTACGGCACGATTTGTACTCTTATTTTGTTATACACATGTATATATATATATATATGTTGAGACGTAAGTTTTCGTAGACAAACTGAGATGTTACAAAGGGTTTTGGGGTATTAGTCCACGATTTTTGAGGTTGTTTTTTAACATACCTTGTTTCACAACGTTTCGCCGACAAATGTTGCGGCATCATCAGGTGACAGGTCCGGGTCGCGTGTGTTGTCTTCGCGAACGCCTGTCACCTGATGATGCCGCAACATTTGTCGGCGAAACGTTGTGAAACAAGGTATGTTAAAAAACAACCTCACAAAACGTGGACTAATACCCCAAAACCCTTTGTAATATATATATATATATATATATATATATATATATATATATATATTTTCAGTGTAGTTTGTTTTAATTTTAATTATAACATTTTTTTACAATGATTCTGTGTCGAATGGTAACAGCTTTCTTTGGCTGCAGATACCGATATTTGTATTGTATTGTTATTTTTCAATTTGTGTATGTAAATATTGTTTGCTAAAGCCGTAATAAATATACAAGAACTTGTAGGACAAGTCACTGTCATACATGATTTACGCGTGGAATATTTGCTGGTGTTTATTGATTAATAAGGAGAGTGTCTTTGACCGTTAGTGGTTATAATTAATATGCATATCGCAAGAATGTGACACTTTCATCTTGGCAGCTAGGCTCGACGTTAGGTATTAGTCTGTGCTGCTCAGCGGGAGTTCAACAGTAACTAAAGCAGTTTGTCGTACTAGAAGACTTAATCTGAAGACCACAATACCTCGGCATAACGAGATGGTTATGTCACTAATTGGGGCGCGACGGGGGGGGGGGGGGGGAAGGGGGTGCTCGTACCCTTAGCGACGACGAGTGCATCTGCGGGAATCTCAGGACTCGACAATACGTCCTGATGCTTGAATCTATTCCACATCATTTGGCAACACTTCCTCTATCAATACCGTCTTAAATACATCAGAAATAACTTTTGAATGTATTCTACTAAAAATTTTCTTTTATCGGTATGATACAACTTGTGATTCAAAATCGGAATTTTTTTTCTTCAATATAGAAATAGCTGAATATAAATTGCTGAAAGCGGGGATATTATTTAATGTTTTGTTATTTTACACACAAACATTTGTATCAGAATCTAGCATTAAACAAATTACCATTGATACCACTTTTAACAAAGTAAGGAATAAATTAAAATCTGTTACATGGTACAATATTTACAGTCTGGATAGCTCAAAAAATAAATATAGAATAAGTTCAAATGTTTAAATATGTTCATGATTCACAAGATCATACGTTTGTGCACATGTGAGAAACCGTAAAGAACATGTGGCACCGCTTGATTGTGGCTGTAGGTCTGTATAACACTTGCTGACACTGTGGTTTACCTAGAGTGCGGTTCAACATTCCTTGTTAGCAAGACTCGGTGGAACGGGAGCGCGGGCCAACATTATAAGAAGCCAGCCAGGCCTCTCGGGATTAGTCTCAGTTTTTCTGAGCATCTTTTTTTGCGTGTTCGTTACACTCTTTAATTACTTTGCTAATCGTAATATGTTTTCACGGAACTATTTACTAAGATTGAGCAGGTGGGAATCAAATAATATAGTTTTGTAGAACAATCACTGACTAGATATGTTATTTTTTTTGAATGTAGATTGTCTTGTCCCCATTGGGTTCGATGTAATTTAAATCGCTAAACGTTTAGTTTCGATAATATGTAGGCAAAACACGTGTAGCTTATTTTGGTATTCAAGCATGTAAACTATAGAGTTCTGTATTGCGTTCTATCTCAGCAAGTTATACTACTACAACAAATACTCAATAGGTGGGCTAATCTATCGCAACTAGTTGGTAAGTCCTGTCAGGAATGGCCACACAAAATACAATTCAACTGCCTTATTGTGATTATTCAAGTTAATCTCAAGTGCCATCGGAAGACAAATTACCATAATAATTATTAATTAGTTGAGGGAAGAGAACTTAGCTAACATTAAGTCAACCATTCATCCGTTGCCAAATTGGTCTGACCACCGAGAACTTGTTCAACAACCTTCTGCTATGCTTACAGACTTGCCGGGTCTCGATGCGCTGTTCAATCGACTGGCTTGGTTTATTCTTTTTTGAATGGAAGCGCGGAGAAAAAGGTTGATTACTCTTGAGAATTTAGTACTGGTCACTTATTTTACACTAAACGACGCTAAGACAGTTGGTTATTTGAGAACACCCACGCACATAAAGAAGTACCATTATATTGTTAATGATCAACGCCCATGTTTAATAATAAGCATATTATATAATCACTCAATTATTGACATGTTAAAAGAACTAAAAATAAAAAAAAAAAATTGGTTTTAATGCGCCGAGTAGATTTTTCTTGTCGCTGAAACTCCCTTAGTGCGAACCCGGCGCCTCCACCAAAGACATAGTAATATTAGTATAAACTGACGCTAGCCAGCGGTATCATTTGTATGATACTAATATTAAAATTATCATTGTATTTATTATAACATGAAAATTTTTGTAATTTAACTGTAATACTCATTGTTTACAATACAATAAATCTTACAAATACAAGCTCTTAGCTTGGTACAATTGTATAATATAAACACAAACATACTATTAAATGGAAAATTTTAAGATAAAACGTTATTAGCAGGGTTCATTCATTATTATCTCCGTGCCTTGGCTAAGAATTATTTAAACATTAAGTTTATCTGCAAAAAATAAGAACGACAAGAAAATTCTCGTTCACAATACGACATATTGTCTCGTCGTCAATATAATTGACGTCTTCATTAAAAAAAAAAATCAAAATAATATCTGAAACTAATTCATTGCGTCATAGTTGCACTTTATAAATATTTCATGTAAGACATCGAATGTGTCATCAATGTAATTAGCAACGAATAATTATGACACTTATTGCAATGAATGATCATAACTTTTAAAGTAATCACAATTCAAATAATACAAAATGTGTTGCCAGCGAAATAATAGAGACCGTATTCTTGATGTAGTAGGTCCATATTTCAATTATTTTCTTAACATCTGAGTGTTTCGTTGGTTTCCAGCTTCTTGAGAAGTTTCACTAAAAACTGCTCCATTATGGCACGCCAGGGAATGTCAAGGGATGCGGTGGGAAAGGGAGGGGGGAGAGGGGGGGTGGGGGGGGAGAGAGGTTGCTAAGCGATCGCTAAGCGGCGCATAAGTCTCGTGCTTTCTAAACATGCTCGCAACTATGCCCGTGTGTATCCTGCTGTAAAAACTGTGTTCCCATGAAGTAACGAGATATATCATGAGCTTTTGGTCCAGTGGGCTTGTTTTCAATGAACTCTTCTACCAAAAAAACAAGCCCTCTTTACAAAGAGGTCAGTAAACAATACATTTCTTTTATGAAGTCACTGAGGTAACTTATAGGCTTGCATTGAAAAGAGTATGGGGTTATTCAGTCCAAAATGTTGTTTGAGTGGTTTTTTATCAGCTACACAAAATGTAATGTAATACCCTTGAACTTTTGATATTGCCGAAGCTTTAGTTATTATAATTTATAAACCATATTTTGCGTTAAAGCCTGATTCCTTCATGCTAACGTATGTCATTCTGCGGTAACTGAAGTTCTATACAGTCCTAGACGTCAACCAATTGTCTTCATACTATAACCTTAAAAAACAGCAAGCGTGTGTGTAGTAAACAATGATTTCTCGCATCCTGACGGGCATGGTTTCTTTATTTAATGTTGTCATAATTATTAATATTACCACTCATCGTTTCTATTATCATCGTTGCCACGACGAGACGCAAATCACAAATTTCATCATCGGTTTGAAAACAAAATAATCAATACCAAATAAAAAAAACGGATCACTATAACCTTCAAGTATTTAACTTAACAACTCTGCAGATAAATTTCCTGACCAATCGAAACATTTAACGGTGATATTCGCGAGAACGACCCAAAAAATGTGTATTACAAACAAAAGGTACGTACGAATGAACTTTTATGTGAACAAGTTTAGTAAGCAGCTGGATTGTCAACATGGTCTAGTGTGGAGTGGAGACTAAAGCGCATCTCTCTTGATTACTGAATCAAGTCCCCTGGCGTATGTTGTGTTCCAAAGAAGCCAGCTGATTGGATGGGTCGACTGACAACGTGTCCCGTGACAATTTAGCGTCCCTTGTCCGGTGCATCTAGATTCATTCATTCATTCCACTCGTTAGCTTGGTCGACAATAGCTCGTCCGTAATACCTTACGACGCAATTACTTCCACCGACTGACATAAAGTGACCCCTCCCCCCCCTCCCCCCTCCTCACCCCCCCTCCTCCCCCCCCCCCCCGGCCATAACCAGCAACGGTCTAATTGCAAGTGAACCTATAGTTCATAGTGAACACAAAGCAAAATGTTTTTTTCCAAGTGGAAAATAAGAACGAACAAAATATCTACATTTTACTCGTTCTGATACTAAATAAAGAATGCAAGGGATATTTCCTAATGAGCTTAGTGCAACACAAGCAAAGTACAGAAATAAACAAAGCGTTATCCCACACCCCCCCCCCCCCCCCCCCCCGCCATATACCCTTTTCAACCTCTTGCTTGTTCCAGTTTTACTTTGAGAAATCCTTCGGTACAATAGTACAAATCGGCCACGACCGTACATAGCATCCACAGTTCGGTTTGGAAAAATTAATGTGGACAATGATATATTAAGTAGTATAGCCAATGTGGGCATTTGAGAAGCAGAAGAAGAAGAAGAAGAAGAAGAAGAAGAAGAAGAAGAAGAAGAAGAAGAAGAAGAAGAAGAAGAAGATATATTAAGTAGTTCTAAGTAGATTTTAATAAGGTGAACACATGGAAATACTTGACATTTGTGTCCGTACAACATGTTTATGCCGGTTTTGACCGAGTTTGTATGTATTGCAACAATAAAATAATAATAATAATAATAATAATAATTTTAAATATCTGTAGTACAGAAACAACGTTGAAAACAATACCATGTCAAAACAACCGACGTAAGTTTACGCTTGGATAGAATGTATTATAATAAACGAGACAATAATTGATAAGTTACCCAAGTGGATCGAAGAGGTATACCCAGCGTCAGCACCGCGCTCGATTAAAGAGCCTAAATCACCTCAAGAATGCTGTACACTACACTGAAAAAGTAAGAATACTTCCCCTCTAGTATTGTGAGCACTATACATACTACATGATAAGTATTTATAATAATAACATTATGAAGGAGGTAGCTGTTTTTATAACGTGTAGATTTAATAAACAAAATAACAACCCTGCAAATAGTATTAAAAATATAAGACCTCGTCTAGTCTCAGCCTTTCCTGACAATTACTTTAGAACAGTCTCAGTTCCGCTCGGCGACAAAGATACAACTTACACCCTCCTTTGAGAGGATCATGGGATTGCAGGCCCACAGATTTATCCGTTCGAGTGGTTTTAAACTGTGCCCCCCCACACACCCCCCCCCCCCCGCCATATACCCTTTTCAACCTCTTGCTTGTTCCAGTTTTACTTTGAGAAATCCTTCGGTGTTGTGATTTCTATTGGTTGACTTTTCTTAACATGATTTCTGGCAGGATAATTATCTTTCGCAAACATTTAATTTATAATGTATAAGGCACTAGGTGGCGCTAGTTACATAACATAATAATCATTGTTTCTAATTATTATTAATGTACGCTATCGTTTTGACGTTATGCCAACGGAACACAAAACAACTCTGTATTAGTCGCATGGTGATATAATGAAGCGATTATTTTACTTCATATTTACAATTTAGAAGTTGCAATTTAAAAAATGTATTGTGATTTTGAAACATGCTTTTTAATGCTCAATATCAAGAATACATATTATTATAAAATTACTATATTATGTTGATATGAATATAAAATCCTTGTAAGAGCTTTTGAAGTGTGACCTTCCCGCTCTTGGGCGGGTAAATTTCAATAAATACAATTATATCCTGAACGGGTACAATATATAGAAATATTGAGAAACGAGGTGAAAGTGAACCAGAGAGGTGATTTGAAATGAAATGATATTTCGAGGCTGGCGCACACATTTTGTTTCATTTTATACATTGACATCGATCACAGGATTAAAATCGAATGCAGTTTATAAATTGCACGCCAACCCTGACACAAATTGAGAAACTTTTTTCATCCAGTTTGTTGATCTTGCGAGAACACCTTTACTTCGTTCTACACAATTCCAACATTAGGCTGCGTTCTTGAGATAGAACTAAAACATTATTTGGATAGGTGATGGTATTGGCTGAAGTCGCACCAGTGACAAAAGTAATGCTCACAAATTGCAAATTATAATAAAATATAATAATTTATATTAGTATCTAAATTATTGTTTATAAATAAATAAACAAATAAATAAATAAATTCACATTTCGAGTCTACCCACTCAGTAACGAAACTGATTTTCAGTGGATGACTTTAATTTAAAGCAACTAAACCAACCCTGTAGGCTACGAACACCATCGACGAGTAAGCGATAACCAATCAAAGATCGATATTTCAAATACGAAACATATGAATTAGTGATTGGACAGTGCGAACACCTGCGGACAAATGTCAGAATCAACAAGGCCGATTCAGAACAACTTTGAATTTATTGAGTGCTTCGTTGCTAGGACGGCTCCAAAATCACCGTTTACTTATTCCTAAGACAAGAAGCAATGGAACTGAATCCTTAATAGAAAGTTAAAAAAACTTCTGCCCGAACCGGGATTTGAACTCGGGACCTTCTGCATTGGAAGCAGAGACGCTAACCACTGGACCAACGAGCCACCTAAATGTTGGCATTATCTAATTGTGAGAAATATGCAATATGTTATCAAAACAATATTGTTATTTTTAAAACAGACACATGGCAACCAAGCACTTAACACTAACAGTCACAATGTGAATGATTTCCATGTTTTCTTCGTTGCCCTTAAGTGTGTTACTTGTTCACATTCTTCAGCGAATTCTGTTTAGTTTCTTCATAACATGGTGTGTGAGTTGAACGTTTAATTTATTCTTGTTGTAGGATAACGCGTATTACTTAAATCTCAACAACACAACAAACTGGTCCGAGAATATACCGTGAGAGAATAAAACCTCAGAAAACCGATGACAAAAGCCACTTTTACACGATTAGGCTCCTTTATTTGTCTTCCAAAAGCAGCAGCGAAAATTACTCACGGAATTGTCGGTTATTTTCTTTTTGGATTCTGATTGAGCTTTCCTTTGGAGTTTTTAGATTGGTTCTTTCATCCTACTCCCACCTTAACAAGCAAATTACGTTCACAAAGAAGCACAAATCCGTTTCAGCAAAGCGTCCAGTTTCCTTCTGCACTGCAGTGTGAATCTGCTGTTGTGAATCTTGATTTCATTTATTTTACTGTTATTTATATTAACAGGAATTTTTTTCTTGTGTTTTTCTTTTGTATTAAAAAGTCAATTGCTTCTTAAAGAAAATACATAGCGCCCTGAAGCTTACCAGGGTTGCAGATGTTACTGAATGATCGAGTCCCAGTGGGTGGTGAATGTGGAATAATATATTGCCATCACCATCAGTTTTATAAACTAGTTTGAGAGAAATACTATTGTTGTATACCTACATCTCATTGGATGCAAAGCAATTTTATCAAATTGTGAAGCTGTACTTCATCCAAACATCTGCGAGCAACTGAATGAATGGCTAAATCTTAAGCAGCACAAAGAATACGTTCAAAAGAAAAGCGCAGATTATGATTCGAGAGAATAAACGAGGTCATAAGTTATTATCAAAACTGCATTGAGGTTGTAAAGACTCCAATTATTGATAGCGTGTGAAAGTTTCTTTTTCTTTGCAAAACGAAAAAGTAATTTGTTTTATTCGTACCGAGTAAAGACCGAGTAAATTGTAAGAAACACAATCATGTGGCTTTTATTACGGAGATGCAAATAAACCATTTTACCTAATGCATGCTAAAGAATTTACGTACCTATTATTGAATTTGTCGTTTAAAATTACATTTTTCTTATCATGACCTGCATTCTTAACAAATATCTTCCAAATTGCTTTCAAAATATCTTCATTCAGCCTTCCCGCGAGAGAGAGAATTTTGTATATATATTTTTTAAGAATAACGTTGGCAAGGGAAAGGAATTTAATGAGGTATTGTATTTTGGTTCAATCATTATTATTTACCTGGGGCAATGTGAAGCTATATGATGTTTTAGGTAGTCTCGTCCTATTTGACTGTTCACAATGTTGTAGGTATATTTCTGAGATTCGTATATCCCATCTAACATCACTGAATTCACTGTGTATACTCGCGTCATCACATCAATTCCCATGTTCCAAGTACCAGTTTCTTATTTAGCTGTTTGTTTTGGCGTTTCACCACGTTGTTGCACGACAAATAATGTCAACATGGGTTTATTGTTTTGTCATTTACTAGTTTTGCTTCATTTCCACAACATCTTTAGTGACGTATAACGACATGGGCATAAGCCCTCTGCCCGTTTAGCGGTAATATAGAGAAACCTAAGTTATACAGGTCTTATAAACATGTGTATATGACTCTAACGCGGGAATTTGTGCCCGATGTTTAACATGTGCCCCACACCAAACGCTAAATGGCGATTTAAGACACGGAAGGTACCGCGATCTGTAGGAGTCATTGCCACATCAGTCCTGTAGTAATACCCACATTACACGGTTCAATACTTTCGTCAAACTTATTGAATTCATCAAGGACAAAAAAGCATCAATTAATAGAAGCTACATTGTTGCAGTTTTTTAACAAACTGTTTTTGATTCGCTTTTGTTCTTGAATCCAATAAGTTTGACGAAAGTATTGAGTCGTGTAATGTTGGCATAATACCCGAACCACAGTTGTATGCATCGTGGTCGGGATCTGGATCGGGATCGGGACCCGGATCGTAATCATACATTTTCTCATGTTAAATCATTACATTATGATTTTGTTGTAAACGGTGCCATAATAACCATATAAATGAACTTTTTTACGATTTCCAGATTACGATTTTGATCACGATGCCGACAATAATTGTGGTTAAGGACTACAATAAGGCACATCATCACATTTAATAACTATATTTCACGCCCTCGCCAAAAACAAATTTCAAATCACTTAGAACAAAATAATATGATTGCTCCCAAAATAAAAGACTCAAACTACATTTGCGAGTCGCTATTTCATTTGATAAAAAGAAAAAAAAACTAAATTTCTCTGCGGCTGACATAAAGTGGTATTGTCTTTGTTTCTCGTCGGAGCCGGGCAAGGTATGAAGGCCAGTTAACTTATGAGTTGAGCGCCCGTTTTGCCCTTTTGGCCCTCCGGCCCCGAGCCACTATCTTCGCCCCTTGCACGGGCATCGATAAATCAGCGAGCGCGGGAATGGATCACGCCTGGAAACTCTTCCTCGTAAAAACCCCCAGCCTAAATGTATGGGTCTTGGCGATACCAGAGATATGTAGCTTCCACTCCTGACCACCTTCGTCTCCTCTCTTTCCCAATTTTCTCTCTTTCTATCAACGTTTGTTTAGATTGCGTATATCTGAAATTATCTTCCATTCATGTTCGTCAGATCCGCTTATCGGCGAAGCTCAAAGCTACCTTCAGTCTTATCGGGGTTCTAGTCTGCGGGAACAATTAAAACAGATTAATTGCTTCATGCAATATCGCTCAGTGTTGCCGATAGACCAGAGCGAAAGACTCTACCAATAGAGCCAGATAACTGGGACCGAAGATGATATTATGTGCGACGCAGGCCCACGCTATAATCGAGTTCGCTATTTCAGTAAATTGTATTTATCACGAGATATTTACGAAAATACTTTCATAAAATGAGCTAATATTGAACGGGAAATGGAACACTAGCTAAGTATTTTAGTTACATACATTAAAACGTTTTTTTTTAATAAGATGTAAACTGTTAACTCATTGAACTTCTTAGTTGTACATATATATGATTGTATACATTTTCTTGGTTATATAGTTATATATTTATATTTAATATGGCAGGCATGGCATTATGTTCATGTTACACGTGCTTAAATACCTCTTGGTATTATAGAAGATTGCATCTGGTTGTCGCTATTGAAATCGTCTTTTTGTACTGTAGATCCACAGCTAAGTTCCAACAGTACCGTATTGGTTAGTTAGGCGTTTGTTTATTTAATGTCATACCTATTCGGTTATAAAGTTGGAATAAAAAAGAGAACAACAAAAAATCAATCTGCCTTCTCCCCTCCCCCCAATATTATACACATTTTCAGTATTTTCATATTTTAGTATTTATTTCATTTTCAGTTCAGTAGCATTTTCAGTAGCTCATATACTGAAATACAATTTTCGATTCTATTTCAATTTCAATTTTTTTCATTTTCAGTAGCTCATACACTGAAATACAGGCACTGTGCGATGAACCCCTTTGCACGGGCGGGTTATTATCTTCATTAAACCTCACCTCAAGGAGTTTGGTATTCCTGTATTCCGGCCCTGACAGTTAGATCTCTACCGTACAAGGTGGAGGGTCCGAGTCACTACTCCAATAATCCTGATGGAATTGTTTTAAGTATTCCTGGCAGCCTTGAATAGAATTTTTGGAGCCCACGGGCATCGCCCCCCCCCCCCCCACTAAAATATCTTAGTTTCGTAAGCTATTCTATCTGATCTCTGGTCAATAACATCTTCTGAGCAGCCTCACGTATCAATCAAAACTCTCACTAATCAATCAAAATCAGAGGATGTCATATATTATTGAAGTGTTCTGATCAACGCACAAGATATGTTGCATCCTTTCAGATAACTGAATAATACATGCAGGCTTTCATAACGTGTATATCCATGAATCATTTCAAAATTTGATTTACTCATCATAATTTTTAGCTGCCTACGATGAGCCAGCCTTTTTAACAATAAATGTTTTCACTTCTGGCTCATATTCGATTCGATCATATTCATATTATGTATTACGGTAGGCATCATTGTAATGTAAGTGTTAGTGTTTATATATCGTAGTTTTATTCTAGTATTATTTAGAGATAGGTTGACATAATATTATTAATGGTTGTAAGACACAATGTGAATGGATCTCAGGTCCGCTTCTTACATCCAATTTATAACTAGACTGCTGCACAAATAAAATGTAACTGTTTATGTTATGAATAAATAAATAATAATAATATTGAAAGATATGGAAGAGTGGTTGTTGAAAATAAAGAACAATAAACGCGTAAACTGAACGTACCCACCGTCATTACACTATAGATAACATACTATACAAAACAATTAATATGACTGCATTATTCCACACCAAAGTAATAAATGTATGCACATTATCCTATAATATAAGTCGTGTCCCAATTTGTTCCCAAGCACGAACATCAAATCAAGCTTTAACCTGTAACAGCGGGGACACGTTCATAAGAAAGTTGTATCTCTTTGCGTTGCAAACCTCGACTAATTAGGACTTAAAATTCAAATATTCGTTCCAGCCAACTCTTTCCTTGCATAATATGATCTACTATTCTTAACTCAGCTGACATCTTCATTTCATTAAAATTAGAAGCTCTTCACAATTACCCTTGTAAATAACTTAAAAGAACTTTCACTAAAAGTGAAGATGAAAGTCATGAAAAAGGTACATTAAATTAAAACAAAAACATAATGAACAAAAGTTTGAAAAGTTTACGTTGTAAATGTGGTAAGTCCCTGGCAAAGAGGAACTCATCTTAGATCTACCTTCTGTGACATACACAAAGCACAACATTCAAACAGGTTGGACTGAATTATTCAAAAGCTCTCTTTCCATCGAAACATTATGCGATCCACAGATGTGCCACGAAGGAACCAGTAGTGGCACCGTGGCACCGTGGCACAGTGGCACGAGATAATTTCCGGTCATCTTGAACGCCACCATGAACGCCCTCCGGTTTCACCTTAGCTGACTTCAAACAGTCGAAAAAAAAATGGGTCTTTGCATTGATTATGTATTCGGACGTTGGTAGTAATAGAAGAACAATATATGATATCTCCTAAATAAACCATAATAAAATTCGCCACCTATAAAAAGCATCTAGTATCTTGAATTGATTACCTTCTAATCCACAGTAGAAGTTAAGACTGAGAATATTCACATTAACATAATAGTTAACAAAATATTGAATTGCCACAATTTAAAAATAATTTTGGCTTACCACAATGAAAACAATTATTATGAATTTCTTTGATTCATTACTTATTATCCTAATATAACATTTATTAATATTGAGCATACAAATTTATGATTATGAACTTTAAAGCATATCATAAAATATGATCAATAATAATAATAATAATAATAATAATAATTATAATAATAACAATAATAATAATAATAATAATAATAATAATAATAATAATAATAATAATAATAATAATAATAATAATAATAATAATAATAAAAAAAAAATAATAATAATAATAATAATAATAATAATAATAATAATAATAATAATAATAATAATTATAATAATAATAATAAAAATAATAGTAATAATAATAATAATAATAATAATAATAATAATAATAATAATAATAATAATAATAATAATAATAATAATATTAACAAAAGCATTTCCAAAACCGATTAGAAGAAGGCTGTTAGTGTAACGATAATACTTAGACATGTGTCCCGCTTGCTGTGCTGAAAGCTATTTCACGGGCGAGCGCAATGCTTAGAGGGCCTGACATGTGCCGTCGCGACTATATGCGCCTCTTGGGTGCGATATCCACGGACCAAGTAAACACAATCATCTTGAGCCGACACATGCACACATCTAGTCATTTACCCAATATTGGACACGTCCACTTCATGGTAAGCCTTCACTTCGTACGGCTATAATTGATATGACGCTTGGCCTCTTGGCCTTTATGACTAAGGACAACCTTGGAAGTAACATTCAGTCAGGATTGCCGGTGACCACTGACATTTAAGCAGCAACTTCCCGAATTAGAGTGTCGCGTCTCACGGCTGTATGTTTACCTACCTTGTGGAACACCCAATTTCGATATGTTTAAATTACTTTAATTGCCCTAGAAGAAAATCTAAAATGTCATTCAATAGGGCACTAGCAACACCAAAAGACAACAATGAAACAAATGAATTGAATCGATGGACAAACAACAAGCTGTCAAAAAATAGTTTCGTCTGATTTTGGAAAACAAAACAAAAAACAAACAAATACACATACAAAACCTTCACTTAGTTGTTGTCTATCATTAAAAATTTTAAATGGCGAGCAGTTACTTTTGCTACACTAGTTTTTATTTCTATGGTTGCAATGTTTATTATTTTGACAGCTGATGGTTTGTCCATCAGTTCAATTCATTTGTTCCATTGTTATCTTTCGGTGTTGCTTGTGCCCTATAGAGAATTTAATGCTATTTCTTACGAATGGTTTTGTATTCCAATAAATATTTCCGTCTTTCTGATGTTCTTAATTAGGTGTGAAAGGTGTCCAGTAACATCATATTACAAAAGGTATAATTAAGAACACCCGAAAAACGGAAATATTGATTAGAACAAAGAAACATTAATAGGAAAGAGAAAATAATTTTTCTACAGGATGAATGACATATTTTAATTTACATGTGGGACATTGTTAGCACATTTAAAAGCAATTTTAACAAACCAAAATCGAAAATTCTGCAGACAAGGTGAACACAGCTTTACCGCTGAGTTATTTATTTATTTTATTGTAATTAAGGCCAGTGTAGGGTAACAAACGCCCTCTTTAGCCTGATGAGTGATGATTGATGAATGACAATGAGGAAGGGAGGAGGGGAAACCTGGTACGGGCACGTAGCCTACTCCTGTCGAAAAGTACCAAGGGGACTGTCGGCTTTACGTCCCATCCGAAAGGACGGTGTTACTTTGACTAGTCATACAGGTTACTCCATTAACCTAGACTGCCGAGCAGTTGACGAGAAGAACGAAGCTGTTACACAAGCTTTCGAACCCTCCAATCTGTTCTAACCAACAGTAACTAGTGTTTCAGAGGCGAGTGGTCACCCATCCACCTCCTGACCTAGCCCGAGGTTGCTTAACTTCGGTGTTCGTATGGGAACCGGCTAAGCGACCGCGGCTAAACCGTTGGCTTTACCGCCGAGTTATATCTTCATCCGTAGAGGAGAAGAGGATGCTTCGTTATCACAATGATCGAACGAACAGTATATGGTCTCTGTCTAGCTGTAGATCTGTACTGTTCTACACTACAAAGCTCGTCCATGCAAAGGAGTCTCTTCATAAAGGTGAGGGGTCGTCCGTTGAGAGCAAGATTTCGAATGTTATTATTGAGTGTGTAAAATAAACAGTCCTCTACAGGGAAGATCAAGAGAGAACGCAAACATTTGCCTGAATTTATTACAAGAAAAGAAGGTTATTGTTGCAAACAAGAGAATATTGAGAAGTTCCAAGATAAAACAAATGTTTCAGCTTGCGAGAAAAACAACGCTTATATAGGAAATAGGTTAAGTTGGTTCCGACAAGAGAAAGCTAAGCCACTGTGGCGTTGCAATTGGTTCCTATTCACTGTCTTACTTGGTACAAACAAAGTGATTCGAGATTGAGATTGTTCATCTTCACACAAACGACTAACACTGTCGTATAGGCCGCAATCTCAGGGACATTTGATCTGAACAATACAAAGTGTTCGCGTAAACTCACAGTTGAACTAGGCTTTTAGGTACAAGGATGTTAATTACAGTTATCAGTTATAAATTTTGACTGTATTGCAATCGCAATAAAATGAATACTATCATATCAAAGGGTAATTAATTTTCTAACTATGCATTAGAAATTCGAATAAACAACGTTGCAACATTTCGCTCTGTTGCATGTTCAAGTTCGGCAAACTATAGTTAGGTTACGAATCAAAAAAGAATTATTTGTTACATATGGATAACATGGCACGTTTTATGAATTTTCAACATGAACGTTAGAGTAATTTTCTTCTTTGAAAGAAATTTTACTCGGTTATAGTGACATTTTTCAGTAAATACAAAACTTAAAAATTTCACAAAACAAAATGTGTAATTTTGTATAATCAACCAAACTTCGTTTTTTTTATTACGTTCACTTTGTTTGTGTCCAGATTTACAAAACAACCGATTGGTTATCGCTCACTCGTCGATGGTGTTCGGAGCCTACAGGGTTGGTTTAATCGCTTTAAATTAAAGTCTCCCACTGCAAATCAGTTTCTTTACTGAGTGGCTAGACTCTAAATGTGAATTTATTTTAATTTTATTTATTTAAATATGTAGCTTGCTTTTAAGTGTTCAACATTTGAGTATAAAGT
Organism: Isoperla grammatica; assembly: GCA_945910005.1. NCBI lineage: Eukaryota > Metazoa > Arthropoda > Insecta > Plecoptera > Perlodidae > Isoperla > Isoperla grammatica. The sequence goes on from OX246745.1 coordinate 10,217,638, forward strand.
TTCGATGTAAAAGGGGCAGTAAAAGCCAACGCAAGCAGTGAATATGTCGGGCCAGTAAGAAACAACCCGGCCAGCCAGCTCGCACTGTTGAAGAACTACACAACACTATAGAGCAGTTCACGCTTTCACTTTGTTGGTTTGTCTTCGGTCGTTGATTTTACGCTCGGTTACCCTGCGAAGTGAGCAAGGAGGCAACACAATACAGACAATGATTATACTTAAACAGGAATAATCATGGCTGCTAAGCGATTCTGTATGGGGCTCGATTGGCTATATTCTTTAGGAGATGCCGGTGTGTCGATGCAGTGTTGTGTACATCATTTAACAAGTTCATCTCTAACTTATAATATAAAAAACAGTTAACATAAAATAAATATTGATTTATTTTATACCCTCAGAATTGATTTAATAAATTAAATCCATGCTGTTCTACTTAAAATTATGAAAACTGATTTAGACAATATTATACAATTCGTGTAAATTACGTTATACCAATTCCAGTTTAAAGTTTTAGTTACCATCAGTTAGTATTAGGACTAGTCATTGTTCCTTTTTAAGCAATTACAATATTAACGGAATATATCGGAAACTAATTGGCTTTCTTCAACTGGCAAGACAACACTGACATACCACATCAACAACACCTGCTCTACAAAGTTTCGTTTTACTATAATGTATAAGTAATTGTTTATATTGTCACTAACGCCCTCACTGAACCAGCGGAGCTGCAAGAGTGTAAAACATCTTTGACATAACTCAACATTCTGCCTACTCAGTAAATCATAAAGGTTCGCAAAGTATTGACTGATCGTAGATCTTTTAAAGTCGATCGATGATAACTGCACATGTAATATAAATCATTCAAATTGTATGTACTGCAAGTTGAGATTAAGCTTGTGAATATTGTAGACAAAAATATGCACCTACCGCTATTAGTTTTTTATTTATTGAGTGTTGAAATGCGTTGGAATTCCCTATGTTATACATTATAACTGAACAAAAACATACACTTTCAATCGTATAACTTTGCGTAGCACCTTCAAAAAGTAATATATTGTAACAAATTTTCGTCCTTAATGTAGATAACTTCATGACTAGCATGAATACGTTTGAAAAAGATGATCGAACGCGATCCATTTTCGAGATATTCACGTTGGTGTGTCAATTTTACTTCAAATCTACTCAAATTAGAAACTATAAATATACTTTATTAATAAAAAAATATATATAATTTCAAGAAGTTCAGTATTAAATGCTACTCACATGTAATAATCCTTGAAATTCATAATTTAGAATTAAAAAAAGTATTTTTTCATGTCCATTTAATTTGAATAGTTTAGTTGTTGTATTGAATGGGTAGTTCACTTCATCGATCGACTTTAAATGCACAGCTGTTATATAATTATTATTGTACAAGAACGTCTCTCTCTGAACATCGGTAGCCGTGCCTGAGGTGACTAAAAATAGCGATACTGTAGAGTTATTTCGTTGCGTCGCTAAAAAAAAGCAATAATTATTATTGACTAGACTGCTTCAAAGTTCTACAATACCGTATGGGTAAATTACTTGATTGCTTGCTCAGACAATACACTTCATATACTGTACTTAGTATTGTTGTATAAACATGGCAATTACACATACCCACGTCTTCTATTGAATCATTAATATACGTGTAATTCCGTAGTGTAAGGAGTGTTGGGCCGAGGACCTTAAATCGTAACTATCTCAAACAACCTGGAGTTTCTCGCAGATTTGTTTATATCTGCTAATAGAGGGCCCAATGCCAATTAAGACAGTCCATACATGGCAATAAAACATACTCATGTCTTCTATCAAATAAAAAGTATAGCGTAATTAGATAGTGAACGAAGTGTTGTGCAAAGGACTTATAACATAAATATCTCAAATACAGTGGAGATTCTGGCAGTTTTGATTATATCTGCCAATAGAGGATCTAATGCCAATTAAGACAGAGTATACATAGTAATTAAACATACTCATGTCTTCTGTCAAATCAATAGTAAACGTGTAATTGAGTAGTGTAAGAAGTGTTTTTCAAGGGACCTATGCACAGAATTATCTCAAACAAGGTGAAGATTCTGGCAGTTTTGATTATATCTACCAATAGATTACCTAATGTCAATAAAGACAGAGTATACATGGTAATTAAACATTCTTATGTCTTCTGTCAAATCAAGAGTATATGTGTAATTGTGTAGTAAAAGAAGTGTAGCGCCAAGGTCCGTTGTGTTTAGAATGTCGGACTGAACACGATATTTTTTTTACAAGATTCTTAACAACGTGGTTAGTCGGCCTTTCATGCCGACGCGAAAAGCAATTAAGAATATCCTTACTCTGTTCACCGCCAGACTTAGTAAGGCTTTAATGAATTTTGGCGCCATCTAAAATCCATTCAATAGATTGTTATCCGAGTCTAGTTGAGTTGTACTAAATCCATACACAACGTAATTGTCTCACTAACATCGAGTAACGAACATTTCAACATCTGCTAATGTCACATCTTGCAAGAAATATAGAAGAATATTGTTCATCCATCAAAACCTTAATTGAGTTTTCTGTGACAATGCACGTCTGATACATTCTCGTCCAATATCGCGCAGCTTTGAAGAATTAAAAGCACAGCTGAAAACACAACTTCAGTAATCAAGTCTGTGTACCAGGAGTGTTACAATAAATAATAAGAAGCTTCTGAAGCAAAGTATATTTCATTATTACTCTGGATCAAATAAGGTTTAGATAGAATATACAGAGTATCATTCGCTCGCAAGAACGACTACTTTACAACAGCTGTCAATATGGCATAAAATGTACTTAACTTTTAAATTTCCTTGCAAATCCCTGCGGGAGACATGCTCCACTTTTATTGATAACTTATTTTGCTTCACAGAAACAACTATCGCGCTTCTAGCTGATGGATTTATTTATTTTTTGTTTCTTTGCAATTTTATAAACCCAATAGAAAGTTCAAATTATTTTTTGATTCAAGATAGTCAATATTTCCTATTTGAAATGTTGATATACCATTTCATCAACCCTATTTTGAATTTCAATGACAAACTAATATTTATCGTACATTTAATACCCACTATCTCATTTATTTTGACCAGTTGGCAGCACGTTCGATTTTCTGTTATTTTCATCTTTCTCGCTAACACGGCGCTATACCTAGGACTCATATCTCAGACAAGACAAGTCAGTGGTCGTGGTACTAGGGTAACACATCTACTTGGATATATATATATATAAATATATATATATATATATATATATATATATATATAAATATATATACTTTAAACAAGACTCAAATAAGAAGTAAATATTCGCTTTATCCCTAAAGAGATTTTGTAATTAGTTGTTATTTAATTAATGTAATCATATAATTGTTTCTACAATTAAACTGAGGACTTTAGACGCTTGTGTTGTGCATGTTAAGTTAATCGAATTACACACAACCAAGTTGGTTTAAAACTATCAAAATAAATTAAAAGCGAAGGTTCGGTCAAAACTAAACAGCATGTGTTGCTAATACCGTGTTGCTTAGTAAAGCAATTGATTAGAGCAATGTTGCAACATTATATATCACATAATAATTGAATGATAATAATAATAATAATAATAATAATAATAATAATAATAAAAATAATAATAATACAAATAATAATAATAATAATAATAATAATAATAATAATAATAATAATAATAATAATAATAATAATAATAATAATAATAATAATAATAATAATAATAATAATAATAATAATAATAAAAATAATAATAATAATAATAATAATAATAATAATAACAATAGTAATAATAATAATAATATATAATAATAATAATAATAATAACAATATTGCCTACTGTACTATAATAACAATACTGACTTCAACAAATGTTTTATAATATCCAGAAGCAACTAATATGTAATACATTGTTTGGATGAAGAGAAAGCAACAGTTGAACCTAAGAGGACTGGTTGATATGTATGACGCTCAGTTTCAGTTCAGTAAGTTAATATTATTAATTATTGGGCGTGAAGGAAACCAAACGTCCTCAACAAAATATGTTACAAGATTAAAATGTTCGGTAACAAAAATAATAAAACATCCGTTTTATCATATTTCATCAAAAATAATCCACATTGTGCGACGCATCAACACAACTAAAACCAAAATGGTCCACAAAAGAATGAAATATTAGGTTATAAACCCAGACAGACTCAACTCAGCCCCTGAGAAACACTCGAGGGAGAACGACTTAAATAATATGTAGGCCTAATAATGCACTTAAGCTTAGCACGGACAAGGCCTAATCTTACAAATGTTTAACCGGCTTGGATGCATTTTTCGTTTTCTTCATAATATAAGCACACATAATCATTAACCATTTACAACCTTATCTTGATATATTTTGGTATTGCGTAAATAACGCGTAACTATAAATGCACAAGTATCAAATTCAATATTTATCAAGATTGTTTTAAATTTAAAATGGGATTTCAGCACTTTTAGGGAGAATTTTGATAAATTAAGGCACATTAAGGAATGAGGAAGTAGAATATAAATCAATTCGAGTATGAGTTGGAAGAAATTGAATCATTGAAAGTGCACAGCTATCGGATTCATCTAAATAATTCACGTTGTCATTTTACTATCTCGTTCCCCAATATCATCAACACAAAGACAAAAGAGTTGATGATTTCAGATATCAAACAAATAAGTCGTGAAGAATTAAAACCACAGAAGGTGCATCTAGTTTGTTCGCCGATGATCTTAGAAATTAATTTCTCTTTGTTGAGGAGCCCATCCTGTGAGAGTGGCGCATTGAGTAGTTGGACGAGACGAGATTTTAAGCAGCGCGTGTTTTAAACGGTGAGAGAGGCGTAAATGCTTTCGTACAACGAGGTTTTAACCGCCGTTTGCAATAAATTGTTCTCTTCATTAAAGTCCCGTGGACGAATTTCGCACTGCAACGACTAAATTAAACTTCCCCAATTTTGAGTTTTAAAAGTTCACTTAATTCAGTTTTTCTGTTCAGTAATCCAATTTTAATCTTCTTGCTACATTAAAATAAATAACCGTATTATCCAAAAATGTAAACTTGTTTACAAAATTAATTATTATCAAGATTAATTAAGAAATGTATTAATCATTATCGTCCTGAATTAAGAGTGATAATATGGTACAGAACAATTCATCCATATTAGTATTATCTCGCGAGATTTATGTAGACTCGTTTAGCATTGAGAGTTGAATGTATTGTTTCATAATGGGACCACTAAATTCTCTGACTCTGTTAAAATTTTATAAGCACCGTTAAAAACATATCCACTTTTAGTAATACCTCTACATATTGAAATAGTATTAATATTGCGCTGAGTTGTTCAAATTTCTCCCTTTACTCCTTTAGTTTCCCGTTCATTTTTAATTCTGTTACGTTTAGTTCGTTAGGTGTTCTGAAGTTGTTGGGGTGATTACCGACTACATTAAAGAGTCCACTTGCAAAAGAGAGATACAACATTCCACTGTTTATCGCTAAGCGTTGTATATTACTGCGTTCGTTCAGACAAGAATTATGTAGAAAACGAAGCCGTTTCATACCAGCCGTTAAAACGTCTCGCTTTAATCACTGCGAGAGAAAATTAGATCTTAAATGTTGAACACATTTTTGTGAATAGCTACCAAGCTCTCCTCGACTCGAGCAAGGAACAAGAGAGAGCCGTGGTTCTAATTCCTTTATAATTCACTAAATTACGCCCAAACGGGATCCTTGTAATGAAGATTTTCGGTTTATAACAGTCGCAGATTATGTGTACCAACCATTGGTAATAAAAACTTAGATTCAGTTTGTTATTATTTGAACAAAACTTTTCTTAATCTTTAGCTGTAAAACTTGACTATGAAGAAGAATGTTAATACAAATACTTTCTTTAAACGTTAATTCTTATCAATCACAGTCTTATTTAAAGAACAGTAAATTTCTTTTGAACATCTTTTTTCTACCCAAAAATTACTAAGTACACACATCACAAACAATAAACATATTATACAAACTTTCATTTGTTAAATGTTTAAATTTGTTTTACATTACGTTTCTTTGTGTATAATGTGAAATTATTTTCATTTTCCTCCTCAGTGGGCCAATTTTGTAACTTAATAGGATACACATTGAACTTGACTCTTGACGATTAAAACAGGGTGATCAAAGATTATAATAGCCTCATGTGTGTGCAAAGCCATATTCTACAATATGATATCTATCTTGAACCAACATAACGTTTAACACTGGTTTAGGTGGAAAGTGGTGGTTGGGGGGGGGGGGGGGGGCGGGCATCGTGTTACTCCGTATGCTCGGACTGACGTATCCGTTGCCACCATAACCAACAACCTCTTCTGCCTCCTGAGTTCCTACTTCATCTGTGACTGGAAGGTACACATACTCGTTATAATTACATATACATCTAAATTACTCTAGGTTCAATGTAAAAATGTTCAGCATTTTGATACCAATATGTCATCAGAGGTATTTGGCTGTCTGAACCACCATTAATTTTCGATTTCGATTTTGTTGTAAAATAACTCAAACAAACCCATAACTATGAACAAGCTTCGATTAACTATGTTGTTCGTTGGAAGTTCCCAATTTCCCCGGCTAAGCTCTATTAAATGTAACTCCGTCATCGCTCTTCCCATACCAGCTCAGTTGTTTGTATCACTTTGAGACAAGCAAGAGTAGTGCGTCTTGCTTCCCTAAGGGGCAGCCAATACTTGATTACTGGGCGCAGGTGTAGTTCGCGGCGCCGCCGCCAATATTAGTTGTTAGTACCTTTGTTTGACTGCGCGGGACGGGCGATTCAACGGCAGCACTCAGCTCAACTCGTCGAGCATTTGTCTCTTCACCTTCGCCTAGAAAATGGTAAATATAAATTCCCCAGGCGACCCACTCGAGAAACAAACTTTACCGGGAAAGTAAATCGTTTGTAGCGACAAATTTCGATAAAACCCGTTCGATATATCAACTTGTCATTGAATTAAAATCGATTAAAAGGTCGTCCTTGATTTATGTGTTTGAGCTGTAGCCAAAGATTTATATATGTTTGCAATTGAAAAGTTTCGATGTCGTTTATTAACAACGACCGAGTTTAACTAAGGAAAGTGTGTTTGCGACTTAAGTATTTAACGAAGTTAAGAGTTCCACTGGGTGAATTCAAAAGAATTATTTGTCACGGTATTTGAAACGAAACTTGCAACTTAAATATTTTTGAATAAGGCTTAGTCGAGCACCATCGGTATTGTACCATGTTGTGGAAAAAATAAACGCTATGGCATTTAATTTTGAGAAAACATGTTTTTGTTTTGTATTGTGTACGCCCACACCAGATGCCGGCTGAAAATTTCAATAATCTTGACACTTTTTCCTACGTCACTGCACGGGTATCTACCTCTAAAATATTCGAATAATTTTAAAAATATTCCCAATTATGCTTCCACAACAAAAGCAAATGATTCATGTTTATTCATTTCACGCGCACCATTCCTGCAACATGAGGAACTAAAACAAGCTCATCCCACTTCAAGTCTTCATTGTATTCCCGCCTGGTCCTCTCCTAGTGGTGTCACCGCAGGCCCACGTTCCCGCGCAGAGATCTCTTAAAACTCAGGTTACTACTTCATTATATGACTTACGGCGCACCTAGTCCCAAACGACGCCATTACGAGCCCACTTAGACCAGTAGAACCTCCCCCGTAGCCTCCAGTGACTATTTACACCCACGCCGCATCACATTCCACCGTCACTATAAACCCAACCGAGCGGGCAGTGAATGCTGCTGCCCAACCTAACGGAAATACTTGCGGGAAGACAGGCGATCGAGTGCGCATTCCAACAAGTCCAATGCGCTCTACAGTTTGACAGTGAAAGAGGTGTCAAGATCGTGTCCAAGGACTGGTGGGCGGCCTGTCACCACGCTACTCGGGCTAACGATGTTTCCAACCGCCTACGCTAGAACCCAGGGGCCGGATTCACAAGAGGTCTTAACTTAGGACCGGTCCTAAGTCCTGTTGTACCGTATGTGCTATAATAAATCCATGGTAGGCCTACTACACGGCCCAATTGATAGCTACTTTCGTGGAAATCACAGTGAACTTAAAATATTGCAAGGCGGTGTTTTAAAGTTTAGTGTTTTGATTTCTTATACCTCCACATTCTAAAAACAGAGAAATGTGTATGTCAAGGTAAGTAAACGATATTTATTGATGTTCACACTTTGAAGTCATAGACGCATTGCCACCATCTTTAAAGAAAGATAAGACCAACTCAGACCGGGCCTAAATATTTGTCTCAAGTGTTTGTTATTTACTAGAGTTTCTTAGCAAAGTCGAGCCGAGGCTATGTGTAGGTCCATATAAGCCAATGGCGTAGTGGTCCTAAAGTTAGGCCAGGCCTAAGTTAAGACCTCTTGTGAATCCGGCCCCTGGTATTATAAAAGTATAACGGTCGCTTAGCCGGTTTCCATATGAACACCAAAGTTAAGCAACATCGGGCTGGGTCATGAGGAGGGTGAATGACCGTGCTTTACTCCGGAACACTAGTTACCGTTGGTTAGAGCAGATTGAAGGACTCGAAAGCTTGTGTAACAAACAGATTCATTCTCCTCGTCAACTGCTCGACAGTACAGGCTAGTGTAGGAACCTATATGTCTGGTCAAAGTTACGCCGTCCTTTCGGATGACACGTTAAGCCGATTAACCCCTTGGTACTATTCGACAGGAGTAGGCTACGTGGCGGTTCTTCGCTTTCCCTCTTCATTTCCTCATAATCATTCATCATTCATCGTACACAGTATATTAAATTCTCAATAGTGGGACCTCGGTCTTGTTGTAGATATTTACTAAATAATAACACTAATACTTGAGCTTGTTTTATTGAATGTTTGACATACACTGTCGGTAAAAAGCGGCAACAATACAAAGCAAGGACGTCTTTCAAGGGAGCGCTAAATACAAGCGAATTATATTAAGACTAGTGTACTTGGTGGAGGTGCCGGGTTATGTAGCCCAACATTCCAGTAGGTTTGTAATGTCGATTTTTTCAATATTTTCCGCAAAAGCGATACACCACTAGTTCGTAATTAAGTTAATAGTGATCGATTAATGATAATGAAGAATGGAGGATGAGAACCCCGTTACCGGTACGTAGCCTACTCCAGTCGAAATTTACCAAGTGGCCCATCGACTTTACGTCCCATCCGGAAGGACGGAATAATATAACTTAAATATCATGTATTTCCTCATAATGCATAGTTATACTAAAGACCTACCAACAATTTTCGGTATCGGGATCGCAAACACAATTAGGAAACCGTAAAAGAGTTAACTTACACGGTTCTTATGGCGCTGTTCACAACTAAATAGTATAATGTCAAAACGATTGTTAATGTAAAACTGTACGATTGTGAGCCCGATCACGATCACGATCACGATTACAATCACGATCACGATCACGATCACGATCACGATTATGATCATGATCACGATGCCGACAATTGTGGTTAGGACTTTAGTGATCTAGTTTAACGCACAATAAATACGATATGCTAACGACGAGACACAGTTACACAGGTGCAGTTGATTCGAACCGAATAAATTGTACTCGGTGTAATAGATGATGCTTCATTGAGTTCAATACTATCTTTGAAGCGTTGTTTGATCGTGTACTGCCGAAGGCTCTTTATCTTGCGAGCACGACACTATGAAAACCACTTCCGCTCCGCTGCTGCTGCACCAATCGATATCATGTTATGGTTATGTGATCACCGCAGCAGAACGTTAGTTAGGCGAGGGCTTGGCTTTAGTACTCTAGTACTCTTGTACTATTGTACTACCTATCAAAGGGAGGAGCAATGAATCACAATATGCAAAATAATCTTTATATCTATATACTTCAAGAAGTAGTGTACCGACCTGTTATCATTAAAAATAATAAAAACTGGTCTCATTTTAGAATTAGTTTGTATTAATGAGTGCAACAAAATTATGATGGAGACAGACCAAGACGGAATGTTTATAATTAATATTATTATTTATTATTTTTGTAATAATCTATTATTGCAGTAATGGGTAGTAAAACCCCATGGTGATTCATGTGGTTTTTCTGACCAGGAAGGTCCTAAGCGTATGCTCTAAAGCACGTGAGTTCGAATCCTGCATAAGACATGGCTTTATGTAAACGTTGTTCTTCATCTTTATCAGCTATTAATCATCTTTCACCGTCTCGAATAGTGTAACTGTAATAACGTGGACGAAGAGCAAAAGGATTAGCGATACACGAACTTGCTCAAAACCTATGTATAGCCCTAACCACCAATAATGTCGGCATCGTGATCGGGATCGGAATCGCAATCGCAATCGCAATCGGGATCGGAATCGGAATAGGGGGCCGTATATTTTCCCATTTACAAATCAGCATTACGAACTAGTTGTGAATAGCACCCACAGCACCTTTGAAGTTCTCTTTCACGATTTCCAGATTGCGATTGAGATCTCGGTACCGACCATTGTGAGCAGGCCATTATAATGTTATACATATGTAATATCATGTTTTTCCACGTCTTTACCTTATTCAATTTCACGCGTTACTGTCTAAAATTAGACACTGTTTACGCTTTATATTTTCTTAAAACTCTATAAATAATATTAATATGTTATTGTCTGTTTGTTATGTACGGCGATCATGGCCGATTTCTCAAAGCCTTTTAGTATTAGAACTACATTATATTTTTATAAAGTTTCCATTACCCGCTTAATTTATGTGTTAATTTCAGAATGTAATAATAATGTATTCTTTTTATTATAGCGTAATACCACTTAAATTTTAAATATAGCAAGAGATTAAAGTCAAAACATTTTATGATCATCCAATGTAAAAAGAATATTCAGGATTTGTCATTCTTATAATACAGTTTTTAAACCAAAGTTATAAACTAGCAGTTTCATTTGTCGGTGGTTATTTTTCTTTTCCAAAAGATAATTATGGTCGACCCTTCGTGAGATTACTTGAGCTCCGGTCTTCGCTGTTGTCAACTGGTTAGCCTTATTCGCCGTCGGTTGCACTGGAGTCGGCTGGGAGTACAAAGAGGGGGGAAAATTTCCCCTTGCGAACTATTCTCAAGTCTTATCCTTCACTTTTGTACACAACTGTTGTTGGGTTCGAATACACTCAAGCATGTAGCATTGAAGCGCGCATTCTGTTGTGCAACGTGGTAGAACTAATAAAACGTGGATTTCGGGGAACATTTCGTCCATTACATTAAAATCCTTACGTTTCGTAGCACGGTCTATCTTCAGAGTATAATAATTATTAATTTTTCGCAGGAATCCCTATTATAGAGTGCACACCAGCTTTGCCGGATGTGTCCTTCAGGTAACTAACTACGTATATTATGGTGTTTTAGACAATTGGGAAGGAAAGGATGAGGATTGATATTATTACAATCCCAGTATTCGCCTTTACGACTGAGGAAAACCTCGGGAAAAAGCTTCAGTCAGGACTACCTCTGGCCGTTATCGAACTGGTGACCTCCCGAATTATAGTCTCGTGTCCTACCGCTGAGCCACCTATATCTCCGCTCTTGGAGCAGCTCCGCTCTTGAGCAGCTCCGCTCTTGGAGCAGCTCCGCTCTTGGAGCAGCTCCGTTCTTGGAGCAGCTCCGCTCTTGGAGCAGCTCCGCTCTTGAGCAGCTCCGCTCTTGGAGCAGCTCCGCTCTTGGAGCAGCTCCGTTCTTGGAGCAGCTCCGCTCTTGAGCAACTCCGCTCTTGGTGCAGCTCCGCTCTAAGGACAAGCTCCACACTGAACGTCATGGCCCATGGTTTATCCAAGCACGGAAGATCGTCTTAAGTTGTATTTTTTTTTTTTTAGTCAAACGCTAATGTAATACATAATATACATATACACTGAGCATAGTGGGCAGCTTTCTATCCGCAATATAAACAGTATCAATATACCTAACGTATGTAACAATTAACCAAATCGATCGGATGTGACACCTGTATCGAGTAGGTTGATTCTGTATTGGCACTCTTTATGGGTTGTTCATACTCTGATGATCGCAATCGGCCCGAATCGTAAGGATTTTAATTGAAATGGACGAAACATTACCGACAGCAACGATTTACGCGAAAACCTACGACAATTTCTGATAACTGATACGTTATCTAAAATAATATTATGCTTACATATTGTCACAGAGGTTCTGATAATGAAAATGAATTTACTCATAATGGTTTATTTGTGAGATATCTGGATTTTGTTTGTCGTATAAGCAAATATTTCTATTCAATATGCGAGTACGGTTTGGCAGTGTTTGTATAAGCAGTACTAGGTGATCAATTTGCGGGCGCGTCCCGTCAGACAAGTTTTTTTTAAAGATCGGTTGGCCTAGAAGCCTCCAATTTTTAGGGTTATAGGGTTGGAATGGAGTTTTTGAATGGGTGTCGGATAGTGGAATGGGGAGGGCTATAGTGGGTGGAATTGTGAATGTCTTGATCCTGGCATTTGTCGGAAGATTTGTGACTTGATGATGTAACGACGCCAGCTGTTCGTGACTGAGCGCGAGGCATTAAAGGGGCATAACGAAGCGTTTAACGATTTGTCAAATCTCGCGTTAATGCGGCTCTCCCGCCTGGGCCGAGCGACCGGGCTAGCGTAGCGTCGCGGCGCGTCGTAGCGTCCTAGCGTCGTAGCGTCGCGTAACGCGTCTCAGCGGTTCAGCGGGTCGACGAGGAATGCGATTTGGTTGGAATTCATCGGGAGAACCAGCCAGCGAGTCAATCAACAGCCACGGGACCTCGGTGGAAATACAGATGCTGTGACCTGGAAGTAGAAAATGTGATTGCGCGTTGACTTTGCCGATTCTAGACGCGAATTCGAGCTCCGTTTGATTAGCATTTCGTATTCAAATTAAGAGAGGTAGAAACTATTTGAGAAGCTCAAGTATGTAACAGATATGTAGTTGTATATATGTGTGAGCGTGTTAAAAATACACACACAAATATCTGTACCAAGTATTCTTACTTTAAAAAAATGAGAATTACTAATAAATGGCATAAGTGCAATTTTATACTTGGGCATGTATTTTTAACATTTATTCCGGGTCAATAAGCTTCTGCGTGTGGTATATAATATACATATTCACTCAACACCGAAAAACATCATATTATATAATATGTGTTTTGCTTTTTATTCGGGTTAATCCACGTTATTATTTTTATTTTTATTTTTATTTTTATTTTTATTTTTATTTTTATTCCAACGTTTCGGCCGAATCCCCCTTGGCATTAATTGCTTCCGTGAAAACCTATGCCAATACATATATATACATATATACGATCCGGGCATATAGCCTTTATCCTTTATAAATCCAAACAATTCCTGACTAAATCATGGAATAAAAAATAAAAAAACGCATCATTCTTATGGTTCCGCTCTTCTTTCTTATAGACTACACATATAAAGAAAGTTTTGATTTTGTTAGTAATATTGCATTAAACTAAGTCAATCAAGAACTATTCTCTTCGAGTATCATGATTTGTGTTTATACAGCATTAAGCATACGTTCAAGCAAAGATATTGGAATAGATAGTAGAAAGTGTTCAGGTTTTTCTCACGAATTTAACATACCTACCTTACTTAAAGTTCCAAAAGTTGTAATCGAGGAGAAAATAGGAAGCATTAATGTTTGCCTTGTGAACCAATTGATAATACGCGATACCCGACCATTGCATTTCAAGTATAAACACTAATGTGTTAAAATAGAATGGTTAGGAAGTTTGTGTTACACATATGAAATGCTTATGTTTACATACGAACTTCTATCTGTTGGAATATCTGTTGTTATATCTAGTGTAGCGATAAGTATCCTGGTAATTTTAAAAGTGATTTTTTTTATATGTATTATCAAAATATATTTCACAGATAAATATATTTTTTTGGTGTATTTCTTTACATTTTATTCGCCAGATATTCTGTCAATTTGTTTTTTATACGAAGTGTGTTGAGGTTTTCACAAGTTAAGTTAAACTGTATGCGCGTGTGCGTTATTAAAGATCGCCTAACAAATACAACAATCGCCATAAAGTAGACAATATCAAAATGAGTAACACCTCTTCCCCACCAACGGTTGCAAAATATCTGAAATAGCTCCTTTTTCCGGGGTTTAAATTCAATTATTATATCTAGGAAATTACTCCCGTCAGATATCGGCTACTCGGTAAATATCGTATTAACTCTGCAGCAGCAAACTGCACCCGACTATCGCGTTCTGGCTTCTGGCATCAAAGATCAATCCATTCATCTGAAGAATTGCTGAGATGTCTACCTCGGCAACCTCATTTCAGTTTCATAACATTGATTTGAGATACGTACGTGGATGGAATTGATTATTTTACTTTAAGAATGAGTTTGAAAGTTTGACATGTGCACCGCTTCAGAGCTGCGACAAGTCGGAAACAGAACTAGGACACCCTCGCGTCTGTCTAGTCAAGTAGATTGCTTTGAAATATTGCTCAACTTCTAGTTACATTTACATCCGCCACTGATAAGGGTACTCGTTTATTCGGTTGGGTTTATTTTTAGATCACTTGCAGTTATGTAAAAGTAACAAAATGTCAACCATCACCGAATATATTTTGAAAGTTATTTTTAAACGAGATATTTATGTAACGAGCATATAACCGCTTTGTAGGCAAATCGTGTTTGAGTGCACTCTAAAGCTTCCACACTCAACACACTCACACAGATTCACATTCTATTAGCAAACTCGAAATACATAAATAATAAATAAAACAATATATCAAAAGAGGGGGGGGGGGTGGGGTCTAGATGCAAAACCATCCAATTCACATTCAAATAGTTACTGACAAAAATGGTATTTTATCCATCAGAGTTAACTTAGTTCGTATTGGTAATTCGAAAGATGTTCACCTATTCAGAAAAGTAGAACAAAATTATTCCTACTATTCAAATGTAAGTAATTGTAATTATGTCAATATTAAATGAGTTTTGAAAATAGACTTGGCTGACTTTGCATCTTACTTTTCAAAATGACTGTTTTGTGGGAAGATATAATACGAAGTATACATTTTATAGCATAACCAAGAATCAACAGCATTTGTACGTTTATACTAGAAAATTGCACAAGAAAATATACATTACACTGATAGTGTAATCAATTATTAATATTATTTCCGATGTACTTGGCTAGCTATCCATCTAATGCTGATATTTAAAGCGGATATAGCCAACGTTTGGCTGGTTTCGCATCTAGACACCTCAACTTTGACCGCGATACGGCTAACATACCCACTTGGCATAGAACTACGATAACCCACAGAATACGCACCAATAGACGTGGCTCAGCGGTAAGACGCGAGATTCTTTATTCGGGAGGTCGCCAGTTCAATTCCGGCCACCGGTAGTTCTGACCGAAGATTTTTCCGAGGTTTTCCTCAGTCGTAAAGGCGAATGCAAAGTCCTACTAATTACCCTTGGACACTCCTTCCCAGCTATCCAAACACTCTTATAACAACATAGTTTCTCATCTGAAAAGGGGCACATCAGGTAAAGCTGGTGTGCACCGGCCCTATAACGAGTATTCCCACGAAAAAAATTATTATTAAATTAACAGAATACGGAGCGATCGAACCAGTACACATAAACAAGAGCGGAATACACTAACTACCTCCTATAAAAGATAGCAAACATCCAGTCTTCATCGTGCATTGTATTTCACCCCATGTGCACACTTGAACGCGTTCTCGTTAGCCCAGTTAGTGAATATCATCCCTATATAGTAAAGTGAAGCACTGAAATTTGACCCCGCGCGGTTACGATATGGACCCATCATGATTGTTGTAGTTAATAATAATAATAATAATAATAATAATAATAATAATAATAATAATAATAATAATAATAATAATAATAATAATAATAATAATAATAATAATAATAATAATAATAATAATAATAATAATAATAATAATAATAATAATAATAATAATAATAATAATAATGTATCTTTTTTCAGCTTTCGCTATTTGTCCAACATAAGTAATATACATACATACGTGCATACAGTGTTACAAACAAGGAGCTGATTACAATACAATCATTATGTAAATACATTACTCTTTCACAAAGCGTCTTACAAAATCGACCATCTCGCTTTTAATTGTTTTTTTATCACTCTTCCTTTTCACAGCCTAAATAAAATCATCATACAGGTTAAAACCACTGTAAAAAATTGATTCCTGAGTTGCTCTTTTCCCCACTCTTAAAATATTTATCTGACTAGCGCCTCTTGTTTCATAGCTATGAACCTCATTTAAGTATGTCACCGTTTCCTGGAAGTAGTTGTGGTTGTTGTTGTTGTTGTTGTTGTTCAGCCTACGGTAATACGGTGATACGACGGAGCTCGGCTCAGTTGCAGCGCGCTCGTAGTCGTCCGTATACTGCTAATTAGTTTCCGCGCGTAGGTACGTTCAATTCAACAAACAAGTACGAGGAGAAGAAGAGAGAGGTATCAAATGGCATAGCCTCGAGGCGATCGCGCCTGAAAACTAGGTTACAACAAGATATTACTATTTGTGGCAATAGTTCCCTACAAGGTGTCTCGTGGTTCACTCGATTCCTTCATTTACATTTTACTGCAATACTGTGTTGATTTTATTATAATAGTGGGGGGGTCTCCTCTCCCCCTCCCCCCACCCAGAAAGAAATAATTAACACCTTAAATTATTATTATTATTATTATTATTATTATTATTATTTATTCAACAATCTCTTAGGTACAATTCATATAGATACAGACTTACGCTATGGACCCAGGTAGATCTACACCTATATGGAACTATTACTAAGCTATTATTAAGCAGGTTAGAGAGAGCTAAAAGCTCCATGACACAAAGTGCTAAACCTGCTTTTTAATCTAAACTTAAATACTTAAACTTAACTTAAAAATACAATGTTAACTTAAATGAGGATGATAATAGACGACAGTGTAGAGTATGGTAGAGTAGAAGAAATAGAAACGTGGGTGAAATTTTTATGAACCATGCAACGAAACATAATTATATACCGAATTCATGTACCAAGGAATAGCAGTGTTTGTCAATACATATATCATTAGTTATACACTCCCTTTATGTGTCGTGCATACTTAGCCAGAGGGGCGCACTTAATGGACTTATCCACAGCATTCCACTTTGCAGCAACACGATACCAATACCCAGCCTGATATGAATTAGTCCTGGCAAAGGGTGGGACCAAGTTCACACCACGACTGTCTACTCTTCTGTAGCTTAGTTGCAGTCTTTTTAAGGGGTCAACATCTATGTTACGTGTGAAGCACTTTTTTATGAACATAAGGTCTACCTGATTGGCATATTGCTCGATAGAGGGGAAGCCACATGCCTGCCTCCGGAGGGTTGCACTCTTATCATTCCCTCCAGTAATCATCCATGTGGCTCGGTTTTGTACCTTCTCGAGTTTTGCTAAATTTTCTTTTGATGTCGGATGCCAAGCAGGTAGTCCATATGTTATTATGGGGCGCACCAAAGTTAAATACGCAGTCTTGAGAACTCTGCTGCGACTTCCACTGAGAGTTCTATTGATGAAGCCAGTAAGTTTAGACGACTTATCTCGTAATATGTCACAGTGTAAGTTCCATTTAAGATCGTTCGTAATAGTTAGTCCTAGAAGTTTGATGTTTGAATTTTGAGCAACAATGGTGTTATTAATTGAATATGAACATTGAATTTGGTTTTTAGATCTAGATATTCTAAGTAGAGAGCATTTACTGATGTTAAGTTCCATGAAGTTAATTTTGCACCAAATAAAAATTGTGTTAAGGTCCTGTTGAATGAGATTTGCGTCTTCATTGTTACATATTGGACGGTATATTGTTGAGTCATCGGCATACATGGCAATTTGAGACGTTATTGCTGATGGCAGGTCAAGCATGAATATTGTAAAAAGAAGAGGACCCAAAACCGAGCCCTGGGGCACTCCAGATGTTACACTTTCATACCCGGACTGTACACCGTCGTATACGACACTTTGCACACGGTTAGTTAAGAAGCATCGAATCCAGGACAGCAGCTCTCCTCTAACATTGTACTGAAACAGCTTCAGAAGTAGTCTCTGATGTGGTACAGTGTCAAAGGCGCGACTCCAATCAATGCTAATTACATCGATTTGCTTTATTCTTGCGTGATCAAGGTATGCTTGCCAGTCGTCTATAACGCTCATCAACATTGTAATGCACGACTTTCGAGGGAGAAATCCATGTTGCGAGTCGCCAATCAGTGCATTTTCTTTGAAGTGGGCTAACAGTGACGCGGAAACCAGTCGCTCCATCGCCTTGCATACAGCAGATGTCAGTGAGATGGGCCTGTAGTTGTTGACGTCCGTTTTATCTCCTTTTTTGTGCACTGGGACCACGTGGGCGACTTTCCACTCATCTGGTATCGCGCCACAGGACATCGAGAAGTTAAACAGACCAGTGAGGGATGGTGCCAGTGATTCTGCGCAGTTGTGCAATATTCTAGTTGGGATTTTGTCTGGGCCGTCTGCTGCATTTGGTCGAATGTGCTGTAGACTCGATTTTGTTTCGCAAACTGAGAAGTGCAACTGTTTGATCGGTAAATTCGCACAACGGGGAGGAATGAACATGTTTTCCTCGTTGTTGGGTTCCCTTTTAAATGAGTTTTTGAATTTTTCACTAAATGCTTCAGCAATATGGCTTGGTGTAGAGTGCGAGACGCCGTTACTAGTGAATTGCGTCGGCGCGGCGCTTCCGCGCTTACAGTGGATATAGCGCCAAAGCTTTTTACTGTCACAACCCAGTTCCCATATGTATTTTTGGTGCGCGTCTCTTACTATGGTCTTGACCTTGTTTCGAAGAGTTCTATACGATTCGAAATCATTCGGGGAGTGTGTAGACTTCCATTTAGAGAAGAGAGCGTTTCTCCTTCTAATTTGTTTAATTATGTCTTTAGTTATCCATGGGGGTCTGCGTTTGCCTTTTATTGTAGATTGCGGAATGCACGTATTGACACAGTTCATGAAGATTAATTTCCATTGTTGCCATGCATTATTGATATCTCCATTAAAAAGAGTTGGCAGTCTCTCTGTAAAAAGCTTATTTAGTTGGTTCCAGTTACCCTTAGAAAAATCGAATACACACTTGTTTATCTTTTTTTCTTTGGGTTGTTGCACTGACAGCTCTGTTCTGACCGCAAGATGGTCACTCACCCCAGGTATGATGTCAACAGTGTTTACTGTCTCCGGTCTGTCACAAAAAACAAGGTCTAAGATGGAGCGTGAGTTGTTTACAATACGAGTGGCAGACGAAACAAACTGGGTGAAGAAACAATTATTGAATGCAGTGAGAAAAGAGTCGGCAAGTGGGTTTTTAGGCACAGGTGCTTCTTGTGTCCATGATATATTCAAATTGAAATCCCCTACAAGAATAGTGGCTTTGTGTCCATTGTTGTTATTCGCAACCTTCTCCAGTGAGGCTAACAGCTCTTGATTGCATTGCTCAGAGGAATTCGGCGCCCTGTAGGCAGAGCCTAACAAAAGTTTGTCTTTGCCCACAGTCACTTCGACCCAAATGATTTCCGCATCAGTTTCTAGAGCAGTCAGTCTAACCGGACGCAACTCAGGTAGCGCAGCGATTAGCACTCCCCCTCCACCCCCTTTAAACCTGTCCTTGCGGAAGACGACATAACGGTCAGGAATAACCTCGGAGTCCGATATTGTCTCGTTCAACCACGTTTCATTCACACACAACACTGTTGCCATTTGCTCTTCAAGCCACGCAAGAATGTCTGCTTTCTTCTTATTGTTTTTTAGACTACGAGCATTGAATTGAAGTATGCTCACGCGGTCGGTTGCGCGGATAGAACTAGTGTTTATTGATGAGGCGATGGATATGTTTGAATTGTCAAAGAGTGAGTCACTTAGTGTGGGAAGAGAACACGTCCAGCAAGTCCATACACTCTGTTTCTTAGAGAGCTTACGAAACTCGGCGTTTGAAAGTGAGGCGCAGGTTCTGTGTGTTAAGCACGTGCATGCTTTACACGTCAAGAAGACTTGATTTGTTCGCCCAGAGGAGTTGCACACGGAGCAAATTTTAGTCGTCGTAGTAATGTTCTGGTGGTCGCACGCACTACCGGTAGTGGGTCCTGGGTTCACGTGAACGTCTCCAGCAAGCGCGATTAGAAACACGGCAACCGCGAACGCATTCCTTGGCAGCCGAACGGGGCGAGAAGATCCTCGGCCTCGGCGCCCAGCTGCGCGCGACGTAGACAGCCCGCTCACGGGGGAGGAAGGCGACAGGTTCCTACTCAAGAGCGCATTGAGACACTGCACTTGCGCTGTAATATTGCATTTTGTAATAACCATGACACTTTCAAGAGGAACCTGATGATTTAAAACACGCACGTTATCTAAATACACACTATTTACTGATTCACAACTACCGGCTACTGCCTTAAACACAAGAAACATTACGAAATTCCGGAGCAAAAAAATACCGTGACCACTTCCCGCCGCCATCTTGGGTTATTGCTAATTATAATTATTGGTAATTATGGTATTTGGGGTTTAACGTCCCATTTTTCGGCAACGAGGCTAATCGAGACGATGAGTGGGTGAAAGAACGCCACATGACATCCATGCCCAAGTCAGGATTCGAACCTGGAACGTATAGACCACGGTTTACTAAACCAACGCCTAATCGACCTCGGCCAACAGCGCCGACATAATACCTTAAAATTGTATTTATACTATGATTCGTCTTATGAAGCTAGAGGAAGATATATTGCAGTTTGCAACATACATATTTGCGAAGACATATTTCCGGAAGAAGTGAAACGGCAGCGAAATTGTGGTTACTTTTCTTTTGGAAGGACACTTATACGGTCAATTCAGGCTCTTACTAATTCATTACGAAATCACAAGTACCATTTAAAGTTTATAACAATAGCCGATCTTCAGTCTATTCTTAAAAAAAAAAAACTAGTATGAAAAGTGGAAGTAACATGGGTATTTTTCAAATGACACTTTATCGTATAATTTTAGCTTTACCCTATTTGTTTTGATAGGACAACAAAATCAAGGTAATGTCGGAGCGCTATTGAGCATCAGCTGTTGTATTAAGATGATCGAAGCAAGTGGTACAGCTGGCATGTCATGTTAACACTGCATGTGTTGTAAATTGGGCAGATGAACTATCAAAAGAGGGGGGAGGGGGGGGGGGGGGGGTATTTTACTGAGTGGTTCGGTTTGTGGCATGTGTTTATTTTAGTTATTGGTTCTCGTGATCTGTGTTCTTTCCCACCATCACCGCGCATTGTAATGTATTGATTTATTGTTGATTCAATTCGATCTATGCCTTTGACAATGTGATTGCGCTTATCGACGATCTCATTAAGAGTTTTTAAATAATAGCAATGTATTTGTATTTTGATATAATTATATTTTATTAGCAGCTTGTTTTTAAAACGGAGTTTCATACAAAACGTAAAACCGGAAAACATGTTGTATTCATTTTGGGCACGTGATTATTTTAATTGTTGTAAACGATACCGGAAGAGGTCGCTAAAATATTTAAAATAAAATTATTTGTTTAAGATGCAAACTAGTGATGTTTGCTTTCACCTATCTTGTTGAAAGAAGTGCAATAAGTTGGCACCCGTAGCGCTTCGCTCATTTAGTCGACCCTGCTTAATAACAGCTCTGGGACGGACCCTCTACTCTCCCCTCTAGACTCAATAGCAGAGCAAATAACACCTGTATTGATCGTAAACACAATATCTACGGCAATAAAGAAGTAAAAGGAGAGATCTTTGTTTGTTCACCAATACGCATTCACTACTTCTTAAACTTCTGTTTCAAATATACTTCCGATGTCCACATAATGTTTAGTAGAAAAAGCAAAAGAGCCATCTAAGTGATTTAAAAAATATGTATTTTTACTTGGATGATCCAAAAACTAGTGAACAAACTTTAGAATACACAAGCAACCAAACCGCTGTTCTTAACAAACAGTTTAAAAAGATGAAATAAAATTGTGTACTCTAAGTAAATTATTATCTGATTTACTCTAAAGTAATTACGATTATTATTAGGATATTTGCGATCCCGATGCCAAGAGTTGCGGGCTGGCCATACAACTGCCATATGACTATCCCATGTAACCATTCTCTTGTGTAAGTAACGAACCTAGTTCAGAAACATGCAATATTTCCCGTCATATGCGTACGTCGGAGTTGGTATATCCAAAGCGATCCCTTGGCCTGCAAGACCTTCATAAAGCAATAAACGGAACAAACTGTGAGCATAAATATACAACTAAAACAGATATTGACCAGCTGAAAAACTAATAAATGGAACAAATTATTAGCGGACGTGAATACACTAAAGCAGACGTTATAAAACGTATTTATTATTGCTCAATACTAAGGCAATACATATTAAAAAAACGATCCATTGATTGTCCACCGACTTCTCACTCATGTAAATATTGCCATCAGTGCGATACTATGTTCAATTTATGAAGTATCTCGTTGTTGGGTAACGACTCCAAAGTCCCAGTTTTTTCCATCAATTTCAAGCAGAGCGTATCTGAGTGTGCCAAAAAAAACGCCCACTGTTTTAGAGTTATATTGTCAGCAAATGCAATAAAATATGAGCGCATTGGTTTTGCCATAAGATTTAAAATGTAATATTAAATTAAAGATACTTCTCGCTAATAACCAGTGGAAGCCATTGAAAACTTTTTGGAAATGAATAAGTAACAAACCGGGAAAATGGCTGCCGTGTCCCTACCGAAGTTTAAATTTGCAGTGCTGATACTAATACACATATAAGTGCGACGAATGTCCAAATGCCAACCTATACATTGTGTCATACTTATGTGTAATTGATTGTGGTCACAAACTATTTCTGTGGCGACAAGCTACAGTATTATGATTTAATTTAATTAACATTCCAACTGCAAAACACATCACTTATCAATAAAACGATAGCATTATTTTTAATTCAACCTACATATAGCAATAAACGGAGCAAAGCGTGAGGATGAATAAGCATAAATGAATAAGTTACAACTATATATTAATTTTAATGAAAAAAAAACAAATTTGTTTAGCCGATTCGAAACGCTAGTTATACGTGGTATACATATAAATCAAGAATCCCAATTGTTTTAAATTAAATTTGATTATTTAATGGATTACCATTCCAATATCTTTAGACTATTATAGTTTTAGAAGGTTCAAAAAGAGACATCGGGCAGATTAGCGTTAGGGACGGACAGCTATGACCGCAATTTTTGCTCGGCTTGCGATTACTTGCGTTGGAATCTACATAGAAGCGAGCAAAGCCGCATCTATCAACAGTAACCATGCTTTCCTAGAAAACTGTTACACCCCTCCCACAAGTTGATACTTAGTCATAAACTAGAATTAAAAACATTCGTAAGAAATTTACCAAACGCCCAGGGCTCCAGGGGAAAAAGAAAAAAAACTTTTCTTTACTAATTTATTTAATATATTAATTATTATTGGTTGTATTTGTATTAATCAAAATCCAAAGAAACAACACTCAGGCTCCCATGAATTGTTTTTAGTTTGTACATCTTCACTATTTGCTTGACGTGCACGAAGTTTATGTATTTATAAAAAACAAATAATATACAGTACAAAAAAACAACTTGTAATCAAATGTTGGTTGACTATTGAGAACATTGTTCGCTCTGCACGAAGTTGTTCGTGCGCATGATTGAAGTAACTCATATCAAACCCCCATAAAAATGAGTAATTGTATTTTTCGTGCGTGAAACCGCTTGTAAACGGTGGTTGGCAAATCAGTTAGTAAAATGGCGCTGGTGTAACAACCCTGTAAGCAACGTCACCGGCCCGTTCTAATGAGGGACGGAAAAAAATTAATGTGACATATTTAAATTCTAGATCCTATGCAATATATGTTGAAGTATAGCCAGAGAGAAACCGTAGCTGCTTCACAGTATTGGCTATGGAGACGGCCTGACTGACAAAACACGTATATTCAAAACAAATTAAATAACTTTCGGCGGTGCCCTGTTCGTGTTACGTCTTTTATAATCGTGTTGACGTTACAGAAAATAGCGTTGACTATTGAAACGAGAGGAGTGAATAGGATAGCAAGGATACCCTCGTGTTACGACCCTTGTCTCCTTTGTACATGATGCATTAAACACCCACACCCACACCCACACCCACACCCACACCCACATACACACCCACAACGTGTGCTTCGCAAAACATTGACACTTTATATTTGTATTTATCTCTGAACATAAAACACATATTATAATATAAAATGAGATTCAGTTCACTCTTCCAGTTTTCTGTTCTAAGTACAATACGATACGATACGATACGATACGATACGATACGATACGATACGATACGATACGATACGATACGATACGATACGATACGATACGATACGATACGATACGATACGATACGATACGATACGATACGATACGATACGATACGATACGATACGATACGATACGATACGATACGATACGATACGATACGATACGATACGATACGATACGATAAGATACGATACGATACGATACGATACGATACGATACGATACGATACGATACGATACGATACGATACGATACGATACGATACGATACGATACGATACGATACGATACAATGCAATACAATACAACATATATTTATTTCCATTTAGATTTAATTACAATACAATAAAAAGTACAAACACAAAAATGGTGAGGTTCAATTATAAAAAATTGTTCTTCCTCCTAACCAGTGGTAATTATTAAAAAGTATTAAATGTGTATAGAAATAACTCGCTCTACATCAAGGAGAACTCATAGACTACAGAAAGGGTTCTCTACGAGGAACTGCTTTATTCTCGTCTTGAGTAGACGATGCTTTGTACTACTGTTTGTCTTTCTTCCAGTCTCCCGCCAGTCCTCGCCCACGAAACACAGACATTTCGGTAGAATTTTGATTTCTCTGTCGTACCCATTTCATCTCGCAATAAATAGCGACGTACGGTGGGTTGGGCGGCTCACGGATGTATTCCCAGCACGTCTGACCGTCATGCCTCACGCGATCTCTACGAGACAGAAGACAGACAGACAGACAGCGGGACAGACAGACGTTCTGACGAACGAGACGGGCACATTTTTACGCATATTTCTCGCTCATAGCTGAAGTCAAATGAGCGTTGTTCTCCCTGCTCATTGCTTGGCGCTACGTGCTGCTATCAACTGCGGCGGACGAAGAGAGAACTGAGGGGTTAACCATGGATGTGCTATACTTACATGACACGTGGTATTGGCGTTTTGGTTCACCACCTTCAGTGCGCACAGGAAATGTTAATACGTTCTTAGAATTGAGTGATTTACATATTATAGTGCGTGGGCATTTCTGCCTAAATATTCAAATACGCTTATACGGTCTATAACGAGATTTAAATTAAGTAGAATGATTAAGGCTGTGTGTTTTGTGTGTTCTGTGTGGCTGAACACCCGATTTCGTTCTTTAAAATGGCTATAAAATGGTTTTAATTAAAAAGCTCAAAGGTAAAGAAAAATATGATCGTATAAAGTTTTTTATATTTCAATAGTTATTTCCGTTTTGTAGATGTTCTTAATTAGATGTAAAAAGTGCACAGCAACATTACATCACAAAAGGTAATCAAGAACATCTGAAAAATGGAAGTATTGATTGAAAAAAAGAAACATTCCAAAGAAATTACGCTAAATTCTCTACAGGATGAAAAATTTTGATTTATATTTGGAACAGTTAAAATACACTTTAAAGCAATTTTTACAGACCAAAATTGGGAGCTCCACTGGGTAAGTGAAGATATAACCCTAAGAGATTAATGAAATATAATATAGACATATATAGATGCATCTTCCACTATAAAATATTTATAAAACCACTTTGCTTCCTATGTTGGTAATTACTTGAATCATCCGCGAGTAAACATCATAATCAACAACTTAAATAATAATATTTAATTTGTGAATGTGTATAAATACCCAGAGATGATTTATCTAGCTAGGATTTCCCTAACTTAAGACAACTTACAGTTAGCCATCGTTGTGAATCCAGGCTCTGGATTCGTAATGCTTCAAATATTTTTATCGTTGCCGGTTAGTTAGTAATTAACTGCAAATTAATCAAGATTACAAAATAAAACTTAATGATTAAATTAAAATAGTTATTTTTAATTTTTGTTTTTAGTTCTTACGAAACCACAATCCATATACACAATAGTTATCACTTTTTCAATATTGTGAAGTGTTCTCAAGACACTAATAAAAAAAACATTAATTTTGCGCGATTTTCATAGCGAGACTACCATTTGCCGTTAACTACTGCCGAAGATATAACTGATGATATAGCAGTGTCACTAATATGACATGTCTATAGACATGTCCTCACAATATCCTTTTAAATCCTGTATAAAACAGAATAACTCTTTGTCACATACTGTACACATTCAGCTGGTCTAGTCTAGTAGAGAAAATAAAATAAATTGTACAAAACCAGGAAACTGTAAACACTTCTTCAAATCGTCAACATCTTCCCCCCCCTCCCTCCCCCCCCCCCCCCACCTAACCCCTCACACGCACAATAGAGAGAAAGAAGGTTTCCTTCGATTCGTCCGTTGTTCGCCCAGCAAATTGTGTTTGGACATTGAGTTGAGTTTGAAAACCGATGGACTCCAAAGTCGTCCGTTTTTATCATCGACGTCTCAATTTGAAAACGACGTTGCCCGTTTGAAATCATGACCCGTAGCTGAAAGGTGAGTTTTCCGTAGCACCACTCGGGTGGAACCTAATGATTGTTACCTTCGATATCCCTAGCATAAGGCACTGAAAATACACTCCTAGAAAGTTTCTCGGAGAATTTTCCATTCAAATTATCTCGCTTTAGATCAAATTAAATTAATTTCATTTTATATATTCATGAAACTGATGTGTTATCAAATAAATGATACTAAATTGAATGATACTAGACCGGTGTGGAAGAATATCAGCTAGTATTAGGACTATTCACAGTTCCTAGTCAAACAAATTACAATGAAAATACACAGTATTTCGAATTTCTTTCTTTCTTCAACAGGCAAGACCAAAAGCTGAACAGCTTTCGAATTATTTCGTCTTTATATAGTAATTTGCTTGTCAAAGAACAGTGAATGTTTGTAGAGTAAATACAATAAGTACTCATTTACAAAGTTCTCTAAAGTTATGTGTAATACAGCACAGAGAAATACCGGAATGTTGACGGTTGGAATCAGCATTGAACACTTAAAACATCATCATTTATGTAGCATAAAAAATTCATGGAGAGCAACAAGTAAAAAAACTGACATATATCTTCTACATTCGCAATTCAACGTGTACCAATTTTACAATACATTACAATTAGTTGAAGATCAGTTTTATCGTGTAGTACTTGTGTCTATATAGGATGTATTAATGACCAATCATCAGGAATGTTCCATGAATACAGAGCAAATCGATAGCGTTCATAAAGTATAGAACAAGTGCTTTGCATGTAAGTTTCTGACAGGTCCTGTTTTACAAACGATATTTTTGGACAGCAGTCGATCTCAATAAACGTGTCAGTGAAAATGGCATAAATAAATTAAACTGGCTCTCGGTTGGCGGCCTGAGGCTAAATCCATTCGCGTTTCACAGACGTAAACATAACACCACACCACTTCAGTAGTAGGAGAACCACGGTGCCAATCAGTACTATCGACCACCGCCACTACAACAACAAAAACAACAAATAAAACAACAAAAAACAACAATATAATAAAATAATAACAATAATAACAATAATAACAATAATAATAATAATAATAATAATAATAATAATAATAATAATAATAATAATAATAATAATAATAATAATGATAAACATAAAAATAATAATTAGAATAGTAATAATAATAATAATAATAATAATAATAATAATAATAATAATAATAATAATAATAATAATAATAATAATAATAAAAATAATAATAATAATAATAATAATAATAATAATAATAATAATAATAATAATAATAAATGATGCATGGACAGTTTCTCCGAAAAATTGAGCAAGAAGATTACAGTAAGATGGATACATTCACTTGGCTCAAGCAAGGAGATCTTAAAGGAGAGACTGAAAGCCTTCTGATTGCAGCCCAAGACCAAGCATTGAAAACCAGATATATTGAGAAAAAAATTTATAAGACCCGAACTGATGCTCATTGTCGTCTTTGTAAACAATTTAATGAGACAGTGGACCACATTGTATCAGGTTGCCCAATTTTGGCCAAATATGAGTATATAGAGCGACATAACCGGGTTTGTGCACGTCTGCACTGGGATATATGTCGTTTCTATAATATAGATGTTTGTACTAATTGGTACGAGCATCATCCAATAAGTACAATACATCAAGGCTCAATAACATTACTCTGGGATAGTCAAGTCTACACAGATCGATATATTCAGCATAATAAGCCAGACATAATTATTAAAGATCATGAGAATAGACAATGTATTATGGTGGATGTAGCGGTGCCCTCTGACAATAACATCACAACTAAGGAGGCGCAAAAGAAAACCAAATACAAAGACTTACAAATTGAAACCCAGAGAATGTGGGGGATGCGGACAAAGGTAATCCCGATCATAATTGGAGCGACAGGTGCCATCAGCAAAACATTTCAAAATTATTTAGAAGATATACCAGGACAACATAACACAAGGGAACTACAGAAGACAGCCATTCTGGGTACTGCTCGCATTTTGAGAAAGGTTCTATAATATTTTGATATCAGTTTTTATATTGAAGTCTTTATGTTATGTTTATATAATTGTTTTATGTAGAATTTATGACATTGCGTGGTCCTGCGATGCGGTGCGGGTGTTTTGGGTTGGCCCGGGTTCGTACCGCGTCGCACCGCAGGGCCACGCGGTGTCATGAATTCAACTATATTTGATTTATGTGTAATATAATAATCTTTGTGATATGTAAAATCTTTTTAAAATGTAATTATCTTTGTAATGTGTAAAATCTTTGTAATGTCATATTTTGTAATATGTGGTTGCAGCACCTAAGAGGTGAGGATCACCTTTGGTGCTGTAGACTAATAATGTACCTGCCATCTGGTGATGTGATAAATAAAGATAATAATAATAATGCAAATATTTTTTTGTAATTATCCCTGAACCCAGCTTCACCTGATGTTCCCCGCTTCAGGTAACTGTGTGTGTTCGTATTGTGGGGAAGGAATGCCCAAGGGCTGCTAATAGGACTCAATCCCAACATTTGCGTTTATGACTGGGGAAAACCAAGGCAAGAGATTCAGTCAGAATTGTCGGTGAACACAATCGATCCGAAGGTTGAAGTGATGTTTTTGTCTAGTTAAGCGCATATGAAAGTATCAGCTTAAATACCTAATAATTACCAATTAACTATTTCACAGCAGTAAAACTGAATCCCTACGCTGTTATGAAATCCAAAATTATATCAATAAAATAAGATATATTTAGAACGCGAATTTCAAGAAAGAATATTTCTGCGAGGGCAAATACTTCAATGTATCATCTTGTAAGATGATACGTCAAAACGCTGTTGGGCAACTCGATCGACGTTTCACTATATTATGAGTGAGTGAAGTTTGGCAACGTGGGCGCCAGTTCTGAGAAGCAAGATGAAACATCTATACTTGATAGCAACATCATACAAGGCATGTATTATATGTTTGGAGGGGAAACGCTATTTACATTTTACGAATACACCCATTTTTAAGGAATAAATAAATAAATAAATTCACATTTATAGTCTACCCACTCAGTAACTAAACTGATTTGCAGTGGGGAACTTTAATTTAAAGTGACTAAACCAACCCTGTAGGCTTCGAACACCATCGACGAGTGAGCGATAACCAATCAAAGATCGATATTTCAAACACGAAACATATGAATCAGTGATTGGACATTGCGAACACCTGCGGACAAATGCCAGAATCAACAAGGCCGATTCAGAACAACTTTGAATTTATTGAGTGCTTTGTTGCTAGGACGGCTCCAAAGTCACCGTTTACTTATTCCTAAGCCAAGAAGTAATGGAATTGAATCCACATTAGAAGTTAAAAAAACTTTTTTTGATCCGAGCCGAAAGATGTTTGTATAATGAACTCAACACGGCAGAGGATACTGTTACCAACGTTGAGTCTCAGTGTACCGCAAACTGTCATCGGTGATAGATGTGTCTGGATTTGACCAATGATTACCGCCTTGTACTTAGTTTTACGTTAGTATTTAGTATCACCTTAAATATTGATACTTCATTATTGGTTTTTTCAATCGTTACTTACGCGTCATGGCCTCAAAATCGCTTAGTCCACGATGTTCTAAATTAATGTTGCTACTACCATTCATATTTAAAATTATCTATTAGTCAACTGCAAAATAAATGGACTACCCCCTTTACCGATACTGCAAAAATATAAGTTTTACCTAACCAGATTAGCGAATTATCACATTTAAATTTATATGGACAAAGTTACACTCTAACTTTATCGTGACCATAAACAAACACATGTTCACTGAATTCTATAACTATACTTCTAAAGTATTTGAAATATCGATATTTGATTGGTTATCGCTCACTCATCGATGGTGTTCAAAGTCTACAGGGTATGGTTCAGTCACTTTAAATTAAAGTCCCCCACTGCAAATCAGTTTAGTTACCGAGCGTGTAGACTCTGAACGTGAATTTTTTTTTATTTTTTTATTTGAACTTATAATGTTGGTATATGTTTTTGTTTCGGTAGCATTTTATTGATAAGACGTGAAGCATATGACTCTCACCCACTTTACAGTAAACACAACTCATTCATCGTTTAAAGATGTTTAATTCACTTATCCTATTATATAAAATCTACATTGTTGACGTTTAGACCGCACAAAAGAGATGAACCATTGAATTCGTTCTCTCCTGCTGTGAGTGGGGTAGAACGTAAACGTCGCGTCGCGTACATGCAACCAACTTATCGAGACGATGAATGAGACTGAAAGCTGCTTAACTCGACAAGCGGGTTGCGGGGCTACAATCAAGTCGAAAAACGGTTTAACTTTAATTAGAAGTTCCCTCACCAACACGAGAAAACCGAATCCCTTCCTATATGCGAACTAAGAACCTGGGTTCAGTTTCACCAACAGTGCCTGCGGCGTATTACTGAATGAAGAGGTATAAAGCAATCGATTCTCTCTCCCTCTCTCCCTCTCTCTATCTCTCGCTCGCTCTTTTTTTTTTTTTTTTTTCTTTTAGTATTCACACTAAGACTATTTCTATTTTTATTAACAAATTAACAACATGTACAGTATCACCTTAAAAGGGTTGGATGGAAGATTAGGTTTCGCTAGCCTTAATCCCGCCTTTTAATAAAAGACCTTAATCAATCAATCAGTCTTTATCCCTCTCTCTCTCTTTCTCTGCACCTATACTGTTTCAGCATCAACCATCTTTTAGCTGACCAAGGCCTGATCAGACTCAGCTGATCAGACACACACTCTGGATCACCGTGTTTTAATCGTCAAGTCGAGTCAAGATTAAATGTGTATCCTACGATTAAGTAAGAAAACTGATCCACTGAGGAGGAAAATGAAAATAATTTCACAGTAAGCATGAGGAAACAATGTAAAACATATTTAAAACATTTAAAAAATAATTAGCCATTGTCACAGAAGTGAGTAATATAGCGTACGGTAACCAAAATGCTACTGTACTTCTGCCTACTCTCCTTCTGACCTATCCCGAGGTTGCTTAACTTCTGTGTTAGTATAGGATCGTCTAAGCTAAGCGACCGCAGCTAAACCGTTGGCTCTACATATAGTAACCTAACACTGGAGATACAGCAAATGTGTCGTCTGCGCATTACCAATCTTCGTGCTTTAAATCAACTCAAACTATATTCTTTTGTAATTGTAAATAACTATTGAGGTAGTTATGCAGTATACCGACTCACCAGTTTAAACATACTTTCTCCGAATTCCTGACGAGATATCTTATCCACGTAATAAGCACACATAACTGGAGTACTAAGTTTTAGTTTCAGCATCTTTCATCGAGAATTTCCATTTTATAAATTGCCTATTTCTGACATCTCAATCACGTAAACAATAGTTTTCATAGTATTTACACAAATTGAAGAAGGTTTATTTATTTTTGGAGTTACATACAACTCTAATAAATTACACCTTCATCAAATTGTATCAATACTATAAAAGCTCAGCTCACGTCGAATTAAAAAGTGGATTAAACTGGTGAGTCGCTTTACTGCATAATTACTATTTAATCGACCAACTCTGAAACACTAGTTACCGTTGGTTAGAGCAGATTGGAGAGTTCGAAAGCTTGTGTAACAGCTTCGTTCTTCTCGTCAACTGCTCGGCAGTCCAGGTTAGTGGAGACATCTATATGACTGTTCGGATGGGACTTAAAGCCGATGGTCCCCTTGGTACTTTTCTACAGGAGTAGGCTACGTGCCGGGACCAGACTTCCCCTCCTTGCTTCCTCATTTACATTCACCAATCATCACTCATCAGGCTAAAGAGGGCATTGTGCCCTACACTGGTTTTAATCACAATAAAGTAAGTAATTCAACTAGGGTTCAAACATTATGTGAATTTACATACATAAGATACGTCATTTAGATCGAATTTTAATGGAAGTTCGTATTAAAAATATCTCCCGGGATCACACGTGGCGAAAGGGTTAAGGGTTTGCGGACAGTTGACTGGTTCTGTCCCCATCCCACGGGGTCTACACTCTACAGTCAGCTGTGACCGGTGCGTTGCGCGTTGCGCGTGGCGTGTTGCACGTGACAGTGATTCAATCGTACGTAGCCTCAGCGAGAAATAGAGATGTCACCTTTCACTAATTTCAGAACTCTGTGACGCGTTGGATGAGACAAATCTACCACATTCAGTCGGTGTCGGTATTTGCCGAAAGAGAGCCGAAAATATGGTGCTGAATCAAGTTCAATCAACAGTGGGATGATTCAACGACAATGTATTGATAAATAAATGCATTTATATATATATATGTGTGTGATATATATATATGAGTGTGATACATATATATATATGTATCACACTCACCTAAAACAAATATGGTTTTAGGTGAGTGTGACCGACGTGGCGTAATAACCCGACAATTTTCAATTTTACAGACATTAACCTGGGCCACGAAAGCCTCCGTATTTTAATATATATATATATATATATATATAAAATATATATTTTTTTTCAAGTTTTCGCGGACATATGTGTACTTGTTGCAACTTTCTGGGAATTGTTGCAACATTATTCGCGGCAACAATCCCCAGAAAGTTGCAACAAGTACATATATATATATACGATTTTTTAGATTTTGTTGGTTGCAATATGTAAAGTAAGGATACATTTTACGGTTTAACCAATCCAAATTTTATTTAAAATGATACTTCAACGTTTCGACGACTTAAATAAAATTTGGATTGGTTAAACCGTAAAATGTATCCTTACTTTATATATATATATATATATATGTATATATATACATAAATTGTTTGTTGTGTGGGGGCTTTTTCCACACGAGTGATCAGATAGTAGTGTTCGACTCACCCAATACTGCCCGACGTTTCGGAGACGTAACATTCTCCATCATCAGAGGCCTTGCAGAATGTTACGTCTACGAAACGTCGGGCAGTGTTGGGTGAGTCGAGCACTTTACTATCCGATCATTCGTGTGAAAAAACCCACAAAACTAAAAATTAACATATATCCGCGAGAATTGAATAAACATACCTACATATACATTTATATATATATATATATATATATATATATATATATATGTGTGATTGGATTGCATTGGTTTCATCCGTACACATTTTTTCCTTTTAATATTATATGTATATGGATATTTTTGAAGAAAACCTTGTGTGTGGATTTATGGAGAAATCCAGAAATTAAAAAAAAAAACACCACCCACAACCTGGATTCGAACCATGAACCTTCTGCATTGGAAACGGAATAACTCACAGAACGAACGAGCTTCACCCACTATTATATTTTTTAAGTCTGTTGTAGAATGAACAATAGATCTTATACCAATTCTTCAGGTTCTAACTAAAAATGTTTGTCTGGGTGTTTGATTATTTCATGAGGAATGTCTTAGGGCTGTTTGTTGAACTCAATACCAGCCTTCGCCTTATTGCCAAGGAACATCTTCAATCAGGATTGCCGGTGGCGGCCATGAAACGAGGTGAGTCTCGAGTGCAGTCAGGCAATTTATCGGTACGGCTCTCAACCAGTGGCGGAGCGTAGGGGTAACAAACATTAGGTCCGGTGTATTGGAATATCTTTACGCATAGCGCATCATTACTAATACCCGCGCTCACTCAAGCAGCCGTTAGGCCGCGGCCACACAGGATCCGTGCAGTCCGGCAATCCGTGCAGTCCGTCATATCCGTTTTATACGTCTCGAACAAAACCATGAAACCAAATGGCCGTGTTCACACAGAATGCGTACGCGTCTAATCCGTCCTTTCCGGCTTGTCCGTCCTGCGTCTCGTTTCAAACCAGTTTGTTTTTAGACGCAGGACGGACAAGACGCACGTAGAAAATGAGCACTGAACCCTCCAAAGAAGATATTATTTCTGCTGTCTTTAAACATCCACCTTTATGGGATACCAGCCGTAAGGATCATAAGGATCGGAATAAAATTCAACGTATTTGGTATTCGAAAATATTCACCAAAAAAAATTCCTGGTGCATTAAAAGTTTCGGAAATATATAATATCGGTGTGATATTCACCAACATCTTGCCTATTAGCACAAATGTCGTGAACCCACAATCTCTCATCAAAAACATTCAATTTTAATTCAAAATCTCTTAAAGAAGTAATTTGCGAACAATCCTTGTTGGAGACTGAACGCACGCAAACCGGATCTTGTGTGGCCACCCCCAAAAAGCCGGACAAGACGCAAGACGGAAAAGCCGTGTGAAGACGTGCTGCACGCGCCGGAACGGATCCTACACGTTGCGAACAAAGAAAAGGTTAGGCTACGTTATACAAAGGTTATATTGGGTTAGTTAGGTTATGTTAGGATAAGTTAAGTTACGTTAGGTTAGGTTAGATTAAGGTTATTTTGAGACACCAAGTTTTCTTCTGAAGTTCGCTTCGCAACGTGTAACGCAATCTGAGTAAGAATATTCCAAGGATAAAGTTATTCTGTTACACCGGTTTTTCAAACGGTTAACGGGTCGTTAACGGGGCCGTTAGCTGACGGTCCGTAATCTGTAAACCAACAAACCCTATGCAGATAACGGACGATCAGCTAACGGCCTCGTAAATGACCGATTGAAAAACCGGGCCAAAGACAAGAGTCTCCCGTTCCCCAAAGAAAACATATTGTTATAATGGCACCGATAGAGATGGCTCAGTGCGTAGCACACGAGGTTCTAATCCCGGAGGTTGCCAGTTTGATACCCGCTACCCGCAATCCTGACTGAAAGTTGTTTCCGAGGTTTTCTTCAGGCTAAAGGCAAATGCTGGGATCGAGTCACACTAACAGCCCTCGGACATTCTTTCCCAACTATTCCAAATGCCACAATACTTAATAAGTTAGCTGAAGAGGGACATGAATCGTCCCTTGGCAGTTTCCGTGGAAAAATTATTATTTAAACTATTTTTCATTATAAATCACTGCTCTTTATACAACCAAAACCTGTCTAACAAAAATACGTATTAACGAAGCACTCAATAATTTCAAAGTTGTTCTGAATCGGTCTTGTTGATTCTGACATTTGTCCGCAGGTGTTCGCACTGTCCAATCACCGATTCATATGTTTCGTATTTGAAGTATCGATCTTTGATTGGTTATCGCTCACTCGTCGATGGTGTTCGGAGCCTACAGGGTTGGTTTAGTCGCTTTAAATTAGAATTCCCCTACTGAAAATCAGTTTCGTTACTGAGTGGGTAGACTCTAAATGTGAATTTACTTATTAATTTAAGTACGAGGGCCTCTCCCCCCCCCCCCCCCCCCCCCAATTAAATGTCCACGCCTCAACTGTCGCGTGGAAGCAGGTTTTGCTTTCTACGGGACGGCAAAGTCGTATACACTGTACACCCCTGAGAGTGGCGCGCTATGCATCTCCCGAGAAGGCAATGTCGTGTACACTGTACACCCCTGAGAGTGGCGCGCTATGCATCTCCCGAGAAGGCAATGTCGTGTACACTGTACACCCCTGAGAGTGGCGCGCTATGCATCTCCCGAGAAGGCAATGTCGTGTACACTGTACACCCCTGAGAGTGGCGCGCTATGCATCTCCCGAGAAGGCAATGTCGTGTACACTGTACACCCCTGAGAGTGGCGCGCTATGCATCTCCCGAGAAGGTAATGTCGTGTACACTGTACACCCCTGAGAGTGGCGCGCTATGCATCTCCCGAGAAGGCAATGTCGTGCACACTGTACACCCCTGAGAGTGGCGCGCTATGCATCTCCCGAGAAGGCAATGTCGTGCACACTGTACACCCCTGAGAGTGGCGCGCTATGCATCTCCCGAGAAGGCAGTGTCGTGTACACTGTACACCCCTGAGAGTGGCGCGCTATGCATCTCCCGAGAAGGCAATGTCGTGTACATTGTACACCCCTGAGAGTGGCGCGCTATGCATCTCCCGAGAAGGCAATGTCGTGCACACTGTACACCCCTGAGAGTGGCGCGCTACGCATCTCCCGAGAAGGCAATGTCGTGCACACTGTACACCCCTGTGAGTGGCGCGTATGCATCTCCCGAGAAGGCGACGGAAATTAAAAGGGTGGATCGAGGCTGCGTAGGGAAACTTCTCCTTGGCTGAGACGAAAATGAAAGTGACGGATCAGATTTCAGACGAAGTCGAGTATGTAAGTTTACCTGGCGAAGGATGCGGCGCGCAGAGACACCATTTGGTGCGGCAGTTAAAGACAAATCAAGACTAGGAAGGAGAAAACTGGAAAAAATCTCGTGTTCTTGAAACTTAGAGTGGTCTGACTGCAGTGCCCTGCATTGACGACAGAATATATAGAGACCTTACAAGAAACAGCCTGGACTTTATATATATTATATAAATGCTGACAAAAACTCGAAAACCAAATACTTCATCAACTTCGCGAACACCTACAGAATAATATACACATGTTTTTTTATCATGTCCGCATGTTTCAGAGATAGGGGTGATATAATAATTCATAATACTAATCTTTCGTAGGTAACCTGCCTAAGAAAATCCATATCCCTCTTTAGGTGTCTAACTAGGTATTGCGGTATTTGGAAGTTAGTTGGAAGGAATGTCCGAGGGCTGTTAGTAAGACTCAGTCTCGGCATTTACGACTGAGGACAACCTCGGAAAAAACCTTCAGTCAGGACTGCCGGTGGCCGGAATCGAACCGGCGACCTCCCAAATTTGAGTCTAGCGTCTTACCGCTGAGCCATCTACATCAACGCTGTCGATTGTAATAGCGCTTGTGTGGCTTAGAAACGGGGTGGGGGGGGGGGGGGGGAGAGTGCAGTAGTAGATGACGCGTAGTGTGCAACACACACACACAGGCAGCTGCATGAGCCAAGACAAACGCTGACTCACTCACTGATCGACAGTCAGTATTTCTTACATCAACGGGCGGCTGGCCAAATACCAGCGAGCATAGGCATCCCCTCCTTCCTTCCTCAATCATCAATCATCAATCGTCAATCGTCAATCGTCAATCATCAATCATCAATCATTAATCGTCAATCGTCAATCGTCAATCGTCAATCGTCAATCATCAATCATCAATCATCAATCGTCAATGATAAATCATCAATCATCAATCATCAATCATCAATCATCAACCATCAACCATCAACCATCAACCATAATCATCAATCATCAATCATCAATCATCAATCATCATACATCAATCATCATACATCAATCATCACACATCAGGCAAAAGAGGGCATTCTTCCCTACACTGGCCTTGATTAAAATAAAATAAATAACCAATAAATATTGCAATACTTATGTATAGTTTTAACAACTTTGGATTAAACAGTAGATAGGTGGGGGGGGAGGCGATAGCCTCCCAGGAAAAAATAAACAATACCAAATTGTATCAATACTATGATAGTTACGAATTGGTATTTTCAAATGACACGCTGTCGAATAATTGCTAATTAATTGAACAATACGGGTTATACCGCCTCGTCGGTCCACTCACCTAACACCATGTTGCGTTTCAAGACCGCTCTGGGTCCCGTCGTCAGAACTACTGAGCAGTCTCACCTCTCTTGCGCGGCTCTCGGT
Organism: Isoperla grammatica; assembly: GCA_945910005.1. Classification (NCBI taxonomy): domain Eukaryota; kingdom Metazoa; phylum Arthropoda; class Insecta; order Plecoptera; family Perlodidae; genus Isoperla; species Isoperla grammatica. Next base: position 10,256,156 of record OX246745.1, read on the forward strand.
CCCGCATCGCTGCCACACACTGTTCGTCTGCTGTCCATTCTCTTACTAGCATGGGAGCCAACTGATACCGCATTTGTTGTCGTTGTAGTTATCGTTGTCCGTGGTGTCGTTGACGCATCGCGCACTGTACTGGAGGTAATTGTTCGTCACTATCTCCAAAGAATGTGTTGACGTAGCTGCAGTATGATAAACCCCTTGAGGTATAATGGCACTAGCGTTCTATCAGGAGTACCAACCCAATGCCCGTCTGGGCCCGGGGAAGAATAGGTTCAGAGTGACTCTGCTAGTCGTAAGAGGCGACAAAAGGAGACCCTGTCCCTTTTCCCCCCACTGTCCCACTGAATATTTCTCCTCCCACTTGGCCCTGCCCACCCTTGCTGGACTCCCGTATGACGACCCACGCGACGTACAATGCATCTGATTCGGATGTGGCTTTATTCTTCATCATCTTCTTATCTTCATTATCACCCGCTCATCGTCTCGATTAGCCATTGTTACATAAATATGATACGTTAAGCCTCATTAATCAATCAATAACCAACCCAAATTAAGTATTTATTTGTTTTTTGTCTCAAAAGAGGAAACAACAGAAGAGCTACATTGTGCCAGTTTGCACTAAGAAGTTTGATATGATGAGATAAGCAGCATTAAGTGTAAAGTTCAGGAAAATCTCTCTAACCTAACGGGTTAAACTCAATATATAATTCAAACTGTCTTGTTATGTATGAACTTCTCGCAAACAGTCTAGTTATGTATGAACTTCTCATTGAAACTTCACGTGTTCATAGTGTTCTCCCTTGATGATTCATATTTTCTCTAGCACAACTTAGAAAATGTTTTGGTAAAAAAAATATTATTCAAATTTTTTGCCTTGTTCTTTGTGTGCGAAACTCGAGGTTCATTTTCAAAAACATTTACTGAGACTAAACATTTGGTTCAATAAAATAAATGAATACGTGTGTATTTATAGTCTACTTACTCAATTACATCAAGATCATATTTTTCAGAGGGGGACAGTTATACAATTTATTAAGTGCTTGTAATCTGTGTAAAAGCAACACATTTGATAATAGTTGCATGTTCTCGATCTTTGCTGCGTCAGGATATGTTCTTAGCTTATGTTGAGCTAGTAGCCCTCCCTATACATGTCGTAATATTTTTTTGAAAGGATGCAAGGTAGACTGCTGCACCAAAGACGACAAGTAAGCCATACAGCGAGTATTAATCGTTAATGGAGACAGATAGACAAAAACGAAACTCCCAGAGAGAGAAAAATTTCTATTCGGAAGAATACGGTGGTTTTAAATGTAAAATATGGATGCATCATTAAGAGCAGAGGAACTATTCAAGACGTGTTTTTAAAAAGTAGGAATACTGCAATGAATCGTCCGTTTTGAAAAGCCATTATGAAGATATGATGGTTGGAGAACTCCTGCATACGTATTCTTGCCACTTTTAATCCATAGACCTCTTTCACTACATAATGTTTTCCAAGTCGATCTGTTTCTTGAAAATCACTCAACCTAATTGTTAAGTTTCTTTGATTGTACTGCGTACTACTTGGCAACATACCAATACATAGGCAGATCATCCGTGCTCACCAAACTCAAATCAAATGACAATAATCACCTATGTTCCTTTGAAAATTAAGCTATGTAGATTGTTAGTATTTTATCGTTGTAACCAACAACTAGTTTTCACACTCAAATTTCAAGGCATTGACACCACCACATATAAACCTCGTAACTGAATGGGTGTCATAACTTTATTGGCATGGGAATTTTATGCGGGTACAACAATTTCCAAGCAACAATGTAAGCTATGTAAATGGGCTGTAGTAATACGTTTCCTGCCTATAACATGAGCTAGGCACTAAGGGTGGCGGGGGGGGGGGGGGGGGAGGGAGATAATTTTCAAGCAAGAATATGAGGAAGGTGGTAAAATAATTTACAAGGCTAGAATATTAACCAGGCATAATTCGGGGTTAGATAATTTACCTCAATGTTTAGCTAGGAATCTAAAATATATTGGATCAGGACGGGCAGGTGCTTCATGAGATGTATGTTACAGAGTCAGTTCTAACATTACACTGAATAGAACTACAATTTAATTCAAAATTTGTAGGTAGTAGGTTTGTAGTCAGCTTACATAAATATCAACATATAGCTTGTCATACATTATTAAAAATAATAATGTGATAACCAAATATATTTTAAGCTTAATTGTAAAGTTGTATTTCCCAGTGTATATATACTTATGCATCATTGTTTGTTAATAAAGTTAGTAGATTAAAAAAAATACGTGATTGAGGTTACAGCGATCTTGCATCTCCACTTCCACAACCTAGTATTATTATCGCATTTGCTTACAAAACTATTACAGATACAATAGAGCCAGAGAGGGTATACTTGTTTAAATAATTTCAGTTTATGTATCAAATATTTCCCGAGTAGGAAGTACTGTAGGCCACAAGCAATGCAGTGCAAGAAACTTAGTGTAAGTACTTGCTTGCAACACCCGCGTGTGTAACAGAATTTACTACTGAACACATATTTGTTAATAATGTTTCACGGTGTGACTCAACTGCACTCGAGTGAAGCAAACTCAAATTGCTGTTGAAGGTCCACCTGCTTTGTAACCGGTATCTGCGGCTAAGCCATACTACATAGATCATTTATAGATCATCATCTATAGATCATCATCTATAGATTGTCACAAGAGTTATCTGAGCAATTGTGAAGCTTATGTCAACGTTTTCCAACCACAACTTTGGTTAGAAATTAGTTACACACTTGGGTTTCGGATAAAAACATAACAAGTTTGTAAAACTTAGATTTAAGTTTAGAAATTATTTTTTTTAATTAAAGCATTTTTAAACGTTTCCAGAAACCCGTTATATAGTTGTGCGACATACAATTAGAAACTTGTAGTATTTTGCATCGAGCGCTTTTATGTACGGCAACTTATTCATAGCTCTAACCACGCTCTAACTCTAAAATAATAACTTTTAGTAGGACATCTTCCCAGGGAATATTCATAGCCCTGTTCAGGTAACTAACGATCGCAGAATTATGGTTTGTAATTGTGTGGAAGATATGTCTGGGGGCTGTTGCAGTACGAGTGACTCACCTTGTGGCTGAAAATAAAACTTGTCTTGATTGCTGGTAGCGGGTATCGAAACAGGGACCTGCTGAATTGGAGCCTCGTGTGATACTGATCATCTCTACCGGTATTCTTCACTCAACTGCACAAGGTTTAATACTTACAAACTTACTTTCTTACTTTATTGTAATTAAGGCCAGTGTAGTGCACAATGCCCTCTTTAGCCTGATGAGTGATGATGAGCGATTGGCTGATTGGTGAATGATGATGAGGAAAGGAGGAGGGGAAGCCTGGTACCGGCACGTAGCCTACTGCTGTCGAAAAGCACCAAGGGGACCATCGGCTTTACGTCCCATCCGAAAGGACGGTGTCACTTTGACCAGTCATATAGTTTCCTCCACTAAGCTGGACTGCCGAGCAGTTGACGAGAAGAACGAAGCTGTACACAAGCTTTCGAACCCTCCAATCTGCTCCTATATACCAACGATAACTAGTGTTTAAGAGGAGAGTGGTAGGAGTGTTAATACACATACAGGCTAACTGAGACAGCGGAACGCAGAACCGAGTGGTCCTATACTAAATGTGCATATCTTGATGGGTGACGATCTGTCAGTGTTTGCCGATATCTCCATGAGCATATATATTCAATCAATTTCGCTATGTTCCACAAAATATTTTCAACTGAAATACCCCGGAATATATTTCCTTTTCAGTAAATGGGGCATTTTTTGTTTTTGCAATTTATCAAAATCTACACGGAAGAGCTGTTTTATCTTTCTGTTTCATTTGATGTATTTTTCATTTTTCACTCAACGTATCTTGTAAGTTTGGGAAAATGGGAACATTTGGGAACACTGTCTGAGTAAATCATTGGGAAATGAAATATTATCATTTTTATTGATTACTTCATACCGCGTATACATCATGTCAATAGATCAGATAAATGCCGTATTTTAGGAAACACTAAACACCTTTATTTACTTAGCTAAACACTCTTAAAATCTAATAAAACTCAAATATTAAGAAACCCTTATATCACTATTGAATTAAACGAAAAGCACCACTAGAATAAATACATTGAAAAAGACGCCGTCTAGGTATAGAATTGAATGTTACTAATATTTTAGATCAAGAGAAGCATTAAAGTTATAAATAGTAGCTGCATAAAGATTGCAATGGTTGTAAGCATCTTCAGATTTTATATTTAAATTTGAATGAAGTTGAATTAAATTAGAAAAATTATATGCCTTAGTGCTGCAATCCTTATGTGGCATTGTAAACTATTGTGTTATAGACTCAGGTCATGGTTTTGGGGTATGCATTGAGGACGGTCAACCTTTTCTACGGTGCAACCTCACATGAAAGTGTCTGAGATTTAAAATCCAACTCCAGAATAACGTTTGTTTCTAGCTGGTGGTTGGTCCACTCCAACTGAGCCCTGTAGAGGCCTGTTGAAGCACTCTAGTGCAAACCATTCCTAAACAATCGCACTGTAGGACTTTCACGGCGTTGTCATTATTTGTATCAAACTGACTTTAGCTAGGTAAATTCAAGTACTATCCGAAAAAACTTAAAAAGAATGAAAATGAAAATAATTTACAACAAATGTTTTCGATGTTAACATCAATTTGATAACTAGACGACGTCCTAATAACCCTTCTACGTTAAAAAGGTTACTATTTGGTTAACATAGGATATTATTTATTAAGTATTTAAGTATATATTATATAGTCGCAGACGACATTTGCCATGTGTGTCGTAGAGGACGAGATGGCTAGAAGATGGTGATCAGGGCGAACACGCCGTAGAGCAGAGCGCAAGGGTAGGCGATCAAGATCTGCTGGTTCTCCATAGTCAACGCTGTCACAAACAGCTTGGAGGCAGAGAGTGAGCACCAAACAATCGACAGCCCCGTTAGGATGACGCCAATCAGACCCCTGCAACCAATCAGAAGAGAGCGTCAAAGAAGTAGCAAGGTCAAGTCAAGGACAAGGAAGTTGCAGACAGTCCTGCGAGCCGGACACCTGCAACCAATCAGAAGAGAGCGTCAAGGAAGTAGCAAGGTCAAGTCCAGGTCAAGGTAGTAGCAGACAGTCCTGCGAGCCGGACACCTGCAACCAATCAGAAGAGAGCGTCAAGAAAGTAGCAAGGTCAAGTCAAGGTCAAGGAAGTAGCAGACAGTCCTGCGAGCCGGACACCTGCAACCAATCATAAAAGTTATTTATATAACATGAATACACGTATATTTATGCACGTATGTTAGTGGTAGTGGTAGCGGTAGTATAATGGTAGTGGTAGTGGTAGTGGTAGTGGTAGTGGTAGTGGTAGTGGTAGTGGTAGTGGTAGTGGTAGTGGTAGTGGTAGTGGTAGTGGTAGTGGTAGTGGTAGTGGTAGTGGTAGTGGTAGTGGTAGTGGTAGTGGTAGTGGTAGTGGTAGTGGTAGTGGTAGTGGTAGTGGTAGTGGTAGTGGTAGTGGTAGTGGTAGTGGTAGTGGTAGTGGTAGTGGTAGTGGTAGTGGTAGTGGTAGTGGTAGTGATAGTGGTAGTGGTAGTGGTTGTAGTACTATTAGAAGTATGCAGTAGAGGAAGAGGAGAAAGAGGAACAACAGTTTTGTTAGTTGTCATATTAAAAGTCTTAATAGTATGATAATGTTGGGTAGTTGTGTTGTGAAACTAAATTACTTTGGTATAATGCTTCACCGTTTAGTGCGAGAACCCCGTTTATTAATTAATTCCGTGCGCCAAGTTTTCACACAAATAGTAATTCTAGCTATTACAACATTTACCTTTTAGTTGGCTGAACACGTCTGTGCGAATCAAAGCGAACAAAACGCGCCATAACGCTTTACAGACAAAGAAAACACGTATATATATATATGTGACCTTATAATTCACCAATACTTTCAAGAGTGAAATAAACATTTTGTGAAAGTTTCTATTGTGTTGAAAGCGAACAAACAGTAGCAGCACACCAATTTTAAGAGGGGTCTAATTCTTATCAAATTTTGTCACTTCTTATGTAATTTATGCTTAATAAGTATAGTTTCATTGCCTCAAGTCATTTACCAAATTTCCGTCAAAATATATCGAGTAAAGATCAACCACTCATAGTTTGGGTACAATTACAATGATGTACACTTTTGATAGACAGCACAATACATCCACATCTCGGCATAGGAAATAATAAACCATGTTACACGGAACAAAGCATTAGGAGTTCATAACTCACTCAAGTGTAGTTTTCTAGCAATACCCTACTTCCGATTTATTAAAAAAACTTTCAAAGGGGTTTCTGCCAGTACGACAATTACTTTGGAAATAAAAATGCAACCAAAGAATGTTCAATCTTGTATGATTTATTTGCCAAACTGTGTATAGCGTTGGAAAGATAGAACTCATGAGAATATACCTTTGATGTAATTGAACCGTACTCACCAGCGTTTTTCACAATCCGTTTCCTCTGACAGTGGTATCTGATTGCGACCTGATAAATCAAGGAAATACTTACCCTCCGTTTAATCATACACCCATAATAAAGTGATATTCCCCTCTGGTTCATAGCACGAACCTATTGTGGACTAATTCCACCTCTTTTCCGGCATTCCCCCCATTCACATCCGCACCTAGCTCGCTGTAAGCTTAACAATGCGATGAATTGTAATCAGACCACAAGATGGTTAGTTTATACAATGAAGAGTCACCTGAAACACCCATACGACATTCGCTAAACCCATTAAACGGAGTAACAAACCACCAAATCCCACTCACTTTGTTGTAAACGAGAACTCATTTGGCGTCAATAGACCACCACATTCTACAACAGGCTAGCCCATAAGTGAATACGCAGATAAAAGACAACTTTCGGTTCATTCATAAGGTGTTTAATACTGAAGCACCACAACTAAAGAGGTGTTGTGTGTACGAGGCCTCAGGTCAAGGGAAGATCGCAAACACCCTAGGGTAGGATTATGAAAGGGCTACACAAAATCGCTTTTAAGGGGAGAGTTCAGTTAGAAGTAAACATAGCAACTAAGTGCCCGTAGTGTTAATCCGTGAGCCTAATACAGAAGTTGAACAACGAAAGTTGATCTCAGACGGGTATACGAATTATAAATTGGAAGTGGGAAATAAGATTGATTTTTGAAAGCGTATTTGGCTAACGACACACACATTTAGTATATTGAAGTGAGTGACTTGTGCAACTGCAGAATGTCTTTCACTGCATGGCTTAATTTTGTGGGGACGTGACTCAAATTGCAATTAAAACCGTTAATTTTACTGCAAAATAGAGTAATTAACATTTTAACTATAGCACTAATGTTTCTCTCGTGTTTTGTCTGTAACTTATACAGTAAAACAAATACCACCATGAAAATATAAAACTGGATTGAGAATAACGGACAATATTTGTTTCATCCAGCTCAGTTATAATGAGCTGTATTGATACAATTTGGCGATTGGATTAAAAAAGTGTATTTATTCTGATTAAGCGTTTCGATGAGATATGACTAACGTTAAACATCTATTGGAAGAACACAGGGCGGAAGTGATGAATACCAACTACCAAATATAATTGAACGGTAAGGTAAAAATAGTGGTCGAATATAATTTTGCAAACGACAATCCAGGAGACGCGTTGTAGTAGCTGATATGTGTGAAAAACCTGGCAGAATACGGAACATGTGTAAATCAAATATGTCATCCTGTACTGAATTTAGTGATCTCTCTTTTGAATTTTTCTTTTTTCCAATCAAAGTTTCCGTTTTTTTAAAAATGTTTTTAATTACCTTTTGTAATGTGATGTTTCTGGACACCATTCACATTTAACTAAGAACATCTGCAAAACGGAAATATCTATTGGAATAAAACACGATTCATAAGAAAGAGTATTGAATTCTCTAAGTGATGATATGTTTTGAATTTCTTTTGGAACAATATAAAACCATTGAAAGCAATTTTGACAGACCGAAGGTAGGTAAACATTCTGCCTAAAGGATAGTTGGTTCAATCCACGGCTTGGCTACATGACACAAATCGAAGTGAGTTCCCAGACTGACCGCTGTCCGCAACACCAACACGCGCATAACATTCTCACTTTTACGGTACAATTACGTATTTTATGCTAAGCGACAGAAATACACCTAAAAGTTAGACGTTCTTGCACATAGGGACCCATTTTAGCAAGTCTCGCTAAACTTTCAGAAAGCTATTTATTTTATTTCTTCGTGAATAGTTCATTATGCAAGCGGAAAAATAAACTAAAAACCACTTCCTGTTTTCTTTTGGGCATATTTTGAAATGTTCCGTCGTTTCAAGATAAGAATGTTCAAAGTACGTTTCTTTGCAACTTTCCTACTTACGGCTCCTCCGCTCTTCGGAGTTCTACTCACTTACTGGATATCCGAGCGGTTGGTATGGTTACAATATCGCCCACGAAATGAGTAACAAATAAATTCAAATTGGTGAGGCTGATCGTAGTAAGATGTTATACTAAAACCATATATATTAGCCAAACACACCGGGGTTTAATGGAAACCCATGTATCTACGGTTCCCCAATCTGCGGTAGTCGATAAGAGTTTGTGAACATGGACAATTATAATTGCTAAGTGTCGGTCGTTTTTTTTTTCTTATTCTGGTAAGCTCCATTTATGCGACAGTCAACTAGAATTTGTGGTATTTATTGAAACAATCTTTGATTGACTTTTCGAACATTTCCTGAGACAACTACGTATAATACAAAATAAAACTCGAGGCTTATAAGTGACTCTCAATGACTGTTTACATAAATTACAAATTTCAATCATTGTTGCGCCTGAATACCTATGATTGTTATGTGAAACACGATTGTAACATTTGTAATGGTCATGAGGTTAATTGGCAATTATCATTTCCATTTAAACACATTCATTATGACTTTTTAAGGTGCAGCTTAGTAATTAATGCAACGCTGAACATTCACTATACAATTTGTGATATCTAGTTTCAAACTAGAGACAATTGTTTGAATTAATTTGTGTTTCAAATCCAGAAGTGTGTTGCAAATATCAAACCTTCATTATCAATAATGATCATTTGAAATGCGTTCCACGGCCTACGAAAAGATATAAACATTTTGAAAAAGAAAATTCATCCCCGGCAATGCATCTAAACTCTAAACAGAAGATGTTATTATTTATTATGTAACTAAAGCCTTTCTAAATAATAGGTCTCATAAGAAGCTGTTTTTATTACAAAACTAAATTTGTTTGTTTTGTATGTTAGTGTAGACTATTTCGTGCGTAATGATGTTATCGATGGAGCCTCCACCCCAAGTCACAGTTCATCGCGAGGGAGCATATATCAAAGGTTGAAGTTAAGCGCGCAATTAAGAGCCCCTAAGGTGATCTGTCAGGAGAGAGTTGGTACAAGATTGATGTCCTCAAGATAATGTTTAGAGCAATTGGCCGAACAAACAGTTGCATTCAAACTAAACAATCAATAATCAAAACGCACGCATTTATAATTCACGCAATTGTGTACGCTCGAGATACATATATACAAGACAAACGAGTTTATTTGAAACTTCAAATGTGAGATCACTGTGCTTAAAGAACGGTTCACAAATTAAATAAGGGTTCGTTTAGTGAAATAGCAATATAATTTAAGTGAATTGTAACATGCAATAACAACGCTCTGGTTCGCAACCGTCACAGTGGATTGAAATACTCATTAGAAATGAATCAATTCCGTTTCTTATTTCTACTTCTCATGATGCACCATGTATTATGACGAACCAATCAGATCGCACAAGAGTCACAAGAGAAGGAAAAAAAATAGTCGTACCGGATATGCTGTTGTTGATGTCAATGGAAGTAAGTACATATAAAAGCACTGTCTTGACTACTGAAATAAGGTTTTATGAGACTGTTGTAAACCACTAGCTTGTTATTATACTATTTCACTGTTCCTTATTGCAACTCTTATTCAATTGTGAACCGTTATTAACAAAGAAAATCAAAGAGGGAAGTGAATACGTTATTATTTCTCATTTCTTATCTTGATAAAATCATTTCTTGATTAATCCAAGAACGACAATTCTACCATCTATATGAATCTATGTACATTTTCTTTTAATAATATAATAACGTATTTCCTTTGAGTTTATTTTCAACTGATCAGCACTTTTTGTGGTTCGTTTTATGAAGTACGATACACAGGATGGTGCTGTAGACGAGTCAGTCTATGCGTCTCGCCGAACGAACGCTGCGAGGTTTCTCTTTGCCAGATACATACTCCATCTTTATGGTCTCACTGCAGCAGGAATTTAAGAAGTTAATTACCGTCCAGTCGTTCTCTACCTTCGTAGTGCCAGCTTTATAAAGCAAGCTTCACATAAACAAGCCATGCATATCTTTAAAATGGAAATGATTTCCCACGGTGGGTCATAGATTTTAATTAATCATTATCTGGCCGAGAGGAGGGGAGGGGGGGAGGGGACGATCAGACCAGCCAGGCTAGCGTTATTAAAACTGGGGGTTTCACTCATCCAAAGGAAGTTAATGCTTCCGACTAATTATACAGTCTGTGTGCACCAAGGATAATGGGGATGATTCGAGTTTTCTAATAACGAGGGAAACTAAAATGCGTTTACAAAATAATGGAACATGTGTGGAGAGCATAAGGAAAGACGAGTGAGTATTACCAGGAGTAGACTACGGGAGACAGAAGGAAAGTGGCTGTGATTCCTGTGACTGTAGTTCAGCATGTCTGTACTTACTGCAGAGAGAGGATGACGCTTACTGCCGAGAGCCCCACCATGGGCAGTAGGCAGTACCCGAGGACAGAGACAACGTTGCCAAGTGTAACGGAGGATGACGCCATCAGACTGAGCAGCGCATACACGGCCAGGCAGCCCATCACGCCTATACCGTAGATGTAGCTGAAGTGAACCTTCCCAGACTGAAACAGGTATCAGGTATCATTAATTAGTTTTGTTTCTTGGCTTATCATCCAGATATCGTTACCAGAAATGTACTTAATAACAACGATTGCAAAGAAACATTTGAGATCATTTTTATTTGTATAATTATTTTTTGTGTATTCATATCTATCCCACAACTCAGCGCATACCGGTAGAAATGATTTCAAAGTTGGCAGACTTGTATGTCAAAGGAAGCTGGTGCTTATAAACTCATACATCAACCATTTAATATGTAATTGATTAAAATAATCTATATACTCATTATAAATGACCAAATGATTGTAATTATCATATTTTATCTTTATGGTTATCAAGTTAATTCTTTTAGAATTTAAGCTAGAATTCTAGTTCTATTATGTATGCTACTTACTAGTGGGAACGCTGCTGAAACAACAACAAATAACGCTGTTATTAGGTTTTGAGCATTGTTGTGTTGCGTGAAGATCTAAAAGCTATAGAAGAACCTAGAAATTGGACTGTACACTGTTCCTTGTCACAAATAAAATTAAAGCGCAAATAGTTTTCAACCAACGCTTTAATTTTGTGTGTGACAATGACAAGAAACAGAACAGACAAACAAGGAACAGTGTAAAGTCCAATTACTAGGTTCTTATAACGTTTTACCTGCTCTACTATGTTTCCGTTTTAATTATCTTAAAGCTATATTCTCATCATATTCGATAACTGAAATATAAGTAATTACTAATTACCAATTAAAAATATATCTAAACGTTCCCTAATGATTTATGTGTATTGTACACGGCAAGCTATCGTAGAGAACATATGAGTGTGGTGGGATATTTCATCTAAAACTTCTCTCTGGCTTCTGTTTTTATTGTTTTGGATTAACGACAGTGTACCTTGCAATTCGTTTGTGTTTTTGTTATTCAAGATCTACTTTTTCCGAGGTTGGGTAAGTTATGATAACATCAGTACTGCAACATTACAGGAACACAATGTAAACCGCATACAAGAAAGTATTTATTCACACCGTATTCCAACTTCACTAACAAACTTCCAAGTAACATTAGATCTCTAAGACCACAATGGCGGCACAATTACAAAGATGAATCAACAACTGGAGCTGGTGGTAGTTTTCGTTTTGCTGCAGAGATGATTTATGATTGTATCTTAATGTTAAAAATAATGCTTTGATTCAGCACAATCGTGAACGACACAAACGTTGACAAATTGTGGTGTAATAATTATGCAAAATGCTTTTTAACAACTAGCATGTTAAACACATTCGTTTGGTGAGCATTTCAGAGACATTTTTCTTCAGTTTTACAGGATAAGATAATATATCGGCTGGTCAAACACTGGTCACTACAGAGCTGACCACTCAACGGGTGATGACTGATGACGGTCATAGTTCACGAGGCTCTAATAACGGAGACGGCCAGTTCGATAACCACTTCAGTCAATACTCAACCCTGAAAAAGACTCTTGAGACAGTCCTTCGCGAAAGTGATGGATAAATGCGGTGAATGAATGGCAAACTTTTATTATTGTTTATTGTATTTTCAAATGTTCACGTCTACAATTAATTATCTATAATCTACGTAAGGCGTATTATTTTTATGTTTAAAATTATCAATAAGTTAAATTAAGATGAGAATTTCCATGCGTCTGTTACAATCATAATTTTTTTTTTATGTTTCTTTCTTTTAAATATTCACACTAAGACTTTATATTATGTACCTATTGTATTATGTATTGTATATCATGTACTGTATCACCTTAAAAGGGTTGGATGGAAGATAAGGTTTCGCTAGCCTTAATCCCGCCTTTTAATAAAAGACTTTAATCAATCAATCAATCAATCAACTATCTCAATACCCTAACATATCTAGACAGTCACATGAAGACGGGTTTTCTAAGAAAAATTATTAGTTTTGTATGGGTTCTATTTCGTCGTGTAATTCACAATAATATTATCTTATTCGCGAAATGATTTTGCACAACAATGCTGTTCTAGCCACTGTGTTGTCTCAGTTTATGTTAGGTTCAGCAAGAACCCGAAGTTGTTGGGTCTAACATTCTCAATATGCCCCGAGCAAAAGATACTCGGGGAACAACTATCTTCGTAAACAGCTGTAAACACAACTCCGATACTCCTGTTTATATAAGAATGTAGTTCATTTTTCGTCCTCGGCAACTCAATATGGAAATAAAACACTACTGAAGAGGTAGAAAAACATCCTTTGTCGCAACCCTAAGAAATATCACAGCGCAAAAATGGGAATAATTTGACAAATCATAGTATATGAAAAATTAATGGCATTGAGAATTTGATGCAAGACATATTCTATTTCCTAAGGCGTGGACGCCGACAGGAAAGTAGGAAGGGGCTGGGGTCAAGTTGTTTTGAAGATATAACAACATATACTACCGTTCACCTGTATTTAGTGTTTATAGTTTTACCGTTGTCACATATCAAATTATCAACTCAATCTATATATATATATATTGTTAAAATTATAAATACCACGGGTTGTTACGTCACGTTTACTGCACACTCAGAAACGTCGACCAATATGACAAGTAAGTGCGGTAAACGTGACGTAACAACCCGTGGTATTTATAATTTTAACCATATTAATAGTCACGAAAGTTTAAGTTCAGTAATACATATATATATATATTTTCATCTCTAACCAGGTGACCGTTCAAGAACTAATTACATAAACACACTGACGAAAAATGCAGAAATTATTTACATATAGCTTACTATGTATTCATTATAATACAATATTTTATTTTCCTATATTTACGATTTTATTGCATTCCGGGAAAATCCTTACTTGTTTCAACGTTTTAAATTGAAATTGCCGCTTTATTCTGCAACGTGATATGTGCCCAGGAAATGAACACTAACTGTGACCTGAGGGGACTAACGTTTAATGAAAGAATTATTGTAATGAAAAGGCAACTCGGTAGAAAGCACCATCTGAAAGGTTTAACCAGTGAACATTATAATCCCTCGTTATTTCGTGCAAGCCCAGAACTTAAGCCCTGGTCACAGAGTGAGAAACTTTCTGTGTAAGTGAAGAAAATCTCCGAAAGTCTATTACAGAGATTGGAATTAGTTAGGTGAGCGAGTCAAGATTATAAACTGAGTTCAACGGCCTCGGTTTATACCGTGTGGGATGCTGGGATCTTTGAATGGATTTTGACCTTTAAAACAGAGACGCTACGGTAACAGTTTTTTATATATAACGATAGCTTTTAAACGAGGGAAAAGAGTGTTACAAATGTGACATGCGGAACATTAAATATTTAATAGAGTACTGTATTGATAACTATTGAACAAAATTGTATCCACAAATATTGATTTGAAAATTTAAAAAATCATTCTCTTTTAATTTAAACCATTTTTAAACCTTAAAACAAGTTAATTGAATATAATAATATATACATATATATATATATATATAACGCTAGCTTTTAGACGAGTGAGAAGGTAGTTACACATGTGATATGCAGGACATTAAATATTAAATCGATTTCATCAATTGATAACTATTGAACAAAATTGTATCCACAAATATTGAATGATTTGAAAATTTAAAGAATGTTTCTCTTTTAATTGAAACCATTTAAACCTTAAAACAAGTTAATTGAATTCATTCATCTAAACACAGCAAATTGAAACATTAATGTGTCTACGATTTAATCCACCCATAGAAATAATATTGCATTAAATTAGTTCCGTGCGTTTACCCTGCTCTTCAACAACTCGAGTTGTGAGTACGTCTCATCCCTGGATGGAGATTCTTAAGCGTTGTCTCAATTCATCTGTGTAAGGAACAAAACTGTAACTCGTCATCATGAGAAGTTATTTCCACATCACTTAATTTGAAGAAAGAAACATTTAGTTCCAAGTTCATATTCTAGCTGACACTTGGTTACCTGCTTCTCATCTCAGCTACTTATCTAGCAAGTGTCTGTTGTTTTCGGTGTAACTGTCTTAGCTTAGCAGAAAAACACGGAAAAAGAAACTGCCTATATGGCTGCCAATGGTGTTATTTTCACATCTAGATGGGTTTCCTAGGTTAGCACAGATAGCAATCTGTTTCGCTCTAACTCTCTTAGTTTAGCAGAAAAACTTGAAAAAAGAAACTGGCCCAGGTCGCCAATGGTGCTATATGCATACTTTTAACTACTCACTATGTTATCATTATTAAAATAAAAGTATTTGTTAAAATAATATAATAAATTGTTCAGAAAGACAGATTTATATTAGGCTATTTCAACTGCAATTCAAATTTCTACTCACGAAAGGAATGCTGAAAAAATTAAACATTGCCATTTCCCACCCGTTGGTTATTTACTGGATTTGGTGCTGCGGTAGTAGAAACAAAATACACACATGGAAATTCGTCAAATATGTAATCAAGGAGTCTGGTGTGTATTGCACCTAAAAGGCACCAGTAACATGAAAGGATTAGTAAAATCAAATTAACTGTCCCCTATGTAATAAATCGTATTCGTATCGATTGAATAACATAATATGCTAGCATTCGAAAAATTACATTTTGAAAATTTTTAACAGAAAAGTGAGGGATTTGAAATAAAATGAGTTTATGACAGCTGTACGTGGTTTAAAGCAACGTTATACGAGCTCGATAAAATAAACAAATTAACTGAATGGATATAGTTCTTAATCGAGAATGTTAAATGAGAATTGATCCGCTATTCCAAATAAATATTAGCGAAAAAACCCGATTATTTATGAAATCAACTAATACAAAAATTAAAACATCCCAACTTTGGACCGGGAAACTACGTTCAAACTCAGTTTATTCTAGCTAGGACCCCTCGCAAACATTCTGCCATAATAATGAACATTGCGACGTTTATCGATCTTTAGCACCTGGAATAGTTCTCGCCAGAAAAAATATTTACCTTGAAAATATCACAAATTGATTTGTCCCCTAATTAAAAGAGTTCGATTTTTTGTAATTTGAGCTTTTGGTTCAGTCACAATACGCGGGTTATCAAGTCACGGTGTAATTGCGAGCTGCAAGTTAACGCGGGCGTTGGCGTGGTAGTGTCTAGAACACCCTTAGCTCGTCTCGGAAAACATGAGGCAGAAAGTCCAAACATAATCATCGACCAATTAGTAACATAAATATAATAATGCCATTAACAACGAAGCACTAACCAAAACGGTTTAATAAGCCCCCGCCCCAGAGCCCCTCACACCCCTCCCTACACCAAATTCAAAATAGGTTCCTCCATGAATATTTGTTCAACACATTCATTACTGTCATCAATTCTGTAAACGAATTCAGCTAGAGTTTGTTCATAACTCCCGGTTCTTCTGCAATGCAGATGTAAGCCAGATATAGAAATTGAAATAGCTTTCGAAACCTTTAGTTCGCAACATCACAAAGTAAAGGGTTTTTCATTTGGCCAAGTGAAAAAGCATTCAATTTGTTCTTGTGGCCTTATTCCCAATTCCGATTCCGATTTGAAAGGATTGTGGTTCTTGTCCCGTGTATGGAAAAATCATTAGGTTCAAATACATCGTTCAAACGTATATAATAGAATTATTTCACAAGACACGAGTTGCGAGTATTAGTATCACAGTAGTATATATAAAAGCTTTAGAAGGGTATCAATAATCAATGATATTGCAGTCACTGTTGAGATAGTTGCGATGTATGTATTTCTGATTCTGACAACTGAAGAATCTAACCTCGAACATAATAATTGTGAATGTATTAGTATCGACTCACCTATTCTTGAATGTCTCTCACTATAGCGCCTCAAACCTATACATTATTTTACACAAATGGTCAACAAATCCAAAGCATGTGCGTTACCAGAGTAATCATAACGACTAGGTGTAATATCCCCCCCCCCTCCCCCCCCCCCCCCACCACAAACACCCACAATTGTAAATATGATCAAACACAAATGTCTGCATTTTACTTGTTTATCTTGGGTAAAATCAATGCTACGGCACTTACAAAATAAATATTATAATATAGAATAAACCGCATCTAAATAAATTGAAACTCAGACATGTGTTGGATGATCGCTATTGTTTATTAGAAATTATAATTTAATGAATCTGTTTAATTTATGTAAATGTAAAATACCATATTAAAAAGAGATGGAATGGTCATAGGTAAGCAACGGAAGGTCTCGTCAGTATAGTGATACTAATTTACTTCCGTCTAGTGCAAGCATTAAACAATATCTATAAATGTTGTCTACGGGAATATTCGAAAAACAGAAATATCTTAAGCCCCAACCACGGATGTCGGTATCGGGATTGCAATCGCAATCCGGAAATCGTGAAAAATTTCTTAAAAATTTACGTAGTTCTTATGGCGCTGTTCACAATAAAATCGTAATGACTTAGCATGAGAAAATACACGATTGCGATCCCGACCTAGATCCCGATCACGATGTCGACAATTGTGGTTGGGGCTTCAGCTACAATTTAGGCAGTCGTAAATAAGTTACAATTATTGTGGGACACAAATAACACATTTTGAATTCTACACTTCTATGCCAACATACACTATATTTATAGCTACCAATTTTAAAACCAAGTTTCAATTAAAATCTAAGTTATTTAAATACGGTTCACTTGCACAAGTTAAAATATCAGTTTAATTACTAGTTTTAAATGAATGAATTATTATTCATAATACAAAAGAATAAAATCATGTGTTCAATAAAAAATGGGTTAGCATATAAAGTGCAAAATTACTGTTCTACTAAAAAGAATGAATGGAAGCAAAGGTTTGTTTATACTTAGAACAAACGAACCGCAGTTGCGTTCGCTTAAAATGAAGCAAAGCATTGTTCATTGAAGAATTTCCTTAAGGGGCTACATACACACTTTGTAATATAATTGTAACATATTTATTTTCTTTTATTTCATCAATTTTTCTACTGGGGTCTAGCCCGTAAAACATTAATTTGGTTAACCTCACTCGCTCGACTTCCTGGAGTCAGCTTAAATTGGTGGTGTTAATCAGTCAGTGAGGTATCCAAAAAGTCATGAAGGGGGAGAGTCGACATGTTAAACAAGTAGGGATCTGGGGCGCTAGCCCCAGCCACTCTCGATGATTCAAAATCAGCCAGTAGGTCAATACTCGCGGACAATCACATTTTGTATCATACGAAGTAAATATAATCCTCTAAATCTAATATTATACTCCCTGAACCTCTGTTCTTTCCTTTCACTCTCGATCAAATACACCCCCCCCCCTCCTCTTTTTAAGGGAATGGGGGTGGTTTGAACCCATAACTCCCAGTCCCTTGGATACGCCAATGGGTGTTATCGACACGTTTACCCGCTTACCGCATACTAATTTAAATGTAAGCTGCGTTCAGGATCCGTCTGATACGTTTCATCGATATCCGTCGATTAGTCTGCCCAGCATATACTTGCATGATAGCAGGGTCCACGAGGGACTTCATAGCACACTGGTCTCGGGGGGTAGGGAGGGGGGGAAGGGGGGTAGTAGGGAGGGGGGCACTTTGGTCGACACGTCGACACGAGTATACAAATTGTTAAAGATAGGCCAAAGATCGCCCACAAATCATCCATGGGTAATTTAAATCTTCAATACCTCACAATATATTGATTAAATACTTTAATGTTTTTGAAAAAAAAAGTATACGAGGATTTTATTTAATTTTGACGGACGTTAAATGGTAAAAATGTTGAGCTCCTCAATGGTTGATGTTAAATGTTTATAAGGTTAATGGTCCATGGTTGACGGTGGGTTTTAACTCAAGTCACGCCGCACCTTGTGTGGTTGAGTAATCAATGCGATATGGTTGAACGAAACAGTCCATATCTTTAATATAGTTCTGGAAATTAATTCGACTTTTTCTTGAGATTGATCGATTGATTGATTATCTGCAATACGGGTAACAACGGGCGATCGTAAGCAACGTTCATGTGGTGGTTTGTCATTTGGCATGTTAGGTCTTATGATCCGGAGTAGTTATTGTTCTCAAATAGTTCAGAAGAGTCAGAGATGCTGTTCTAAACATGAAACAGACAAGTTTTAAATTTTATTCTTTAATGGACCGCGCGTTGAGATTTGCGATATCACCCTAGAACAAATTGCCTTGGGTAGAGTTTTCTAGTAAATCTGGCCAATCTGTAGCGGCGCATCTAGTTTAAGATCGCACGGGTACAGCTCCTATAGCCCACCTTGAAGAGTGGGGGGGGGGGGGGTAGGGAGGAGGAGGGGGGCAGACACAGGCCTCGTGAATAAACTAGACGCAACTCCCTCATCCTTCACTTGCCGAGTATTCTATAAATATTATACAACACTTTCTTTACGCATTCTTGAATAAGTGGCAGTTGCAAATAGTGATCAGTTAAAATACGCGACAAGCCACCCTTGCCTTCTCTGACGTCACATCACAGGCAAGATGAGCTGTTTGAAAGTTTTTGCACTCGAGTCCTGAGCGATGCGAGACCACTGATGAGGTAGCACGAGGCACAAAGGACTCTGTTTGTTTTAAAGTTGTGGTTATATTGCTTCATCATAATTTCATGCTTTGACCCAAGTTTGAATAGAAGTTCTGGCATTGTACCGCCTGAAGGTGAAATCGTGAAAGCTCCAAACTTTTATGCCGCTTACAACCAATTTTCTCGAGTAATACTTTCTTTTGAATTCGTTTTTCTATATAACTGGTGTACAACGGAGTGACAAAGGTTGCCCGTCGAACCTAGGGCATACCTTCCATTATACACAACATAAGATGTTACCAGATTTACCTTAATGAGACGATGGTTTGAGAGCTCATACAAACAAGATTCTCTATACGTGATGACAGCATAATATGCATTCATTCTTACCTCTCACATTTCCGAAGAGGTTTTTTTTTACCTTTTTTTTCTCATGTTATATATGTTTTGTCTTGCCGAATTGCCAACCTTTATGCTTTGTCTTAATTTTATGTTAAAATGTTAAAAGTTATTTACTTAGGAAATTTTATGAAGAATACATGTACCCTGTTTGTTTATTATTTAATAAATTGTGTTTCTACAAAAAAAAACTCTCACAAAGTTCACCAGAACCGATAATCAAAGAGGCTGCGTTTTGTAACACAGTGTACTTTATTAGCTCGATGTAACTTTAAACGAGGTCAACTTACGACGTGCACTTTGATACGGTGCATTCGCCAATCGTGTTCTAGGAAATCCAATATAGAGGGATCCCATCCTTACTGTTGACCGTGTCAACACCACTGCAATTCAGTAAGCCCTCGTAATATCCAAACCATAAGCCCGGTATTGTTTGAAAGTTCGCTCGAACTGTTGTCCTATCAGTGCATACCTGCCTTTGTATGCACACGGCCAGACCACCTGAGTTGATGCAGCATCTAATCCTCTCAGGATTACCGTATTATCTAATTATTGGCAACGTTTAATTAGTTTAGATTGAAGATGGAGTAACTAAAAGCACTTTTGTAAATACACATTCGACTCATTGATAACTAATGAGAACAGTAGGAGTTTTCCAATGAGATTTCAGTGGTTTAATATATATTCTTGCATCATCTAGAAACAGCCAAACGATAAGGAACTGCCTATTAGGGACCAGTAGATCATTGTCCATAGGTCGAGGAAGGAGTAGGAAATATACTCCTAAAATACACCAGTTTTGTTTTTATATTCTTGTGGTTGTTCTATCATTGATTCCGGGTAAAATAGTTTCTGCGTGCATTACATGTCTATGTATAAATGCGCGCTGATTAATATGTTACTAAATCCAACAAAAAATTCAACTTACGCATTGTAACAGTTTCGTTTTCTGTGTTTTGGTCCAAACAGAACCGAAATATGTTGATTTCTGTGCATGGAGTTTGTATAGTACGAAAGTACTGCTCGCCGGACGCTCAGAGTGTTTTTCTGTCTTATCCAATCCTATTTGTCAACCAACATACGTAAATATAAATAAACCACTTGACAACGCTGCTACTTGAAATAGCTCTTTCCAGTGGCCGAGACAGAATAGGGAATAATTCGCGCTTAAGAGGAAGGACTACTAGCCAATATTTAAACCCGCGAAATTAACGTATTTTCGTCATATCTCAATAACGCCACACAATATAGAAAAAGTGACACCTACGCATATTTTAGATTCGTGAGAGCTCAATACCAAATGAAAAAGATTTCGCAGATTGTAGTAATTATAGTTGTAGTTTCTAATTAACTTTTGAATTAATTAAATTAGAAATAATAATTATAATTACTACAATCTGCGAAATCTTTTTCATTTGGTATTGAGCTCTAACGAATCCAAAATATGCGTAGGTGTCACTTTTTCGATATTGTGTGGCGTTATTGAGATATGACGAAAATAGTTTATTTCGCGGGTTTTAATATTGGCTAGTAGTCCTTCCTCTTAAGCGTACGCAGTACGCAGCATTGTGCTATGTGCTATGTAATATGTGCTATGTGCTATGTGCTATGGGCTCGGCTGCGATACATTCACCAGCCGGCACCTCTGACTCTTCCAAGTTCAGAGAAACAAATCTAGGGTACTAAATGGTTTAAGGCTGTGTCCACCTAGCCTGCAGAACTGCCGATTTCGGTCTGATAAAATTGATTTAAAATGTGTTTAAATTGTCCCAAAATAAAACCAATCATCCTAAAGAGAATTTAAGGCTCTTTTTTATGAATGTTTATTTATTCCAATCTTTCCGTTTATTACCTTTTGCTGGACACTTTGCACACCCAATTAAAAACATCTGGAAAACGGAAATATTTATTGGAAGAAAAGCCAATTCATAAGAAAGAGCATTACATATTCTCTATATGACGAGTTGTTTTTACTTTTTTTTACAATTAAAACCATTTTAAAGTTATTTGAATAGATAAAAATCAAGTGTTCCGCAAGGTAGGTGAACAAACAGCCTAACGAGCCTCTTCTAAATATTTGCAGATGTTTATAAGACTATAGTTGATTGACGTATTGTCATGCCGACTGCACATAATTATGTTTCACGCACTCCTGTTCAACAGATACCCGGCGTTTATTCACACATCCGTCCAGGTGGTATTCCGCTTGGTAGAGCCCCGTACAGTGCACTAGCCTTATTAGTTACTAGTTAACAATTATCACTTCTGGATCTGTAGAGAAGACAATTTGAAGTGTATTACATATATTTATTATTGAAAATTGAGTAGCTACTTTCGATGTTAACGATGTCTACTTCTTATATTATTTTTCGAGAAAGTTAATTTTCCGGTACACATGGAAAAATATATGTAAACTGATATATACGTATTTTCTCAAGAACTTTCTATTTGAATGGATCAATGTATTCCTGTGTAATAATTTAATAATTTTTCGTAGGAATACCCGTTATAGGGTGCACACCAGCTTTACCTGATGTGCCCCTCTTCAGGTGACTAACTAGGTTATTAGGGTGTTTGGATAGCTGGGGAGGAATGTCCGAGGGCTGTTAGCAGGACTCAATCCCAGCATTCGCCTTTACGACTGAGGAAAACCTCGGAAAACCTCGTAAAAAACCTTCAGTCAGGACTGCCGGTGGCCGGAATCGAACCGGCGACCTCCCGAATTACAGTCTCGCGCCTTACCGCTGAGCCACCTCTATCGGTATTCCTGTGTATCTAATATGGAATATATGAATTACTTCTATTGACAAGTAGACTGTAAAAAGAGAATTACAAATGGCCATATGTATGTTAATAAGACAGAGGATTGAGATATCAGAGGTGAAAATCTTCCCCTATCCAAGTCTTCGGCAACTACTCCAAACTTCGCTCCCACACCGAAGTTATGCTGACGAAGTGGAGTCACATCTAGTATGCTGAAGTCACTGCTATTGGGAGGTTCGGTTTTCTAATTAACCGTTGTAAGTTGCTATTTGTTTGAGTGTCCCCCTCCCCCTCCCATCGTCCGCCTGCGAGGCCTAATAGGGTAGAGCCGTCAGTGAGCACACCGGCCAAGCGCACGTGCGGTGCAGTATTGTAGCTTCGGGACTCCCCAGACGCGCTCCCCCCCCCCCCCCCCCCACGGCTCCCCAATGGCAGGTGGAAATCAAGTTGTGGACTAGAAACAACGTGAAATCGCGTTTCTTTTTTTGACCCTACTCCATCTAAGGATAGACTGGGAAACACGTACAATACGTGAATTCCATTCTGAACATTTTTGTCAAATTATTGTTGCGTGATACTTTTGCAAACCTGAAATTTGGAGACGCATGCTCTTTTATGGCCAATTGGCTGGAGGCTATAACTATTGTTCGTAGCAACCTCTAAATCACATTTAAGCTTGATACAATAATTGCATTCGCTTCCTTAGGGGCGGCCGAGCCGGCTCAACGTTCAAGCCAGAGGAGAGAAACGATGTTGCCGACAAATAATTAAACCTAAACGTACCCGATTATATATTATCCACCTACAGGACCTAAACCTAAACGTGAGGCAGGTCAAACAAACCAATTATCATATATCAAAATTATAGGCGGACACAGAATAAACATCTGAATTGTAACCGCATCAACGACATAGTAGCCGTCTGTACACAATATACACCATTTAAGATTTTGGTTTGTCGTGACTACCAACATACGAAAGCTGTGCTGTGTTTATCTGTTTCTAAACTTACAAAATAACGCTCTCATTTCTACCGAATAAATGACGAAACATGAGAAGGGATTGATATAAAGAGCAAGAAGGATCTCGAGGAACACATTGTTTCGAATCTGTGGCTAGACCAGAGCGCAAATGAACAAAAGGAATGTAGAACGTCTTGTACTTTGTCGTCTTAACTGAGCCAACAACAACAACGCGACTATGTAACTTATAGCTCATATGACATAGAAAGGAAAGAAGAAAACCGTATTTTCTCAGAACTAGAGAAGTAAATTCTATCCTCGCTTATTGTACTTACGAAGACGAAATAAAAGGGTAGAAATGACTTATTTAGTGTGATTTAGAATAGTGCTTGTGAGTTGTGACTAGTATGATGTATGTACAGGGTGTGTGAAAAGCAGAAGCAAAACGGAAGAACACAACGTGATTGGAACCGTTGATGTAATTGTTGAAAATACGTCACATGACATGTGAACAGAAGCCAGGATTCGAACCTGAACGCATAAACCACACCAAATACGGCCACTACGCAAGTTACTACTGAGGTACATAATAAATCACAAAATTTCAAGCCTCCACTTGAGTGCGTAAATAAACATTTACATTATTTTTCCTTATGCCTAATTTATACGGCTCAATATTCCATTCAAGTTTTCTTGAATTAACGGACAATAAACATTAATACATACGTAGATAATAAATACAACAATACTCTTCTTTTATTTGATGCGTTTTGTCCACGAATTCAAGAAAACTAAAAAAAAACATTGAACCGTATAAAAGCAGCTTTACATTGTACCTTTAAACACGAACGATGTCCCGTAGCTGTAACTGTACAACCAATAACCAATTTGTTAAAAGCAGGTGATTTTTGGCTTACCCGGTAATATTTGACTCAAGGGACGAATACAGCTAAATACAGCAACACGCACCCACGTATCCCAAATCGCGTTTGTTAGTAATTTATAGTAGCTTTGTTTCTGCCGCGAGCTTCGAGGCAGCCGTGGGATAGATGTGGCTGATGCTCCTTAGAGCACACAGCGAGAATTGCATTGAGAGAAGCAGCAGGATCGACATTCAGGTTGTGAAGTTTGGAGTAGTCGAGTGATAGACAAAATATCTTTAAATTGATTGGTGTATAAAACACAAAAAATGAGGACATTAGCGTGTATTAATGTATAATTGAATTTATAATGAAAGCGATGTGAAAACAGCACGGATAAAACTTTTTCAAACCATCGGAAATACTGACATATCGGCATGATCTGAAAATACTGACAGAGGAGTAAAGAAGTTTCTTCATGTAGAGCTTCTTTATCTCTGTTGAACTGACCAACCCAACACTGCGATTCTGTAAGAATATCAATACTCTTAATGTTATGTTCTTGTTTTATCTCCTAACCACAGGTTAGTGATTAGTAGCTAGATAACAAGTCTTGTTGTCCTTACAGAATCGCAGAGCAGATTAGAGCAGTACTAGGATCGTTACCGAGGATGTGTTTACTGTATGAACCGCTAGAGGTTACCTAACTCTGCATCTTGATAGCTAATTTACCGTATTGCATCAGCTTTTACCCCTCCGGCTTTACTAGAAGTTATAATCTAAGTATCATTAGTCATTACCCATGACGTGCCACATTCTTGGGTGACACGTTTGTACCGCAAACAAGACGAGGAATGAGAACACCAAGACAAATCCTGCTAATGTAGACCGGTTGAAATATGAACTTTAGCTACGTCCAATCATAACGCACGATTATGTTTGCAAATTTGTTGGCGTGAATGAAAATTTGTCGGTTTAAATGATGTTAGGTGTGATGTTTCATAGAAATGTGAAGGAAATTGTCCGTTTGATTTCAATCATGAAGTTTATAAAACAAACACTGTTCTAGAGTAAACTGCACGCACGCTAATTTTATAATAATATGGATTATGACAGTTCCACAATTATTAATACATGACGTCAAACAAAACAAACTACGAAGTGAAATCACAACAAATTGAATTTTAGGTAGTGGTATTATTCGTATTCAAAAATGATAAAGCTCAATTTATCTTGTTTGGTGTTTAACCATTCTATGTAAACGTTATTCAAAATCAGTTTACTCTCGGAATAAATGTTACTTGCAAAAGTATAACAAGAAAAGTAGTTTTACAAATGATATAAAGAAACGGACTGTGACTGTACTGTGGAGGAAGCTAAAACCAAGGAAGCTTATTCAACTAAACACCTGTAACCGGATTCACAATAGGTCCCAAGTCATTTCTTGGTCTTAGATCCAAGACCGGCCTATCTTTGAACCCCTTGTGAATCCAGACCCAAGTCCCATGAAGAACTTACTAAATCTTGGTCGGAACAAAGACGCAATGAATAATATGTTTTACAATACGTTCTCAGATATGGGCCTGGATTCACAAAAGGTTCAAAGTTAGGCCAGTCTTAGAGTTAAGACCAAAAAAAAACTTAGAACCTCTTGTGAATCCTGGCTCAGGTATTTGGACTGGAGGACCATGCACTAAATTAACGTGTTGGTTTGACACGTGCTTAGAACCAATGCAAACGATTATGCCTATATACTGTATGTTTTGTGCTGTTTACATAGAGTTATACACAGGGACCCATGGAAGGCTCTATCTTCTTTGAGATGCATCGCGTGTGTTAGGCATTGTGTTCTTTATGGTCCCCTCTAGACATGTGGACGCATACCGCACACAGAACACCATAAAAAATTAGCTTTCTTCACTTCGGGGAGACAGCGACTACACACTCGACACGACATTGTTGTAAGCCACATCACATGGATGGTAAAGCGATAACAAATATTGGTAATTCAAACTATATACACTAACTGCAGATTGAGCAATTCATTTTTTTCGTTCAATTATTATGCTCATTCTCAACTTCTTACAATTAGTTGCTTTTGTATAATTTCTGTCTTTCATCACTAGAATCGCAGAATAAGTATGTTTACTTTTTACAAACGTTTAAATTACAAAACACAAAGGACGACAATTGATACATATCGAACATCAGACAAAAACACCGCAAAACGCTGTAACACAAATGTAGCAATAGACAACATCATCATGTAAACACGAACTACATTATAATGTATACACCAAAAATGCGTTCAATAATTAAAAATTATAATGAATGTAAATTAAATTACTAAATTTAACGCGGTGGATTAACCTGTCATAAAACTCCTCTAACATCTGCGTACTAAAACGGGGGTAAACTATAATTGTGAAAATACGTCGTATGTTTAAATTGAACCCACTCTTGCTGCAATCGTTTAGTTAATATAATGATCAGTTTTATACAGGTATAATTGTGAGAGGAAAGTTGTCTTGAATATCATGAGACAACTTGGTAGCCCAGTTCTATCCCATCTCAGCTGATGAATAAAACACCCTTACAAAATGTGACCCTCAGCTTTAAGACACGTGTTAGCTTTGATGGCAACACTGCAGCACTTACAGAACATGATGGTACTTTGACTGAACGGCGTTCATTGCATGTGGTTCGCTTTGATGTCGTATGCAGACAGAATAAACTCTTAGTGATACACGTTTTTAAGAGCGAAGGGTACCTCTACGTCAAAAACTTCAGATTATTTTCATTTTTAAATGATATATCTCAAGAATGCTACAAAAAAAATTTAAATCTGAGTCAACGGCGCACTGTGGTTTGGTAAACCCTACAGACTGAATAAAATATTACAACCATTAGCGTAGTTATTTTGATTATTAAATCGACAATTAGAAATATAACCCATACTGATTATAATGTAAGACAAAACTTTTTTAGCATTCAGTATGTAAGGCTTACCAAACCACAGTGTGCTGTTGATTCAGATTTTCGATTTCGAAGTCCATTCTTGAGATATAATTTAAAACTGAAACTTTCGTGCGGTTTTTGACGTAGAGGTATCCTACGCTCGAGGAACCGTATTTCATTTGAATTTGATACAGTTGATATTCTGAGTATCATGTATATCCCAGGTTGTTCGCAGCAACAGCGAAGCATTATTTTGTCTGTTAAATATTAACCGATACGTACAAAATGTTAAGTGAAGTATTTCAATAGTTACGGGATCACTATCACCATCGCAGAACTTGTTTAACAAACGTTATACACTATAAAGTTTATGTTATGGCAAATAACCCCGAAAGTACATACTTGAAGGAATCCTATAACTACATAATGGCATTCAATTTATTTATCTCGTATTTGTTTTTGTGAAGCGGTTTGTAAAATAACGATATCTGTAACAGTATTTGTATGTGAACTAATCGTGAGCCGTCACAAGGGGATGTGTTATTTATACCGTAAGAGTTGGTCATTAGTTTAGTTTTTTTTTTTTAATACTAATTATTATTTAATTACCACTCAATTATGTTATTTCAATGACAGCTAGGATATGTGTTCTCAAATGACACCAATAAATGCAAAAGATATATTATTTATACAGAAAGACACAACGTAAATAAAGTAGGACCTAATTACACTAGACTCGTATTCGTCGTACATTGTACAGGTATCATTAGTTGATGTAATTGAAAGAGATATGTGGAGCTTGTTTTGTGTTTTCGCATTATGAATATGAATATATAAGTCGTAGTTTGGGTGGATTTTTTTTTATTTTTATTTGTAATATTCTCTATGATACTTTATCATTGTTGTCAGTGCTAAGATTAAATACAAAATATCCTTGTCTATCATAATGTAAAAGAAATTATGCTTTTTCTTTAATGATGTACTTAGGTAAAAATGCATTGAATGAAACTGATGTAGTATGTATTGATGTGTAGGGTGCATTGCCAAGTAAACCTCGCTTCTTTCGTACCTCCTTCTTTTCGTTACGTTCTGCAGGGGTGAAGAGTAATCAGAAGAACAGCCCTGCCTATTGAAACAAGCAGCACTGAATGATTTATTAACTACACTCCGAGAAAACTCATTCAGGATTTGAGGGTAAGTGACAGTTTGCGGGGTACAACTAGGCCCCAGGGTCCCCCTGCCTTCTAGCTGAGGGCTACCACAGGGCATATATGTAAAGCAACTACAGCAGAGGAGAGAAGTGGTTTCGCCGTCTTTTCGATGATGAACACATAATAGGCCATAGGGTTATCAAATACAGTATATAACACGTATTCTACATTCATAATTTACAAGTAGATTGCAAATATAATTAAATTAGACTTTTAAGGCTATTCAATCCTAACCATTTTCAAAATTAAAAGTAGCCTTAAGAATGAATATCATGTAATATTGTTAAGTATATCAGAGGAGAGGGGGAAGAGGGAAAACTTGACAATATAGACTGATTCTGTTTGTTTACTACAGCTGGTGACAATAATAGCCAGATAGTGAAATCACCAACGATGGGACTGCAGAACACAAGTGTTCCGGATTGAACCATATTCGCCGACATCGCCGAAAAGATGTGAAAGTTATTAGCTGAAGTCTGCTAAAGCTTGTTCACGCGTTATTGGCTACGAGGCTAAATGGCTTCCATGTCCACAAGAAATATATCCACGATTCATTGACCACCATTTCACATTGTCAAAAAACTTAACTTTCGACGGCCGGGTGGAAGTTCGAGCTCCCCCTATCGTAATCCTTTATAGGGGGATGTCCAATCGTTAGGACCTTCCACGCACAACTCCCTGCATGGGTCTATTTCCCTATAGATGCATTATTTATGCCCACGTAGGGTTGTTGTTGACGATCGAAAGAAAAACCGACCGTCGATAAGTAACGATATTGTAGCCAATCGTTAGATTGACATATACGCAGAGTGTCATAATCTACACTAGTCAAGTACCCAGTTTGCGCCATCAATTGCTAAACACAATTCTAGTTAAAGTTGCTAAAACAATAATGAGATCGAGTTTTCTTTTAAGAAAAAAAAAATATTATCCACCATGACATGATTTCAAATAATGATAATTTTTTGCTTTACGGTACCTCTCTTTAATTGCAATGTTACAATTCAAGACGACGAGGGGTGCTAAATGAAATGAACACATGCGAGATACGAAATCGTGTCCCTATAGCTGACATATGTGAAGGGTGGAGACTGAGTCTCAACCACATGCGCCACTGCGGACTGCGCATGATTTCAAGATTAATACAGTCAATAGTATCTATCATTTAAAATAACTAAAATAAATTAAATGAATGACAAACCAATGTAATGCGTGCACAAGAAACAATAAACTCGACATAAGTACATAGAATAATGGAAATTTGAAGCTTTCTAGTTCGTCTCCAAAGAAGAAGCGAATCACATCTCTCAAAGTAGCTCAATGTTAGAAACTGAGCTTGAATGAGAGAGGTAAATAAATAGCAGTGAGTCCATGCATGCACGATACAATGAACCACTTATAAAATGTAAATTAGATTTCGGATTTCTGGCATCTCGCCAACAATAATGTCTTTACTTGTAAGTGGAATTTAAACTATTTTTTTTTTCTCGATTTGATCATGCTTTCCAATTATCTTGTCATTACAATATATTTCTAGATTACTGACTAGCACAACTCTCAGTTCAAATAGTTTCCACATGACGCAACGAGACGATTGATCAATTAGTGAATGCATTTAAGAGTTAGTAAATTATTGAAGAGAATAATAGGAATGCAGACATGCCAACCTTAAAAAAAAATCTCGAATATATTTTATTGTAATAAAAGATACGTAAAGCAACAAAAAGTATGCAAGAGTCAGTAGACGAACCCGGTAGACGTGTAATACATATCGGCAGTTCACCTGTTCACACAATCGACCCAAACTCGAGTTATCTGGGAACAAGAAACACTTTCCTTTATTAGTTTCGTTACGGACCATGAGTTGAAAGCTCCAGTTTTATTATGTAGCTATAATACCAGTATACGTATAGTGATAACCTAGAAAACTATTAGCTGAAATATGATGGACATTTTACGGTTTGAAACGCGGAAATTAGCTTGGTTAGTGACGTTGCATGGCTATTTCAGCCCGCACGTAAAGACAGTTTTAATTAAATTTGGCGTTAGTCTTATTATGTTTAGCTTGTTTTTTTAACGTTTTAGTTCCTGTGTTTGAACGGGGTCAACTCAGAAGAAGACTTAGCCCAGAACGACTCTATAAAACAATTAATAGACCAAGACCGCCTAATTAATAATTGTACATTAATTACTGTAACAAATGCGAAATTAAACAATCATGAATAGTTTAGCATCTATACCTGCCGTATAATGTCAATTAGTTTCATAAGAACACAAACCTGGATGAACACATCAGTGCCATCTATTCCATAATTAATGATGCGTTATTTATGAAGTTATTTATTTACCATTGTCCGCGCGAGGCGCCAATTTCACGCAGCACTAATATCTGATATAGATCTCTCACTGTGTTTAGTATTAGTGTTGTTTGAATTTTCCCTCCATACCATCCCTCTGCCGCACTCGTATACGTCATACATTACACGTCACGAGCGTTATCAGCAAACATATTATTGTTGAACAAGCGCTCACTACAGTTGCTTGCGTACCGTGGAGAAGTGAACAGCTGTCATTTCCAGTGTGGTGGAACCATAGCCGGTCGTCGTGGAACGTCTTCATGGAGTCTTAAAGGTTAGTGCGGCTTCCCTAACATGTTCCCCGGCTTTCCCCACATTCCCCCCTTC
The DNA here is from genome assembly GCA_945910005.1 of Isoperla grammatica. Lineage (NCBI taxonomy): Eukaryota > Metazoa > Arthropoda > Insecta > Plecoptera > Perlodidae > Isoperla > Isoperla grammatica. The sequence continues at coordinate 10,287,510 of OX246745.1, forward strand.
ATCCTATTGTCTACCGCCCGGCGATTTTATAGTTTGTGTTTCCGTGCTAAACATAATTGGTCCTCCTGGCGGCCGGATTTTGCCTTTGGTACGGTAGGATAGGGGAGTTGTTAGTTCTGAATTTCGATTTTTGTTCCGCTCATTTGAGTTCGTTTCGTTTTCAACAATGACTGACAAAGCAACGAAAACGAAACTTGAAAATAAATTAACCGGCCTCGAAGTTCGTAAACAACGAGAATTCAGGAAACTGCAAACACTCTACGATCTAACCAAGGAAATACCGGAAAACCAAGCCAAGATTACAGCTTTCAATGTACGATTTGAACAAATTGAGAAAATTGCAGAAGAATATTCTAGAATACAATCTGAAATAATCGACGTTCAATTACTTCTTGATTCGACTGCGCAAGTCGATTCGAAGGCTCTCGAATCTTTTGACGATATTTATTACGAGGTAAAAATATTTGCCGCGTCGATAAAACCTACCACATCTGTCGTTACAGATAGGAATTCCAGGCCTAGTCCACGGCTACCTAAAATAAATATTCCGCCATTTGATGGAAGTTATAAAAATTGGGTTACGTTCTACGATACATACCGTTGTCTAATTCATGATAATGAGTCATTGTCAAACGTCGAGAAGTTTCAATACCTTATCACATTAGTACACGGCCCGGCTTCGACTGTTGTTACGAGTGTTCCAATTACTGAGGCGAACTACGTAATAGTTTGGCAAGCTCTGATAGACAAATATCACAACAAGAGAGTTCTTGCTACAAAATACCTCGATGAAATATTTGATTTTCGAGCATTAACTTCTGAATCGACATCGGGACTTAACACATTTTTACAAACGTTTCAAGAGTGTGTTATTGCCCTACGTCACTTGAATATACCGGATTTAGGGGATTTTGTGTTGTTGTACATAGCACTGCGCAATTTGGATCGATCAACACGCAAGTTGTTCGAAATGCAATTAAAACAGACTGACATACCATCGTATGATAATTTAATTACATTTATTCAAGGTCATGCCAAGGTCCTTGAATTATCCAACATTGACAATCGTTCAAATTCTGCCCCAATCAAATCGAAACCTGCTAGTCGTACGACATCAGCTGAAAACAAGCCTTTTCAAGGACGGACATTTGTTGCGGCTGTTCAAGCCAATACAAATCCTTGTCCGTGTTGTTCGCAACAACATTCTATCTATAAGTGTCCTGACCTTTTAGGTCTTGAACCAAATCAACGCCGTGATCAAGTGCGGTCTCTACGGTTGTGTTTTAATTGTTTAAGAAACACACACATGATAAACGAATGTCCTTCTAAGAGTTCATGTTTCAAATGCAACGCTCGTCATCACACGTTGCTACATTCGAGCAGTCAAGGGCACTCTGAGTCTAAATCAAAATCAACCCCAAGCGTCGAGTCAGGTACGTCCTTGACTCAAGCGAGTACGTCGTGCCACGCCCTCTCATCTCTGGCAACCACTACTCCTGTCTTATTGAGTACAGCCGTTGTTCACTGCAAGGATAATTTTGGATCCTACCAATTGATTAGGGTTCTTATTGATTCGGGAGCTCAATCGTCCTTCATCACGTCTGATTGTGTTAAGCGCCTTGGGCTGTCTCTTCGTCGATCTACAGGCTGTATTGCTGGTCTAGGTCAGACACATGTCCAAGCCGCTCAGGGTGTTACCACTTGTATAATAAAACCTCGAGATTCCGAGCACCCTAAGTTTACTACGGAAGCTATTGTTTTGCCCACAATCACTTCGGCCATGCCTGTTGTTCATATACCGCCAGTTCACTTCGCCCAGTTCAAACATTTGAGTTTGGCTGATCCACAATTCAATGTTCCTGGGCCTATTGATTTTCTTCTTGGTGCTGACCTCTTCCCGGATGTATTTACTGGTGCGACAATTAGTGGTTGTCCTTCGGCGCTCCATAGTATTTATGGCTGGGTCATTACAGGGAAGGTTAACCTTTTTGATCGGTCGCCCTCCTCTATCACAACTCTGCTAGCCTCAGTTGATTCACCACTTGACATCAACATCACCATGAGGAGATTCTGGGAAGTTGAGGAACCGCCTCATGTAAACGTAGTTAACCCTGATGATAAATATTGTGAAGATTTATTTGCAAATTGCCATTATCGTGACCAAACTGGACGGTATGTCGTACCTTTACCCTTTAAAAGGGAAGCACCTAAGCTAGGTGATTCATATCCGCAAGCAGTTTCACGTTTCCAGCAACTTGAACGTCGTCTAACTCGACAGCCTGAGCTTCAAAAACCTTATGAAGAGTTCATGAGGGACTACGAAGCGTTGGGACACATGCGTGAGTTGCCATCGTCTACCACATCACAGTATGTTATTCCTCATCACCCTGTACTCAAGTTGTCAAGTTCGTCCACAAAGTTGCGTGTTGTTTTTGACGCTTCGGCCAAAGCTTCATGCAACAGATCGCTCAACGATATCCTATTTACGGGACCCAAGCTACAGACTGATATAACCGATGTTATACTCAAGTTTAGAATGCACGCAATGGTATTCTCCGCTGACATTTGTAAGATGTATCGGCAAATCCTTGTATTGCCAGAACACAGGCCGTTTCAACATATATTGTGGAGAAATTCATCAGACTTGGACGTCAAGAGATTCGAATTAAATACCGTTACGTATGGAGTATCATCTGCTCCTTGGTTGGCCATACGAACCCTTCATCAGTTAGCGGAAGATGAAGGTAAAAAATGTCCTGATGCAGCCAAAGTCCTGCGGGAAAATGTCTATGTAGATGACGTTTTAACCGGAGCAGATTCGTTAGAAGAGGCGCTTTCCCTTAAACAGCAACTAATCACCGTGCTGAAATCTGGTGGTTTTCAACTACGAAAATGGAGCAGCAACGTCCCCGACATTCTACACGATGTTCCCTTGATTGACAGAGAGGTTTATTTGTCACTCTCTTCACCAGATGATTCAGTAGTAAAAATTTTAGGCATCCACTGGGATGCACAAGCGGACGCATTTTCATACAAAGTCGCACTAAACAATATCGTTCACACCAAACGAGCATTATTGTCCGTCATAGCGCGAATCTATGACCCGCTGGGTTGGGTCACACCAGCAGTATTCAATGCAAAATACCTTATACAGAAACTTTGGTCTCTTGGTTTGGGTTGGGACGACCCCATTCCCACAGCTATTCATGATCAATGGATGGTGTTTGCTACTCAACTCGAGGAATTATCAAAATTAAGAATTAAACGTTGTATAGCGTCGTCTAGCAATGCAGAAGTTAGCCTAGTAGGGTTTTGTGATGCTTCGGAAAAGGGTTATTCTAGTGTGGTTTATCTTCACACTACCGTGTCTCAATCTAAAAGCATTGTAAGCATGCTTATGGGCAAATCAAAGGTTGCACCACTGAAGACGCTGTCAATTCCTCGCTTGGAGTTATGTGGAGCTGTCCTCCTCTCAAAACTGTTACAGTATGCCCTGTCCATACTTACCACTACAATAAATCGCACTTACGCATTTACCGATTCGGCCACCGTCTTGGCCTGGCTTCGAACACCGACGTTCAAATTAAAACCATTCGTTTCTAATCGTATCGTACAGATCCATGAGTTAACCGAACCTTCAACGTGGGGCTACGTGTCCACCGACGACAACCCAGCTGACTGCGCGAGTAGAGGGCTCACTCCCAAGCAGCTTGTCGATCATCCACTGTGGTGGGAGGGTCCCGCTTGGTTGTCCTCCCCACGAGAGCGATGGCCCATTGCTGCCGTACCGGGCTTACAGCTTGTCGACATACCTGAAATTAGGACTGCTACGAACACGTTGGTCTCGATGACCGCGCTTCCTGTGTATACCTTGGAGGAGAGATTCTCATCGTTGACCACTTTGCAACGTGTCACTGCTTGGTGCTTCAGGTTTGCAACTAATTCAAAGTTACCAAAAGGGTTGCGTTGTCGAGGGACCTTGACGGCTAATGAATTGCGCCAAGCATTACACGTTTGGATTAGACATGCACAACGCATACATTTCTGTAAGGATATCGACTCACTGACAAAGAAGATTCCTTGTTCGCCTTCGTTGCGACGTCTAAATCCATTTCTTGACAACTCAGGATCTCTTAGAGTAGGAGGCAGATTGCGAAACGCCCCCTTGCCCTACAGCACTCGTCATCCGCTACTTCTGCCTCCAAAAACCCATTTGACAAATCTAATTATAGATTACAATCACCGCTCATACCTTCATATCGGTCCCCGCGCTTTACAAAGCATATTGCAACGCCAATTTTGGATTTTGTCAGCCCGTCGAATAATTCGTTCTAGGCTATCAAAATGTCTCATTTGCCACAAGATGAAAGCTACCCATGCCCAGCCACTGATGGGAGATCTACCAGCTTCGAGAGTCGAACAAGGACGCCCGTTTCTGACTGTAGGTCTTGACTTCGCTGGTCCATTCAACATTAAAGAAAGTAAAATAAGAAATGCAAAGATATCTAAGGCATACATGTGCCTCTTTGTCTGCATGTCAACAAAGGCCGTGCATTTGGAAGTTGTGTCTGACCTATCAACTCCTGCATTTATCGCTGCACTAGAACGATTCGTAGCCAGACGAGGTTTGTGCTCAGCCATTTACTCGGACTGTGGAACAAACTTTGTTGGAGCAAGCAGGTATCTTATAGGCATCTTCAAATATTTACACGAACAATCAACGCAAATTATAGACGCAACCGCCGCAAAGGGAATTCAATGGCACTTCAACCCCCCTTCGGCCCCTCACTTCGGCGGATTATGGGAGGCTGGGGTACGCTCAGTGAAATATCATTTACGACGCGTCATAGGTGATCAAGCTCTTACGTTTGAAGAACTAGCAACTTTATTCAGCAAAATCGAAGCAATTCTCAACTCCAGACCATTATTTGACTTATCGCCAGATGTAAACGAATTTGATACGTTGACTCCGGGACATTTCCTCGTAGGAACCCCACTAGTGTCTCTTCCAGAGGAAAACTTCATCGACACACCTATAAACAGGTTATCCCGTTGGCAGCTTCTTCAGAAAGCATCCCAGGATTTTTGGAATAAGTGGAAAACGGAATACCTCAACACACTTCAACAACGTTTAAAATGGTGTACAAACAAACCAAACTTGAAGGTCAATGACCTTGTCATTATTAACGATGGGAAGTCTACACCGCTGCAATGGAAACTAGGCAGAATCGTTGACGTGCACCCCGGATTAGACAAGGTCGTCCGAGTCGCTACCGTACGCACTTCCCAGGGGACAATCACTCGGCCAGTAGTGAAACTATGTCCACTGCCCGCCACAGAATAGAGATCCCCTGAGGTGTTTTATATTATTTTCGTAGAGGAACGTTTGTTTAGTTTTCAGCATCTTATATTGCTTATACGTAGATTTCGTGAGTTACGAATTACGTCATATTCCGCTTGCTTAGGAAACCACACTTTGGTTTCGGTGGGGGGTATGTTTAGTATTAGTGTTGTTTGAATTTTCCCTCCATACCATCCCTCTGCCGCACTCGTATACGTCATACATTACACGTCACGAGCGTTATCAGCAAACATATTATTGTTGAACAAGCGCTCACTACAGTTGCTTGCGTACCGTCGAGAAGTGAACAGCTGTCATTTCCAGTGTGGTGGAACCATAGCCGGTCGTCGTGGAACGTCTCCATGGAGTCTTAAAGGTTAGTGCGGCTTCCCTAACATGTTCCCCGGCTTTCCCCACATTCCCCCCTTCATCCTATTGTCTACCGCCCGGCGATTTTTTAGTTTGTGTTTCCGTGCTAAACACACTGCAAGAAATAAGATAGTATCAGGACCGCCCACATTTAGTTTCCAACTTAACAAGCGCGAATCACTGACGTTTTTCGCGATTATCTAGTACAATTTGGTTGCGGTAAGTTTTTTGACGGTAACGCACACGAAAACGTGCAAGCAGGTTTCCGTCAAAAAACTTAACGCAACCAAATTGTACTAGATAATCGGGAAAAACGTTAGTGATTCGCACTTGTTAAGTTGGAAACTAATTGTGGGCGGTCCTGACTCCCCTGACACTATCTTACTTCTTGGTGTGAATGATGTTTACACATATCTGATTTCACTCAAACTCAACAAATAATTAGTGCTCATTTAGTGCTAGTTAGTATGCCGCTGCTTACGCCTAACGGCGTCTGTCTGTAAACGTATCGGTCCGTGTTACACAACTTGATCCACTGTCTTAAGTCCATGTTACACGACTAAATCCAGTCTCATAGCCCGCTAAGAAAGTAGTACTTCTTTATCCCGTGGTAGAGCGACAGCGCACTTGAGCATTAGACAATCTTATGCTTAGAAATTTCTCGTTTACAGATTTTGATTAAGATCATTGCTACGCAGAACGTCCCGCATTGAGGTAAATACCATTTGTTTATTTAGTTGGAGGCAGATTAAATGCAAATTTCAGGAGATAAACGCGAGGCGTGATAGGAATTGTTACATTATCTATTATCTGATTTTGGTACATTTCTGGACCAAAACATTTTGGGACACGTTACTTTTAACTCAACTACACCGCACTTTACTAACTAGTTTTTTATTCTCTATAGAAACCGCGTTACCATTTACACTCATTAACTTGAGTAGAGAAAGAATAAAATGGATCAAAACACGTTGTATTATATTGAGCAGAAAGTGAATGTGCACAGAATACATTTTAAAAAGAATTAGTGAATGACAGGTATTGCTCCATTAGTGAGCACATTAGCTGCAAACACAATGAGTCTAGATGTGTATAGTGCGTCCTTTAGACAATAAACCTGTATAATGTATATTAATTGTTACCCAACAAGCAATAAGAATTTTAACGTGTTTGTTGCTCTATTGTGAATATACTTCCGGATTAACCCGTACTACGCGTTAATCACCCAGAGAGTTCACAAATGTTATAATAAGTACAAATATGTTATTATTTGTACACATGCATCGGAGGTACGGCTTTTTTTGCATAAACTTGTATGGTAAAATTTACCATACAAGTTAATGGTGGATCAATCTGACAAAGGGTTGTCAGTAGGACTAAATCTCAGCGTTAAAAACTCGAAAAACCCCTTAATCAACATAACCAGCGGTGAAATCGAACTGTAGATCTCTAGAATTAAAGTACTGTCTGTAACCACTGAGCCATCTATATCGTTATAATAAAACCGATAGAGGTAGATAAACTTATCGAACAACTAAAACAAAATCAGATATAATCAGTAGAAGTGACCTGTTATGTAATTTTCATATTGTAGCTTAGGGTCCACTTTCTAAACTCATAAACTTTTGTTTTTAATTATAATTAAGAACAGACTTTTACGTATAAAATGTAAGCCACAGTGCCTTTCAAACATCGCTTTGTCGGTATAACGTCAGAATTTAATATCGTATACGTATCAATCACACAAAATTAACAATTCGGCACGTTTTTCTATATTATACCTCATTTATAATGCAATGTTTCAAATTATTTTGTTTGCACATGTCCAATATAATAGCATCGTTTTCAAAATAACCAATATTTAACGGAATTTCACAAGATATATTAGTTTAGAAGGGAATGTCCTGAATGAATTAATGTACTCCTTCCTACTCCCAGCAGAGCTCAGGACGAGCTAGATGTCATGGCAGCGTCTACCTACTCAGGATGTGTCCCAACTTGCAGTTTTCGCTAGTCGACTAAGCTTAGTTATACTAATCAAAAGGAAGTTATATCACAAGCAGGCGACCAATGCCTCTTTGTCGGCTCTAGTGGTTGGTGGGTAGTGGGTAGTGGCCGAAAGTGTACACTACGACACCGACTAACCCACTAAACCAAGATGTTGATACCAGCCATCACCAGCTGATACTTAAAACACCCAATCAGGTATGGAATGTGAGCGGAAGTATTATGATCGTATTTATTTCCATTAGATGATCAATAACAATTAACTTCGTGTCAGCATACTACTCTGCGTGTCAACCTAACAAGCACCCCGCCAATCACTAACCTCAAAGGGAGGCGATAGTATTGTGGAGATCATAAATGTCAATCATCCCCATTATTCAGCAAAGCACTCGCCTTCTCAGCCGGTACCGACAACTAAATGTGAAGAATGTCTCTTCGACTCGACTACGGACAGGTATCGCTCCCTGTATATAGGGGAAGGTCCCCTTTTTGTAACTGTGTGTCCACCCCGTTGCTTGAGATTATATACAAGATTTACATTTACAACTGTCAGTAAAGGAGGCGATGGCAAAGTCGCCCTTTGTATGTAGTGATTGGCAGGGTGCTTCTTAGGTTGGCACGCAGAGTAGGTGGCGTGCCCAACGCTGTTACCGTTTAGTGTGTAGCAGGTTAGTGGATAGCGGGCGAAAATGAAGTTGGAACACATCCTCAGTGCTCAGTGCTCAGTGCTCAGTGCTCAGCGCTCAGTGCTCAGCGCTCAGTGCTCAGTGCTCAGTGCTCAGTGCTCAGTGCTCAGTGCTCAGTGCTCAGCGCTCAGCGCTTAGTGCTCAGTGCTCAGTGCTATTGCTCAGTGCTCAGTGCTCAGTGCTCAGCCCTCAGCGCTCAGTGCTCAGTGCTTAGTGCTCAGTGCTCAGTGCTCAGTGCTCAGTGCTCAGTGCTTAGTGCTCAGTGCTCGGTTGACGCTGTCATCACACCCGTCATCATGACAAACAGACGTGTACGCAGAACAAAGATTCAACTCTTGACTGGCCAAATAATTTCATTTATGTGCTTGTAGAAGAATTGGGAGCCAAACATCATTAATTGAGCATCGATCGATCATTCATCATCGGACAATTGACGCTAGGCCAAGGGATGTGACACGGGTGATGTTCTCATCTGTAATACAACCGCTTTCCATGCAATGTCAACATAAGGTCAATAAAACACGTCATATGTTATGAGAAATAATACTGGTACCACAAAAAGGAGCATTTTTTTCAAATTCCCTTACACTTCCAACAAAATGGCAGGATTGGACTATTCCCGATTTGGGGTAGGGGGTTTAACTTGTAAAATTAGCTTAACACTATTGAGTATTGACTAATACTGGCGTTCATTAGAACGGTGAGTTGCACGTGAACCGTAGACCATTAATTGAAACGTGTTAAGTGTATTTAGTTTACAAATACATAAAAAAATGTAATATAGGACGATATAACTCTACCTTAAAACAGATAGCATTTTGCTGCTGATCAAACTCTAAGCTTTAAGACACGCCTGATTGTGATACACGTGTAATGTCTTAAGCTGATCCAAAAGCGTTGGTGCTCCGAGAAGGCAAGAATAAAAAACATTTGCCATTTCTCGAAAGTGATCGCTCTTTTGTATTAAACCCCAGAGTCGTAATAAAAAGATTTCGTTTATTTCGATATTTTTAGGAGATAAGTTTTTCTTCTGTCTCCTTCGATTAATCTTAGAGCAGGTGGGTCCTAATCCCGGCTCTAGATGTGGTGCCAGATTGTAACCTAGCTGGTGTAAGTGAAGCCATTAATCAGAACCACAGAGTGAAACGTGCATGGCTTCTTTGACACACCAGACAGCCTGGCTGACCAGAGAAGCAATGAGAAGTACGTCACTCAATTTTAGGGCTATACTTTTGCTTTCTGATCGCATACGCTGGAAACATATTAGTTGAGCAAACTACGCGGGCAATGTAGACGGCGCGTATTAAGCTTCCATCGTGTTACTTGAAGGCATCGAATCTCGCACAAGATTCTACAAATAATGGTTACAACTTCAAATAAAATCATATCCCTGCACGTCATAAGAAAGTTAATAGGAGTTCAATTGAAATTCAATTAATGGAAGTTCTTATAGGTACACTTTCAATAACAATATGCATAAAAAAATGGTTGGCTCCACAGATTTCTGAGCATTGACCGAAAAATGAACTAGGACGTCTAAGTAAAAAACTGGTTTAATTTCATTGATCCGGAGTGGAGTCTATTTTAGGTTTTAATGCTAGTGAATGGTGGTTATGATGGTGACAGAAAGACTCGTGGCGTTCACACTTGAAGCATTGTGATGTAAGCGGCATCATCGCGCAATATAGTTCTGTTTCAAACACTGACGAGGTCTAAAGACGTTCATGTTACACCAGTAAACCACGGCTAAATAGCTTGGGTCACTTCTTCAGTGCACGTCATTAAGTTTATTAACCTCGTAGCCCTACTTCCAGTTACTCATTGTATATAATTACTACCGCATACACCGCGCTTCTCTTTCTTATGGAGATTTTACAGCTTTTTTATCACTTCACAAAGCAGAGAAACACACAAGCGCAACAACTTTATATGTAAAGAGGACAAGACTCATTTACGTCGAACCGAATCATTTTCTCATTTTGTCACCAGCTATTGTTACTTCGTCGTCGGGTCTCTTTCTGGCTCTCTGTCAACGGCACAGCCGTTATCTCTTAAGCCACCTTCAACATTATTTCTCATGAAACTGTATATTAACACTTTGTAAACTTATTTTTTCAAGAACTTTGGGATGCGAGCGAATCGACTAACCAGAAATATGTGCGAGCGTCATAAATTTATTACTTTCCTAAATAATCAGAAACTTGGTAACCCCGCTGAGAATAATCAAACAGGCCACATTTCTGTTCCGTTTTTTAAACTTCTTATTCTCTCGGAAATATGCTGCAAACACTCATGGAATCCTCTACCCCCCCTCCCTCCCCCCCCCCCCCCCCTTCCCTACCCATGCCACTCATCCTACTCGCGACGCCAACGCAGTCATGACTTTCCTTTCATAATAATTGTGGCTCTCTCTTCTTAGAATACGCCGAAGGCAGTTTATTCTTACGAAGATTGCTCTACTTTAAGTGGTTAACCAAAAACGTTAAATGTATAATGTGTTAAATACATTTAACGGGGAAGAGATATAATATGTACATTTCGTTTTAAAAGAGTTTGGTTTCGAAAGTATCGAAGCTTGTCGAAGATCCAAATTTGAACTTGATCTGCCTCTTTGTTCGACCGCTGTCGCGAGACAAAAACGAACAAATGACAAAACGATGGCATAAAAGTAGAATGGAGACGCTCACGACTCTCGCTTAGCTATCACTATTGATGGTTTGCAGAAACCTTACAACAATGTACTTGGCGGCAATACTGGTGAGTATGTTGCCTTGAATAAACAATTGAGGCCAATTGTAGTACAAACCAAAAACTAATTTCATGAGGATTACTAGTGTATTTTCTTTTTTTTATATAAAATTGATATCTTTGTGAATTTGTGATTTTTATCTTAGTTTTAAATGTATTTTTTAATTATGCTTTTATGCAATTTAAAAATCATACTCGCTCATTTTCTTTAATGATTAATGACACCAGTATGGCTGCTGTGACCTCACATGCAAACTATCAATAATAAGCAGATCAATGTTTCAAGGATGGCATCGTGAGAAGCTCAGCAGAGGCTCCTATTGGCACGTTAGCCCCGTTAGAGAGCCTGGCTTCCCTAAGGGGTTGGAGAACGTATTGTTAATTATTCATAGTGAGGAGTGGCCACTTAAGTTCAGAGCTCTCCAATGACGCTGCAGGTGTATAAAAGAAAGAAACGCTTATTGTTGTCGTGGGGATCAATGATATATTCTAACTAAACAGCTTTGTGTAGTGAGTAGGATTTACCTAAAGTTTGTGGATTGGGAAAATACTTTGGACACATTTTCAGTCAGGATTTCTTTAAATTGAGAATCGACCTTGCCTAAAGTAGTAGGTTACTCAATCATGGCCTATGATTAAGACTAGAATGATAATTAGGTGTTCTTATAGTATAGTCTTTGTGTTGAGCTGTCGCACAGAACCGTCAGAATAGTGATCGCCAAACCATGTGATCTATACATGCTATGTTTATTTGATATAACGTTGGTGTTTCGTGGCAAGATTAACACCAAAATATAACAAATTAATCTTGAAATTCGCGAGTGGAGTGGAGTGCGCGGAATAAGTGGGGGGGGGGGGGGCGAAGTCGACGGGTAGGAGACTGTTCTTCTTTTCTTCCTGCTCATATTGTAACATTGATTTCTTCGTGTTGAATTCTTGCCAAACGAGCGTGTTAAATAATGATTTAAAATTCCGTATAAAAATTGACGAGATTTTTTAAAAGCTTTTTGATATTATGTGCCATTTACGTATAAACTCTGTTGAAAATTATAGACGTACAATACTTTTCAAATAAATACGTAATAAGGTTTTCATGTAAAATTATGACTAGATGAATAGGTTTTCTGACAGCTCCATTAGACTGTTTATTTCGTTAAAACTCATTCATTTTTCATTAGATAGATCGGGCATCGGTCGATAGCAACGCCCGTTTGCTGGATATTGCTTCTGTAAATGATTCGCTCACCCAGTGACCAAGCGTTGGTCTTCACTGTCACTCCACTCAAGGGCTGTAAATTGTAAACACAGCCGGGCGATTGCGTTGAGACTTTAGTGTTTTAACGTGTATACAGAAAATGTCTAAAGAAGTGCGGTTACATATTACAATCAGGTACACTGAATTGAAACAGAGATAACAGAACTATCTTATACGCTAATTAAGTATTAAATCTTAGCTTGGTGGATTTCCCTCAAACTAGACGCTATTAGTATATTTAAGGTTATTATTTATTATAGATTGATTGTTTCTTTAAATATTTCTCGTAAACAAATTACAAAGAATGTTGTGGTTATGATGTTTTTAAGTGCAACACCCGAAACTCCTTCTTGTTGCTTAGATGACTAAAAGCGTTGAACTACTTGTGTATGACCCGGAGAGAACGACTTCTGTTACAGAGCGATATTGAGAGATTGGGTGACTGAGTGTCTCTACCTCTGACCTTGCTGAGCCTAACGCATTGTCATTATACTTCTATGTTTATATATGTATGCACTGTGTGGCAATAGATAAAATGCAATCAAATACATCAGACATATGGATGAGCCGCTAAGAGGAATTAAGTAAAATTAGATAATACTAGGAAAACGCTCTGTTTGACGCGTTGATAAGCGAGCGCGTCCATATCTACGAACGTTCTGGCAAAAAGATCTCAAAGCTAATAAAAACAACAATAAACAACAATTCAAGAATGCGAATTACAAAAAATTTTCTAATTTCCATAGCTATTATACTTCCCGATATTGTTGAAAGCAGTGTAATGTGCGTTGCTAAGAATTTTCGTTGCCATTCTGTCTAGTGTTTTCGCCGCGGTCCGCCACCGTAACTAACAGTTATTGACAGCATTTGAAATGTAATTTCTGCCTCTAATACGTATCAGATTGCTTTTACATTAGTATATTCGCGACCGAACAAAAATTTGCTATAAGATAGCCACCTCACATTTTGCCGTTACTGTGTTTTAGAAAAATATTTTCGAGTAACTTTTGTGTAACTTTGCCAATATTTATCAGATCGCCATTAAATGAACATATTCGTAACCGAAAAACTCTGCACAAAAATATGGCTATCTCACATTTTGCCGCCATTTTGTTTCCGAAAAATATTTTGCAGTAACTATGGTGTAACTTTGTAACTTTTCAAACGATTTTGCCTCAAAACTATACACCTTCAATCCACATTGAGGCTTGTAGATGGTCCAAATTTCAAGTTGATCGGACTTTCCGTTCAACCGCTATCGACAGACATAAAAACAAAAAAAAACAAAAAAACAAACAAACAAAAAAACAGAACGAAGTGCCATAAGAGTCTGGTGGAGACGCTCGCTTCGCTCGCTTAATTAATCAGTTAATAGGTGTCACACGAAAAATTGTGAGGCTTCCAAGTAATGAAAATCTTCATGGAGGAAAATGAAGCCTCATTAAAACAACTCACAGGATTAAAACAATAACATCCTTGTTTGAACGTGAACAACTGCCCTAGTACATCTACTCGTATGTCATTAACTTTGTTATTGCAGACATTTATTTCGTAGGCGTTGTAAAAACCACACCAGTCCAAACCAGTTAAATATGAATGGATGATACTTAACAAGATTTGTCATTAGGATCAGTAAACCTCTCTATTTGAAGAGAGCGGAACAACACTGCTGTTTGCGTTTTTATACTTAACTCATTAGTTTGCGTTGGTTTTCTGTTTGGTAAAAAAGACACCGTTTAAGGCGTCGCGGCGCTAATGGGAGTGGAGCCACGTCAGGAGTGGTCGTCAGTAGACATGGGATGAATAGGACTTTGTTGCGAACTGTTTTTAGACTTGAGCAAAAAGATGTAACTCAGAGTAAATACCTAAAAAGAGAGCGAGGTGGAGGAGCTAAGGAAGGGTCGATCGCTGCGTAACATTCAAATGACGGAAGACAGATTCTCACCATGCTCAAGTGAGTTGGTACTTGATATTCATAAAAAATAGTGTTTTAAATTTAGCCAAGGGTAGAAATTATATGTACGAGATTATGCGGTAAAGCTAAATACAGCACTATGGATAATGTATGGAGATAAAGCAATTATTACAATTAAAGTTTGCCCCAACTGAAGATCGAACCAGATCCTCTAGCTATACGTACCAGTGCTCTTTAGATTTAAGCTACAGGGACAGCTGCTATTCAACCAATCACGATTTAAAAATCACAAACCTTCAAATTCATCTGAACGTAAGAAATAACATTTCTGAATTTATTTCCAGACATAATTTAAAATCGAATCGACTGACTGATCATATTTTAATAAAATTAAAACAGTTCAATTATGTGCTAGAAAACAATATAAGGCCGAATTTCAAGTGAATTAATTTGTAAATAAAACGGTTTTAATTTGGCTAATGCTATATGCTACACTTGGTTGCTCATACAAGTCAAGCATTTTCCATTCACATTATGTCATCATAACATCTGTTTAGAGCGGGAGTGTGAAAAATACGCACGCACACATTCGAAGTAGGGTGAGTCAGTAAAAAAACATTGATCAACAGTTTTTGAGTTGCAAAACTCGACCGAATGTTCTGTCACTGTAGACAGGTCGAAGTTAGAAAAATGTTCTCCTCTACCCAATGTTTTATCGCCAGGGTCATTTGTCCGGCTCCAATTAACTGTCCATGGGCAGAGTTCTGTGATTGCTTCAATGGTAGCCAAATTACATTAGCAGTTGTTTGGGAGTAACATGGTGACTGAACAGGCCTGCAAATAATAGGCAAACACCAAAACCGCTGAAATTCTTTTGTGTAAGTCGAATGTAATTATTTGACACAAAAAATAAACAAGGAGTGTCTATGATAAAAAAAAAAAATACTGCCAGATGCGCGTGCTTATAACACAAGTATTGGACACATGGTCAGTATTTATTTTGTTAGAATTTTCATCTCAACTCCATATAAATGCTTGAGTTTAAAATGTTGCAAATGAAAGTGTCGTTTATTATTACCTTAACGAGTATAACACAGTTAAGGCTACGCTTTGTGTTTATCCTAACAATTATCCTACATTTACAGTTTTTGGTAAAACGTGAACGTAATGTTTATGTGAAAGAATCAATATATTCTGTTTAATGGCTTAAAAATGGCAAATTCCTTCTACTGATCGTGTGAATTAACTGAAATCAGATCTTTAGTCGGAGATAGATACTAATTAATGTTACGTGTTTGCAATACGTGTTAAAACTTTTACTAAATGATATAATATTAAACGAAAAAGCCAGTTCAATTTTTAATTGTAAATAATTAAATCATAACGTAAGGTTACAAATTCAAACATTGACAATATACTGATTATTTTTAGGGCATCCGTCATTAATAACGAGTATTAATACATTTGAACTGCACATTTGGAAATCGTTAAGAGTTTTTTACAATAGAATACTTTTAAAATAGGTATTGGACTACAATCAGCAAATGGACGAACCATCTTAGCCCAGACGGAAATTCACATTCGTTTTCAATTTTCTATAGGAGTAAAATTAGATTTCAGTTGAATCAAACTTATAGTGTTGCCAATATGTTCAGCGTTATACCTTTGGCGAATGTATTTAGATTAACAATTCAAACGTAGAACAATCGCTATATAATTAAACCTGCCCCTGCTAGGCTAAATCCATTTAAAACCATATTCGCTCAAGTAATTTTTGTTCTGAGGCACAAAAAGTGACGTATTTTAGATTAAATAGTTATGCAGGGGAAGTTATTGTAGATACTGTTCTATAGCTTTCAATAATAACAGATTGAAATGTTAACATTTCGAATTAATTACGTATTTAAACAATTATTGATTGACATAAAAAGTCATTACTATCAACTCATACAATATATTTCAATTTGGCTTTCATGAAATTACTCATAATACTTAGCTTTAAAGCCATTTAGAATTTCATTTAGTTTCAGTAAGTAGTTTCAGATGTGTGCCAGGAGAAAAAATCGGCTTGTTTAACCATCGGGACGCTCCCAATTCAAATTAAAAAAAAAAAATCATTTTTTAAATCTTCAAATACAAGTATACACATACCTTGAACAAAAAAAATTGGTTTGGCGGCAAAAACTCTAGGGATGGAATAACCTTAAAGAACCAGGTTGCAGTATTAGTTTGAGCAAGTATAATTTTTCCATTATTTTAGAAAACGCATAAACACCGAATGACATCTCCAAAATGCTCAAAATTCGACCGAACTGGGAAAAGAATTGTTTGGTGGAGGTGCCGGGTAGTTTGAATTACACTGTAACGTAAATTATGCGTTGTTCGCTGGACTTTGGTTTATGAAACAAACCTTGGTTCCTCCGTTCCAGGCTCGAATGATGGCTTGGGTGTCAGCATCTTCACATATCACTTGGGCTTCGTTCAAACTAGCCCCTTTGCCAAAATAGTTTACGTTCGTCACACAAAAGATTTAAAAACCGTTTCTTTAAGCTTACGTTTGATTTTCACCATTTTTCTTTAACATCTTGATGTCTGGAACCAGCAGGAATCACTTAAAGTACATTTTATATTCATATAACAGTAAACACTAAAAACAACTTACATATAATTTATATAAAATTACGTTATCCGTGTACATTATGATTTTATATCACTAGTCTAATGCTGTCCGAAATAACAGTGCACTGACATTTAGGCTCGGATATACTACGCAAATATACAGTGTACTAGAGTAATAGAACACAATATTTGAATTAAGGGTGGCTACTTTAGGTTAAACTTAGGTTGTAGCTTTCCCAATACGAGGACGAAGCCCGAAGGCATCTTACTTCAAGAAAAACGCAAGTATTTGGTGTAACAAATAATAATGTTCAGTAATGCATTGCTTGGCATGTATAGACGGCATTTCAATATGGCACTGATTCAAATGACAAGTGGAGTCTTCAAATTCAAGCTTTCAACAAAACACGTATATTCTATGTGAAAATAGAAACTTGTTGTATGTGACAGATCTAGTTCGCTGTTCGTATTTTAGGTCCTGGATATAAGAAAATAAGAAACAGCCTTGAGGAATTCAGTCAGAAAAGAAAGGATTTTTGGAAATAAAAATATAAATTCGAAGGAGAAATAACCTATAACCCCCGCACTTTTGTAGCCGTATACAAAGAACGCAGATTATATTCATTGTTTGCATGAATTAATCGCCGATCCACAGAAAGCTTGCTACTTGCTACTTTGGTATGGAAACGTTTGTATTTGTTTGTTTTTTTGCCGTGGGTAACTAATGCACTCCATACGAATATCGGAACAAACCATCGTTTTCCCAGAGGGCAGACTTGGTCTGAAGCTTCTTTTTCGTCCGCACTACCGGCGCGGTGGTTTTATTAAAACCCTTATTGAAACTGTTTACGTTTATTTATCGTAACCTGCAACTTCCCACGAAGTGTGATTGTTATTCGAAAGGAACGAATTCGGGATTCGGAAGGAAATATCGATCCTAGATCTATAGATCCGGCATATTAAAACGTTTCATAATAACGTTTTGTGTAGGCAGACTTCTTTGTTTTGAAATTCAACGCGTAGGTTTTCAATATAATTCCTTGGTGTTTTCTCTGCATGTGTTTTTGGTGAAAACCCTTCAAGCTACAACAATATATACATATTTTTTAATGAACAACGCACACAATTTCTAGCTATACTAGTATTGAAGTATCCCATTGAAACAATTGCATACGAAGTTCTCCGGGAATAGTCTCGTACTCAAAGGATGATTGAGAAACAAGAAAAGTTATGAACAGAGAGGGAAATATGATGTTTTGTGACAGAATTCGAAGAAATCCTTCCGATTGTTATTTGCCCGAGTGCCTTCACGTGCGAGGTGAGCTTCGTATTGGGGCAAAAGAACAATGAACGAGCAATGCCCGACCAGTCTTTTGTTTGCATTTTGAAAAGGAGATATTCATAATTGAACAATGGTATTTTTTAGGCATTGAATCTTCCGGCCACTGTTCTACAGTTCTACACTGAACCATTTATTCGTCGGTATAATTATGCTGAAACTAACGAACCTTCTCATGCTTGCTTCTATCATTATATTGCTAACCACAGTGACGAGTGGGGATCACTCACAAGAAATGAGTGAATGCCACCTTAATGTTTGTGTCGTAGTGTGTGAGGTGCTGAGTGGATATATTACAAGACAAGAAGTATTTCGTTCTTTGTTGGTGAACATTTGGTACAGGAGAAGGTTGACGGTAGGAAACCATGAGGTAGACCATACAGTAAATACAGAATATACATATGCACCCTTTTGATGCAACGCTTGAAGCACGAAAATAATAGAATATAAACAAAACTCAAGTATATACATTAGTGCTGTAAAAACGCATGCAATATGTGTACTTCTAAATTCCAGTTTTTGAGTTTTTAGTAGTTAAGCTTAAGCAGCAGGACATTGTTTAAAACACACTTTAAAAAAACAATGTCACTTTTATATCCTAAATAAATTAAATTCACATTTAGAGTCCACCCACTCAGTAACTAAACTGATTTGCAGTGGGGAACTTTAATTTAAAGTGACTTAACCAACCCTGTAGGCTTCGAACACCATCGACGAGTGAGCGATAACCAATACAAATAAATGTAAATAAATAAAAATCGATGTAACTTAGTTTCATGAATAGTAACAGTAGAAATCAGTAATTTGTTAAGTAATTTTGTCGAAATCTTACTTTATTACGAGTAAAAACGGGTTAGAATACAGCTGTATCATGTCATTGACCCGACAATAAATATGTATTTATCTTCACCACTAGAAAATGTATACATACTCGATGTGTAGGTGCAAAGGACATCGCCTGTATTGATGTATTTAGTCCCGGACAAAGCGACGTTGTTGCTCGCAGGCATGTCCAGCATTATCGGACACGTAGTGAGTAGTTGGTCCAGACGCCGCAAGGAGAATACGACCCGACACATATGGGACGATATTATATTCACTGTGTGCGCGTTAGTATCGAACATGGATATACATTGGTGTAAACAAAGAACCTCACCACTACTACAAACTTGTTAGATAATATGTTTACTGTTTTCGAAAGACGGAAAATTTTATAAAATACATCCGCGATACAGATTTCGTACGATGGAATATATGTGTACTCACTTTCACGCCTTCTTTGTTTTCGGATTTGTTTTTATAAACTGAGCTGTTTTTAATATTAATTCTCAACAAACATCCTTAAAAAGATAAGGTTCCGCGGGCGGTTTATTTACGCTACCCAATTCTACTCGAGTGGGTCCTAACTTTGTTTCAGTTAGTCTGCGATAAGGGTTTTTGTTGCGCGCCGCCTGAAGGGTACGAACAAGCCCACAATGCAACACAAAAACGGAGGCGTAATTAGCGGTTCCAGCATATGTTACAGTGACGTGGGCGACACAGGTTCCAATAATAATATCTGCGGCAAATATATATTTCCCAAATGTCTACGAGAAATCTGGAAGAATCGAATATTTATGACTTGGCGAACGAAAGATGTATAGAGCTGCTCTAACAAGCCGTCACCCCAGGGCTTCACCACGGTCACGCCAGCAACCTTTATATTTTGACTTTGGGAAATATCGCATCTGGAAATGTTCACACGAAATACTGTGTCTTGTTTTTGTAGCGAACATGACATGTATTTAACGCAATGATACCAGACGTGGTATCCAAACTTTTCAGCAGTTGGCAGTCATTTGTTTCGAGGTTGGTTGTTTACACAAAGTTTTCAGTAATAGGTGAACGAATAAAATACAACAATAAGATTATGGGATTATCTGAACTAAATATTACAGTGTAATGGTTTCGTTCGCCTTTCAAGGTCAAAATGTTTAGGGTATGGTTTCTGAGTAAACCTCTGCAACGACAAGCATTGGCATGATGTTAATAAATCCCAGTTATCAGATATCACACCAGTTTATACACAAATATACTATTACGATCTAGCAAAGGGTTCAAAGGCCATGTTCAAGGAATCGGACTTTGCAATTCTATACATAGTGCCCACTAGCCAAATTGTACTCTATATACTTCGGTCAAAAGCCTCTTTTGAAACCGTTCTCAAAAGTGGTTCCACTGTGAAATATCGTAAATCACTATAAAAGCACTGGTAGGCACAATGACAGTATGTTATTCCACCCTACCTAATCTGTCCCTACCATTTAGGATCAGTGTTCTTCCCTTCAACAGGGGTCAGATATTTCAGTATGAGGATCTTACATAAATCGTCAGACCGAGTAAGATATGCATATGAAGCACTTTTTTAACGTACTAAAATGAATTGAACCTTCTAGACTCGAGTTCTTAGCCCGAGCTTAGCGGAAAGTCACGCGTGAATTATAACAGTAATAGGAACATGGAAAACAGAATAAATTTGAATAAAATAACACTAAAGCCACCATATTATTCTCTCTTGTCTTCAAGAATTTTGGGGACCAGACGGGAGAGTGACAAATTTTCGCTGTCTCTCCATCAACCAAGAACTATACACAAGTGAACCTACGTTTGAATTTCAAGTATAAAGCGAAATATTTAACACGTGCGAACTAAGAAATTTTCAACGAAATGTGGTTGCATGGAAGACGTAGATGTGTCGTCATACTCAGTTATCCCACTAGATAAATAATTTAGCACGCACGGATTTGAAATTAACTAACTACATGTTATGATGAAACAAAGTACGATTAAAAATAACATAAATATTACGACAAAAACACATTTTTAATTAAATAACGGATAGCGAGTTTATTTTACTTTCAAATAAGAAAATTGTTTTACACTAATTAATATTATGCAGTATTTAAAAATGAATATGTATTCACGGGAAATTGCACCAGATTTTTGTGGAAAATATAAATAAGAGATTAGCCATGAATCAGAGGTTTTCTCCGAGCAAAAATGGCGAATGGAGAGAATACATAACATTCTATAATATGCATCTAAGCATCTTGAATGTAAAGTATGTTTGAAACACGGAAAACGTGGTATTAAAAATGTAAGTATTTTCTAAGTAATAACAATTAGTTTTATTATTATCGTCTTTAAAATTCAGCGTAATTAGCTAGTTTCCATCCGAAATCACTGCACGCAGCTTTAGTTGTCCGGTATCTGACGGTTGTAAACGGTTTCATCTAATTTAGAAAATAAGGGTCGAGAAAAACGCGGTGTCTGGGTGGAGGGGGGGGGGGTGGTTTAGGAGGAGCTGGAGGGGAAGAGAGATGGACGGTCCACGAGGCATCAGTGCATGCGCTTATGACGCCACTTCGCATTTTGAAAGAAGTTTGTCACGATAAACCCTACATTCGTTGGCGGGATCGTTTGGCTATTACTGGCATAAACGGAGGTGAAAGATTGATTTCCTTTGCTTGTTTAGTGTCCGCAAACAAACTTTGAAGGAACTCGAGGTCACGGGTCAGTGAAGGGCTATCCTCACATCATGAGGTCAGTGAGGGGCTATCCTCACATCATGAGGTCAGTTAGAGACTATTCTCGCATCATGAGGTCAGTGAGAGGCTATCCTCGCATCATGAGGTCAGTGAGAGGCTATCCTCGCATCATGAGGTCAGTGAGAGGCTATCCTCACATCATGAGGTCAGTGAGGGGCTATCCTCATATCATGAGGTCAGTGAGAGGCTATCCTCACATCATGAGGTCAGTGAGGGGCTATCCTCGCATCATGAGGTCAGTGAGGGGCTATCCTCATATCATGAGGTCAGTGAGAGGCTTTCCTCACATCATGAGGTCAGTGAGGGGCTATCCTCACATCATGAGGTCAGTGAGAGGCTATCCTCACATCATGAGGTCAGTGAGAGACTATCCTCACATCATGAGGTCGGTGAGAGGCTATCCTCACATCATGAGGTCAGTGAGGGGCTATCCTCACATCATGAGGTCAGTGAGAGGCTATCCTCACATCATGAGGTCAGTGAGAGACTATCCTCACATCATGAGGTCAGTGAGAGGCTATCCTCACATCATGAGGTCAGTGAGAGACTATCCTCACATCATGAGGTCAGTGAGGGGCTATCCTCACATCATGAGGTCAGTGAGAGGCTATCCTCACATCATGAGGTCAGTGAGAGACTATCCTCACATCATGAGGTCGGTGAGAGGCTATCCTCACATCATGAGGTCGGTGAGGGGCTATCCTCACATCATGAGGTCAGTGAGAGGCTATCCTCACATCATGGGGTCAGTGAGGGGCTATCCTCACATCATGAGGTCAGTGAGGGGCTATCCTCACATCATGAGGTCAGTGAGAGGCTATCCTCACATCATGAGGTCAGTGAGGGGCTATATTCACATCATGAGTTCAGTGAGAGGCTATCCTCACATCATGAGGTCAGTGAGGGGCTATATTCACATCATGAGGTCAGTGAGAGGCTATCCTCACATCATGAGGTCAGTGAGAGGCTATCTTCACATCATGAGGTCAGTGAGAGGCTATCCTCACATCATGAGGTCAGTGAGAGGCTATCCTCACATCATGAGGTCAGTGAGGGGCTATCCTCAGATTAATCTTAGTCTTAGTGCGTCGATCAAATGACCTAAGCTAATTTCAAAAATTATTTGCCTCAATCAGACAATTATACGACATAACAGAAATGTACCTGTGATCGCCCCCACGCAAACGCACACGCACACATTGAACACAGAGAGAAATCCCGCTCCATGATACCATAATTAATGGTTTCCAAATCAGTATGTTTTTCAGTATAAGTTCAGTTCAGTTTTAGAATCAGTTAATCAGTATGTGAGCGTTATAAAACCGATATGAGTTAGTAATATTTACGGACATTTGCGCTCTCGCTGTAATTTGTAATGCTCTGTTCTGTCAACCTCTATCATTGTGTTGGTCATGTCTACTGTAAACGCTGGAAATAAATAATACAATAAACAATTTCGATAGTTATAACTGTACAGTGTATATATCAAACGTGCAGTAACAATGTGGTTATGCTATACTACAGTAAATAAAGGTCTTCTCACCAATAATAGCAGACACACAGTACAGTAATAAGTGTGTTAATGCTACTACAGTAAATAAAGGTCAACTCACCAATAATAGCAGACCGCCAAAGATGAGACAGAAAACCAGAGGTCCTGCCAAGTCATTGTCCTGAAGGATGCTTGCATCAGTGGCGCGGAATGGGTTCAGAACGGACAGTGTCTGTAAGAGAACATATAATATTACACTCAAGCTACTGCATGACCGCGCGATCAGATGAACAACGTTATTCATTTGCAGTCTGAAAACATTCTTATTTCACGTTTATCAACACTTTCACTTTCAAAATAATTGGAATGTTTTGTAATAAAATGCGAGAATAATTAATTCATAATTATCATATTATTTTTAAAATTATTATTATTATTACTATTATTATTATTATTATTATTATTATTATTATTATTATTATTATTATTATTATTATTATTATTATTATTATTATTATTATTATTATTATTATTATTATTATTATTATTATTATTATTATTATTATTATTATTATTATTATTATTATTATTATTATTATTATTATTATTATTATTATTATTATTATCAACATTTACTACTTCCATTAAAACCACATCATAGCAACGACTGTATGGATATAATATCCAATACTTAACTCGTTGATCTAGTCTCCCTTTGTAGCGTTGTTCCTCGAAAGTATTATTTTATTTAAACATGCTTTTATATTTTTTTAATGATGTCTATAAATTATGTCTTATGACATCTGTAATTTGGATATGCCTAGTGATAACACAGAATAAAACATTATCCTCACTGTTAATTTGTTCCTGCACCCGTTGTTTTCAATCCTTGCTTACATATGAGATATTACAACTCATATTTTTATTTTCCAACACCATAAATCCATGATAAATAGTATACGCTGCTAGGGATGTGTTTTAAAATATTGTTTATCTTTCTTATCAATCTCTTTTTATTACCTATTTTATTGATTTCGTTTAAGTTCTTTTCAGTTAGGGTTAGGTTGCGTTAAAAGAGTGGCCGTTGATTCGAATCGAGTGCGAACCGGATCTTTCCAGTATCCAACGGCACGGAAATGAATTGTGACGGGTATAACTCTAGTCGGGCCCGGTTTTCTGATGGTATAATAGCGTCCAGAGGCGCCCGAACCCAACCTGCCAAGTGTTTGGAATGGATGTTTCTGTTCGCCACTATACAGCTGACCAGGATAAGTGACGTAGTTATCTAATAATTTAAGATAACACAAGGAATACGGGACAAACTTGGACTGGGTATTTATTCTATCTCCACATGTAGTAGGCCTAGTATTCAGTATAAGTAGGCCATACCATAAGTAGGCCTAGTTATTAAAAAGGGCATTAAGCATTCGATGTATTATTTAACCAAATCTATGTAACGGTATGCTTGAAAGAAACCCTACATAAATAAATAAATAAATGTAAAATGCAAACTGTAAGGTGGACCATATAATTTTGAAAATATAATATTTTCTCTGAAACCGTATGTTATGTAGCCATCTAATAATATAAGATAACACAAGGAATACGGGACAAACTTAGACCGTGTATTTATTCGATCTTCGCATGTAGTAATGTAAAATGCAAACTGTAAGGTGGACCATATAATATTGAAAACATAATAGTTCCTCTAAAATCGTATGTTATGTATATCATTAGAATGGTACACACAATAAATAAAGGTATGATAAATGTACCGCACTAAGATTAACCCACACATATATCACTTGCTTGTTGTGTTGTGCATACATGTCTTGCTACTGTGCTGTCTCAGTTAATCCCTAGTCTACAACCAAACAGTGTGTTTAGTTGTGTTTTTTAGTTGTGTTTAGTTGTGTTAAGTTTCAGTGTGTTTAGTTTGGAACAGGCCAACAAATAACAGTTTCTTATTGTTGTATGCACAATATTCACTCAACGAGGAGATATGTTTGAAAATCATTACCTTATTATTTTTATTTAGATTTTGTACGAAAAAGAAAACACCTAAACACTATAAGCTATTCAAATCCTTATTAGCTTGTACTTAAAATTTCTAACAACCAATTTGTAAATCGTACAAAAAGGTAATTTCCTCGCTCAATTACTTTTCGTCTAAGCTTAATGATGAAGAGATCTTCCGTAATAAATAGTTGGGTTTACACCTTCTAATTTAAAAGCTACAAGGGCAATTTGAGGGGCTTTTAATTTCAATGAGTCACTTGATAGATAGTAAATCTAGTTTAAGGTAGACCACTAACCAAGAAGCTGTAAGCAATAAATTGTAAAGCCAAGTGGTTCTTAGTTGGCTGAATTAAGATAATGTCTTGCATAACAACAGGAAACAAGAGTGACAAAGGGTGGGTCTTACCTGTTCTATTACATGACCGAACTTGGGGAATCCCCAACACGAACAAGACAAGAGTAAGCATTATACTTCTTCCATTCGACAAGAATGATGGCTTCAATTTCAAATGAAATGTAAGTTCAATAATACCAATAACAGCTCACAAAATTCCATGGAGTAATTATTGATAAATATGATATTAGCTTGTAGACCTTGGTGAAGCGTGATATATTGGAGAGATTGATTGATTTTTGTTTCATGTTAACTGACAAGATAAGGACCATGAGGTATTTTCTTAAATCTAACCAGCGTCCATGAATTGTTGAATATTATAAGTTCAAAATGTTACTTCGGTCAATGAGATAATTAGATTAATGAGATAAACAAAATTTTTGTAAGCGGAGTACAAAATTCTAACCTAAGATCATGCACTACATTTACATTTACATTCAATTGTAAGTAACAATTATAAAATAAAGTCTAATAATGTCACATTATAGCATGTGTTCTAAATGTTAATTGAGCTTATTTCAAGGTCATGGTAGGTTCATCTTCAGTGAGACAAGTGCCCGCAAAGACGGCTCTCATGCGCCGTTGCTACTGACATAATAATTTTGTGGAGGTAAGCTGTTCGCTTACCTACTTGAAGTCAATCACCGTAATCCTGTCAATTCAAATGCTTATTTGTGTTTAAACATTAAATTATTATGAGAACAGCTGACATTCCTAAGTACACTGATTATCGCTGAGTGAAGCGAGACAACTGGCGTGAGGTTCCAATAATCTCTTCACAAACCTGTCAACACTTCTGCTTGTCACCTTGTTCTTCCCTGTACCGAGTTCGTAAATGATTGTTTATTAAAAAATCTACTTTGCTACTTGCTACGCTTTGTTTGTAATATTACATCATTTATTAACTAACATGTGTTTTTTATATCGTGTTTATATTCCTCAAATTTATTCTCATAATATTCACGCTTGACTCTTTCACTATGAAAAAAATTACCTCGGTACAATACAAGACGATGACCGTTAAAGGAACTGAACTACATAATTGCCTTCTATACACGTTGATTTACCATGTATGAACTTGTTGAGGATGTTGTATTTTTGTTCTCAGTTTATCCCGTTGTGTTTTATCAAACAAGGGAATTATTCCCATGCGCATAAAGCATATGCAACTATATATTTACTCTTATTTGGTAACAAAACGTGTGACCCTTACCAAGTATACACGCTAAGGCCAGAGTATGCCAGAGTGTCAAGCTTATAAAAATATTCTCACCCACATATTATCTACCATCTTGAACAAAAATGTGATTTTTTTCGTTGAAAAGTATCAAACTTGCAAATTAAGAGATTCAATCCCAGACTGATTTATATTTTTTTCGGTTACTTGTTTAATAGAAGCAGTTTATGTTTTACGTCTAAAAAGCTGAATTGAACGAAAATATAAAATACATAGTAGGGCTCTTCTCGCCCTAAAAACATTTTAGTTGGGGTAAAAAACAAGCTATATACTGTTGAAGACAACCAGAGAGCAGTGAATGTTTTAAAATAAATTTTAAGTTCTGTTTCTGGCATTTTCAAACGAAGTGCTTTCTGGCTATGCTAATTGGGTCGAGTTTCGCGTTGCTTTCTGGGTATGACTCGTCGAACTAGTCCGCGCTTCTCACCGGATGGAGTTATATTAACTTTACGATATTCATAACAATCTTCCAGTTTTTGACTGGTCGTCAGTTATGTTGCTGCTAGAAGTGAAATCACCCTACCCCGTATTTGTTGTAACTTTTGAGATTTGTCATTTCTGTAAATGACTAACAATAATTGATACTTAACCCCCTTTTAGATCTAGCTCAATACTTTTGAAGTAAATATTTAAACATGCATTTTCAACCATTCGAAAAACATTCAAAGGTT
This sequence comes from Isoperla grammatica, assembly GCA_945910005.1. Lineage (NCBI taxonomy): Eukaryota > Metazoa > Arthropoda > Insecta > Plecoptera > Perlodidae > Isoperla > Isoperla grammatica. Next base: position 10,315,189 of record OX246745.1, read on the forward strand.
ATTTGAACATGAAAACAAATTCTGTTTGCATTTAAATGTTAACTAGAGCTAGTTTTAAGAGCAAAGGGTAGTCTCTACGTCAAAAACAGCAGAAAAGTTTCATTATTGAATTACATCACAAGATTGCAACAAGAAATCGAAAATCTAAATGAACAGCGCACTGGGGTTTGGTAAGCCCTACAGACTGAATGAAATATTACCATTAGCGTAGTTATTTTGATTATTAATCCGATAATTAGTAATACAATTAATAATATATAAAAAACATACTGATTACAATGTAAGACACAACTTAGAGCATTCAGTATGTATAGCTTACTAAACCACAATGCATTGTTGATTCAGATTTTCGATTTCGAAGCCCATTCTTGTGATATAATTTATAAATGAAAATTTTGTGCGGTTTTTGACGTAGATGTATCCTTCCCTGTTAACAATTTTTGATAATAAACCATCAAGATAATAGCCCTGATCTGGAGTCGAAGCCGGATGCGTACTGACGCTCTATAGGTAGGTCCATTGAAATGTGGCCACACGTGCATTTCAGTTCTTGTCATTCTTGTTCGTTGTCCGAGCGGCGGACCATTCCTTTCTCCCAGGAGGCAAATATACCAATGATCGATGGACTGACAGACTCTCGCACGTGCGCTTTATCGTTCCTTCTTCGCGGCGATCTTCGATAAGGTCGAACTCGGAACGTTTACTCGTCTTCGATTTTCTTTTATAGAGACTTTTCCGTGAGATACCCAACTGAGAGTATGACTGAAATTTATTCGAAGAATCGAAGTTAATGCTCTGTAAATATTTTTTGCGTTTAGTTTTTGCCAACGTCGAATATATGAATGAATCAAATCTTTGTCATAACACAATGCTACGGTTATGTTTGCGTGTTGCAGTCTCGGCATTCTTACGAAAATTAATTACAAAGTGAAAACATTCAAAAGGCAAAAAAAGGTTTTGTTATGGATCTTACGCAAACGAGAAGGAAAAGAAATTCTCTTGATAATTCTGCAAAATGTCTTACGTGAAATTTAATGAAAAATCTAAAGAGAGAAAACATATTATGTACAAATAGTATTTTAAAACTCCAAAGACAAATTGTTGTTCAAATAATATAACAGCAAACAATTTTCTGCCAACCTATAAACGTAATTCATTTGTGTAAAAGGAGTGGGCTTATTTTAGTAAAGCACAATTCTCTCTTTGGAAAGGGGCTAAAAAGTGTTGTTTATATGTTGGATATTTTTTTAATTAAGTACTGGCACGATGAACCAGCATTTCCCGTTCATTCTCCCCAGTTCATGTCTTCATCAGACAACTTGGTACATTCACAATGCTGGCTTTACGTCTCATGTATATTGGCAACGATGTTAGTCGAGACGAGGAGAGGGCGTACAACCACATGCCACGTCCGAGCCAGGACTCGAACCTGGAACGCAGGAACCGTGGTTTATAGACTAACGTCTAATCGACCGTGGCTACTCTACACGCTGGGTATCGTGATCGCCACGGGTCCGTAAAACATGACGATATGCGGTGAGTTTATTGGCGGGACTCCCCTGAAGAGTCCCGATGACCTTGACGCAGTGACCACGTGTTATAGGGGTCGCAGTGATAGCCACGTAATATAGGGGTCGCAGTGATAACCACGTGTTATAGGGGTCACAGTGATAACCACGTGTTATAGGGGTCGCAGTGATAACCACGTGTTATAGGGGTCGCAGTGATAACCACGTGTTATAGGGGTCGCAGTGATAACCACGTGTTATAGGGGTCGCAGTGATAACCACGTGTTATAGGGGTCGCAGTGATAACCACGTGTTATAGGGGTCGCATTGATAACCACGTGTTATAGGGGATGCAGTGATAACCACGTTTTATAGGGGTCGTAGTGATAACCACGTAATATAGAAGTCGCAGTGATAACCACGTGATATAGGGGTCGCAGTGATAACCACGTGTTATAGGGGTCGCAATGATAACCACGTGCTATAGGGGTCGAAGTGATAACCACGTGCTATAGGGGTCGCAGTGATAGCCACGTGTTATACGGGTCGCAATGATAACCACGTGCTATAGGGGTCGCAATGATAACCACGTGCTATAGGGGTCGCAATGATAACCACGTGCTATAGGGGTCGCAGTGATAGCCACGTGTTATAGGGGTCGCAGTGATAACCACGTGTTATAGGGGTCGCAATGATAACCACGTGTTAAAGGAGTCGCAGTGATAACCACGTGTTAAAGGAGTCGCAGTGATAACCACGTGTTATAGGGGTCGCAGTATAACCACGTGTTATAGGGGTCGCAGTGATAACCACGTGTTATAGAGGTCGCAGTGATAGCCACGTGCTGTAGGGGTCGCAGTGTTATCACGTGTTATAAGGGTCGCAGTAACCACGTGTAATAGGGGTCGCAGGGATAACCACGTGTAATAGCACCCGCAATGAAACAGGCTAATGTGTCTCGTGCCACAGCGGCCACCGACTAAATTAACGCACACGAATTGTTTGAATAATAAAATAATGAATAACTAAATGCTGTCTAGGTAAATGTTAAAAGTGTTACTTGAACCGTGGAGTTTGCAGATAAATGTGACATTTCGCGTCGAGTTATTAGTTTACTTTATGAATTCAGTTTGTAATAACAGAGAGTACTAAATTCGTAGGCTGAATTCAAGTGAAATGTATGCGACGTTGTATTCATTGCCCTATGCGCATTAAATTCCCCGCGTAGGAATAAGACTTAATAGCAAAAAGTAATAACACAATGTTATCTATTAGGAATGCTGGAAATAACTATATCACTTCATAAGTACAGTCGTATAACATGCAACGATCACATGATGTAACATTTGGGTACGACTTAATAACACCAGACATGTTGTTGTCTCTTCCACAGAAAATATTTGACACAAGAGATGCACTGTTCTACACGATAACTGGATTGGGAAACCTTAAAGGAAGAAGAGTAAAAAAATATGCCACGTAAACAAGGAGACAATACGGAATATGTTCATACATTTGCTTTGAAAACAGAGTACAGCAATGCTCCTTTTATAAGTGATGGAAACGGATCGTCAAGCCAAGGTCTAGTTACATTTAATTTTGCATCACCTACACAACAACTTGTTCTCAGCATTGTCTGTAATATTGTGGTGAATTACGGACACCATAATCATAAAAATGTCACTTTCTCGTCTATGGTTAAGACGGGGAGTTGCTTGTTTATTACTGCCGTATTATTTATTTATATACCATATCTTGTCTTTGTTATTATTAGGATGCGGCATGAAGATATATGATGGTGTGAAGCTATTTCAGCATGGTTCAATGAATGCTGATTACAGTTTGTCTTAATAATTCACAACTAATGCGAAAATGATTAGTGACAGAACTGGATATATGTTGGGTTTTTCTATTTGTGGCTTCCCTGTATTATATCTGTAGAGTTGAAACAACGCTCAAGGGGCGAGACACATTTACTGAGTAGTTAACTAAAAGCCCTATTTACTTCAAACTTACTGTGGTAGAAGGTATAATAGATGACAAAAGTAAAGCGATGGACTGTTGTAGTTTATAGTCTGCGAATGTGACAAGGACATACAACCCATTCGAAACATCAAAAGCAGGACGAAGGATGCTTCGTTCTTTTTCGTTAAGTAATGATAATAGTCCCAAAACTAAAAAGTGTACGTGTTATGTAGGCTTGTATGAGCATAATTTAAAATAAAAATATGTGGGGTAAGTCGGAAACTTTGATAACTAGAATATATATTAAATATAATAAATTATATAAATATATATATATATATATATATATATATAATATATTATATAAATATAATATAAATTAAATATATTGAATAAATGTATTCTATATTAAAACACTGAGGCTTTCGTAGCCTGGATTAATAAAATTTTATAATTTTTTATAAATGTATTTTATATTCTAATGGAATATATTCTGTTAATTTCATAATTCGTTCACTTTTATCATTTTATCTCTTTTCCTACATGATTGATATCAATCTAGGCTTATACAAGCCTAGATAACACCTACATCTCTAACACGCAGTTTGAAATGCAGGATTATGTTCATTACTTACGAGAAAAACGCTGCGTCCTATATTACTGTTTTCACATCGGTAGGCTTCATCCTTAATGATTCATAGATTGGATTACGACCAGAAAATAACAAGGGATGTGCGCACGCAATACACGTTAGGATAGAGAAGGTTTCAGTCCTAATCCTGAATAGGTATCATGATGGTATAAATAAAATATATACGCCATAAATACGAATATACAAGAAGAATAAGTGTAGCTACAAAGTTGTATATGCATAATCCGACATTCACTCAATGTAGGTATTATCGCTTAATGATATCACACCAAACATTATACACAATGTTTATATTTTACAGTTGTTGAAAGTGGGACAGAAAATATTGTTTTGCATTCTATTGTTTTGCTTTCTTATTTGCATACTTCTATTTTTATTTCTTAATATGTTGAATTTCCACTTCATTTGATTTTATTTCATTTCTCAATTATTTTTTCTTGTTCTTGATTATATTTTATATAGTTCAGTAGTTTGTTTTGTTTTTGTTTTTGTTGTTATTGTTATTTATGATTTCATTACTATTGATTGTTTGCATAGCTTAGTTTTGTTTAAGGTCCTCCTTTGTAAATCAGTTTTTATAACTGAATAGGATAGACATTAAATAAATAAATAAATAAATTGTTACATTATTCTATAGAACCCTAATCGTGTTTAAAAGAAGAAAATAATGCATTTAATGATAGAAAAATTTGTGGTACTTAAAACACCATCTAGATACAAAATATATTTGTAACAATATATTTCCTCTGATTTTTTTCTCATTTCAGGCTCTGTACAGAATCGAATGTCTAACAAATGAGTGTAATGCAGTGAGTTCTCGAGACGAGAGCCACCTACAAATAACATTGGTGGGCAAACAACGGCGACTAACCACGCGAAACACAATGGAAACGAAGAAATGGTAGCCAATCTGGCACACAATGAAGCAAGCAAAGAGAACAGTAATAATGAATGATTGACTAAGTGTCTCAAACCATGAAGCGATGTTTCTATATCGCCTCGAAGGTCTCCCCATACAAAAACAAACCAAATTGTTTCTGGTAAATAACAATGCAACTCATCTATACGCAGAACCAAAAGATGTCATTTAAACACTAGAAGTTCTGACCAGTTCCACTGTGGAACGATCAAAAACACTAAGAAGTGTTAGTCTAGTTATATAAAAGATAATTTATAAAGTATATCTACTCGAAACATGAAGGTGAACACAACACACTACATAAACAGTAAGATTAGAGATTCGAAACTATATAATAATCAATTGAATTTTCATCCTAGCCCAGTCGCCGACATACATAAGTCAGTGACTGGCCTAGCGAGAACCCTTTATACGTCATACTACTCTTGGTATCCAAGATGGCTGATGATTGTAATTTATATCAACATTGATTGATTGATTGATTGATGGATTCATATCACAACTTAGGTTCGAAATACCTTTTAAGGTAAACATTTCTGGATCTTCGGATCTCCGGACGGTTGAATTACGCTTGTTATCGTTTGCGCATGTTTATTTTTATACTCTTAAAGAAGGAGTCAAGTTGTAGCATTGTGAAGAGAACTCGGTATCACTTACGAGTTTTCAAGGTTTGGGGGTAGGGGTTGTTTGATTCCTGGGCAGTAATAAAATACTGCATGTCATGTCGTTCTTTCATATACGTAGGTGAGTGCACCCAAAATATCACTTCCAAATTCTTCTATCTTTGAATTAGGGCCGGTCTTACAATCTCTTAATAAGAAAGTTATTTGTGGCAATTAAGCTATTTGGAGGATTTCAAGGGGTTTGATGGTGGTTGCCATGGAGACAACAAAATATTCGACAAATAAATTGTTATTGGGACATTGTAAGACTGGACCTTAAAGACATATTATGCCGAAAAGAAATGTGTCCGATGACGTAATGTATGATGGTAGTACACAGAACTGACGCCATATCGGTTGAAGTCGCCATTGTTATTGGAGGGCGTTCTCTCTTCTACGCCGTAAGCCGTGACCACTGTGAGTGACCCTAGGTCCGACCAGACGGGTACAGTGAAACCCGATTTCCCTGGGGGAAACGCTATAGATATGACATATAAGATATGCTTAAGGGCTTTAAAAAAAAAAAGTTTTATAAAAGTGTGTCTGAGAAATAGTAAAGGATTTGTCTACTTTGTAGGCTCAACTCCCCTGGCTCATATTTGTAGTGCGGAGATTAGAAGGATGGGACATTTGTCTACGTCGGGTTGTGAGCTGGTCCCTTTGCTAATATTAACTCTCTTCCAAGGAGATATCGCGTTTCCATGGACGCAGATCGAGAACAGTTCGATCTTTGTTCAGTCAAATCCGTCGTGGGATGAAGCTACGGTACATTTTAGAATTCACAACACCATTAACTCATAACATCATTATTATTATTATTATCATTATTATTTTTATTATTATTATTATTATCATTATTGTTATTATTATTATTACTATTATTACTATTTTATTTTTATTTTTTATTTTTTTATTACGTCTGTCTTCAAGGCACAGACACCGGCCTTCCTGAAGTCGAGGTATAAGTGCTGTTCGCACCAACTCTTTCAATGATCCTGGCGCCCAGAAGGAGGTTACGTCTTGCACACACTATGTGATGTAGCAAGAATAGCTGATGTCTGCGTTGTCCGAAGGTGCCTCTCCTCTAGCTGTAGCAAGTCTCGCGATGTAGACCACTCACCAGTCACCTTGTGATGTTACTAGTCCATTCGCTGATATAGTCGCGTCGCGTTAACTGGCAAGGTGTTGTCGTCACGGATTATGTAATAGTGAAATGACGCGTGTGACAACTACCAATCTAAATCTAGTTGCATCCCGTTTTCCTCCCTCAGGTATTGTAGTGATAATATCGCCCGCATGTTGTCAGACGTGGTGGGGCCGCATTCCATTCACGGTTGGTGCAGTCAATACAGTGGACAATAACAATGCAGCTATCGGGCAATCTCGAGTTGAATACCGTTGAAATAGACAGTGTGGAGCGACCGTCTCTTCTCAGAATTTTAGGGGACACCTTAATTCTTACGGCGTCACCAGTATATTAATACCGCCACTATCTCAAGACGTCTGAGTCGATACATATCTTTAAGCTCAACGGCAAGCTGATGATATTTGCACTTCTTCTCGGCAATGGTCGCAATCACATCTTCATCCAGTGGCACAGTCACATCGATGATTTTAGCCGTCCGTTCTCCCCGGTCAAATAATACCAGATCCGGATTATTATTTGATGAGAAGTTAACTAAATGGGGGGAGGGAATAGAAGAAAACTTTCAATCGTGGAGTAGTAATAAAACTTGAACTACAAGCTTTTCAAATATGAAAGTATGTGAGTGTATGATGGTGACACTACATTAATGACGTCATTATGATAATGTTGGTTCTGGCAGTGTTGACTCTTACATTACAAAGCAGCATGGGCACTAATTGGGTCACATCTACAACCCAAATTCGAAATCTATGAATTTCTAGTTAATCCTTTTCTGTTTCACACGTTTACAGTTTAATGATAATCCCATTATTAGTCATAGTCAATACTGGAAATGCTAATTTACGTCAATTTTAATCGCAATTAATAGATTCCACATAACTCTATGTGGGCTGTTGCATTATCATATCCGTTTTCCAATACGAATCGGCGTTGAAGTGATTCAATATTACTTTATTGAATTTTCGGAACCACCTTAACTGGACATTGATTAGATTTTTGGTACCCCGAGGGTAGCTAGAAGATTTTTTTACATAATACCTTTAATAAGCGTCATGTATTAGCTATCCTATATCACTCATATATGTTCCATGTGATGAGAGGTAATCAGTGCATAGCCAATTAGCTTCATTGCCAGTGATGAACCATTCACTGATATCCAAGCCGTGACGCAATGTTGAGCTAATTAAGTAGCGAATGTAACCGAGCTTCACGTGGCACTGCTGAATTGTTTACAAAGAAACGCTTTATTCTCTAGAAAGTTATTTTTCCCATTTCTTTAAAAATTCAATAAAACTTCCCGTTTGAATGAATTTACACTGAATAAATTCTTTACAAAAGTCGTTTTCTTTAAAGTGTGTTCTTGGAAAAAGAAAATATCGGAAAATGGAAAATGAAGTATTGTTCCCAGAGTCTATTATTTTTGTTTGTTCTGATTTGGCGGTAGGTAAGTATATTCCGTATCGACCCGGACTCTCAACGCTTCGGGGCAGCAACGCACAAATTACCATCCCACAGGTCAGCCCGCAATTACGCACGCCCGTATGGAGACTCGTCTTGTTTACAAAAACGCGGTTTTTACAGTTAAACAAAACAATGCCAGATATACGTTCTTATTTCTGGATAGTGTACTTAGGGTGTGTTCCAACTTGACGTTTTTCTTAGTGGACTAAGCTTAGTTATACTAATCGACAGGAAGTGACGTCACAAGCAGACGACCAATGCTCCTTATTTGGCTAGTGGTTAGGGGTTAGTGGGTAGTGGCCGAAAGTGTACACTACGACACCGACTAACCCACTAAACCAAGATGGTTGACACCAGCCATCACAGCTGATACTTTTAGGTTAGGAAAATACCCAACCAGTGAGTGGAAGTATGATTATCGTATTTATTTACATTAGATGATTAATAACAATAAACTTTGTTTTAGCATACTAGGTGGCATGCCCAAAGCTGTTAGCATTTAGTGTGTAGCAGGTAGTGGTTAGTGGTTAGTGGTTAGCAGGCGAAAATCAAGTTGGAACACATCCTTAACATACGTAACTTATTTAGTGCGGGTTTATCAAGCAGGTGTGGATATTGTATGCAATACAGCATTGAGTCAGAATGAAGATGATATTTGACGATAACGTTAATCATGACGATGAGATGATGAAGATTAAAGAGGTATACTTCCAGCATTCAACTCGTAACTAGCGAAACCCTAGCAAAACCTATAACGGGAATGGAGGGTTGTCGATTGCCAGTATAGCAGGAATCGAACTGACGATATTCGCAATAAGAGCCAATCATGACTCTATTAGCATTGAGTTCCCTCACATCCTCATTGTGTTACATAGCCCAGTTGGTACGTACGTACCCGTATTCGCGATGAGACCAGTACGCGTCAAAACATGAGGAAGCTGAATGCAAGTATTGCATACTTTCCCCGATGGAACCAAGAAACAAATATCCCCATTAACTTTTCTCGAAGTTGACGTCCCTCGTAAATTGTTGCAGAGTTATCGCACTCAAAATTCGTTTCGCCGCGACAAAAAATCTCGTCGTGACAACTTGACACTGATAATGACTGATGACCGTGACTACAGAAATTTAAAGTGTGAGCGGGCGTCGGTTACTCTCATATTCGTCTTTCCATCACTTTCTGAGAAATGACAATATTTACTTAATAGAAAACAACGAGATAACGAGTCTGTACACAGAGAGAATGATGCTTGAGACTGACGGCTGCTGCATCCGAGCCCATGTCACAATAGACACGTGCTCGCATGCTTGTATCCCAATGTTTAGTGTGGCTCACAGGTACCCAGTGTCTAGACATCTCCCATGCTTGTATCCTAATATTAGGAATTAAAGTCTAACCACAATTATTCTCGGTATCCGGATTGGGATCGCAATCCTGAAATCGTGAAAGAATGTACTTACTACTACTGTTCACAACAAAATCGTAATGTCGTAATGATTTAGCATTAGGAACTTTACAATTGCGATCCCGATCACGATCAAGATTCTAGACACCTATAATGTCATGTAATTGTAACATAAATACATTCTTAAACCAAACAGATTCATCTTATTGACTGTTGAAGATAGATTTATTGAAAAGAAACTGGCTTGTAAGTGTAACATTCTATTTGCAATGATTTGTTTATGAATTTAGCTGTAGAGACCTGGATGATTGATTCTGATCATGTGCCGTTAGGACGTGACTGAAGTATTGTGAAGCCGCCGCCGAAAACTGGAGATGAATGCTCTCAATTTTTAAAATGGTTGTTCTAAGAAAACAATACACAAGAGAGTTTAACGTGTTAACTCGATGGTTTTTTATGCTGTTGTTTTCAATTTCATATAAAAACAATGGATATACAATGACCAGTCGCTATTCTTATTCTAAGGGGATGTTTGCCCCTCGCATTGTTTTTTAAACGCTATTTACGAACGATCGATGTCTATACAAACTGAACCTAAAAACGAAATCGTTGAGACATTTTCAATTTCCTCCGACTAAATTTATGACGTTTTGTGTGCAAGCTAGACATACAAAAATGTCCTTTCACCTTTCGTCAGTAAGGTTACCTCTAATGGTTGATATTTTGACTGATCGTTTCTGAAACGCGTTCACGAGAAAAGGTAATCGGCACAGCACTAAACACGATATGAGGGTGAAAACTTATTGAGATGTTTTAATTTGAGAGAAGAACTTATCGAAAACACGTGACAATTAAAGCCCAAACCATAATTCTCGGCATCGTGATCGCAATCGTAGTAGATTTTCTCATGCTAGATCATTACGACATTACGATTTTATTGTGAACGGCGTCAAAAGAACCATGTAAGTGAACTTTTTCACGATTTCCGGATTGCGATTGCAATCCCGATACCAACAATGGGGGCTTTAGAGTTATGTTGATTAGATTCTGTAAATGAAAATCAGAGAATGGGATCGTTCGTATGTGTAAATTTTTATCACTTTTCTAGTTTTGATTCATATGCACCAGTGATAACAACGGAAATCCAGCAAGAACTAAGGAATGCAGAGTAGATTAAAATGGTTTGCATCCGTATATATTAATTATTTAACCTGACCTATTTAACGATTTCAGTACACAATGCTGCGTTTGTCACTCAAGATTTTAATAACATTCCACAATTCTATTAAAACGAGAAACGTATTAGTCTCGATATCACTAAAAGGAAATATTATTCATCACAAACCGGAAGTTTGTGTCTTCGCTACATTTAGCAGCAGAGTTTAATTCAACTCACGTTGTACTGACCGCGTCTACTGAATAACAATATCCAATTAACGTAATACATTTACCATGCATTACGTTACGATTATATCATAGCAAAAACAGAATGCAGCGAGCCGGATCCAATGTTTGCTCATAGGCTTGATTACATGTGATAAGGTGGTGTTTGATAATACGATTTCTGACCCTCCAGCACGTTAATCCGATCCGGTTTGATGAGGGTGGGAGCGTTGGGGATAAGAGGCTACCCCCACTCTCTCTCTCCCTCCCCCCTCTCGTGGTGTTTACTTCCAGGCTCCTAACAGTGCCCGTAGGGAGGTAATGGTTGCCCATCATACGTTGAATGGTAGCGTTGATGAAACCGTAACCCACTTCCCCACATCTCGTAAGAAACAGTCGTTCGGCTACTAGACACATATCAAACATCAAACTTTAAAACAAACTATAAATAATAGAAGAACGCGAAGTGTACCTTACCTTCAGCAACACGTGGCTTGTAAATGTAGACCGCTTGAATCAGTGTTTCGTCTTTTTTTATGTGAATTCACTTTGAATAAATTTGGTTGCTGGAACGGCTGACGTAATATATTTAAAATAATAGTAAAAGCACAGTTTCGCTGGTAATACGGGGGTTTATAATCTTGGCATTCGTTGGCACATTTGACTACAACCAGTATTTTGAAACAGATTACTTTTATTTCATGGGGGTTATAGTAGAGTTTCAACCCATTAATGTTTCTGTCATGTGACATGACGGCAGCACAAACAAGTCTCAGAAGTGATTCGATCCTAATGTATATGATCTGTTTATGTTCTTGCTAGTTTTAGTTAATTAAATAGTCAATGCATAGTAGTATTTGTTGTAGACACTATTGAGATCACGTGCGATGTTTAACATGCATGGGTCTGGTCTGTGTTAAAGCAATCACTGCCAGGATTAGTCGGGTCACAGCAATGAAGAATAACAAGGGTATGCATTATGTGTGCTTAAAACATAATTGCTTTTCAATATAAAAGCAGTAAAAGCCTCCGGCAGTACGAGTTATTGATTTTGTAAATGAGCGCGTTACCCTACCACAAAATGAATTAAACCTGTGTGTAAAAGTAAGAAATGAATGAATCCCTGTTGTTGACACTACCATGTGCGTCACACAAACCCGTGTTTCACTTACCGCGTGTACAATGTACAATGTACATTCTTTAAAACAATTTGTTTCATGTACAGAGCAAACAACTACCTGTCTGGTTTTACATTATTAACGTCCTAATAATCATGTAACGTGCAGTTGTGCAGTTGGAATAGAATGCCGGAGCTTGAGAACACTTTAAACCAATTTGCTATAATAATTTGCGTTGTTAGACTCAGATTCCCAAGAATCTTTCACAATTAACAATGAACTATCATGTTTCTACAGTGTAATATTTAGCCAGCTGCAAATATGGTGGATAACGTTTAACTGTGCTTTAACTGTAACACATTTAGCACAGATAACATATTAACACACTTCATATATGTGCAGTTAAGTTCAGGACCAAGGGGGCAGGCAGTAGGTCTACAAAGCAAGTTTTTTTTAATTGTTATCCTTAATTTTCACACTATCATGTACTGATAGTACATACAACTGAAAACATGACTCGTTGTCCTTGTGGGTATATTACTAAGATGGTTCTTAGTGCGATTCACCGTTACATATATAAGTATTATGACGGTGCCTTTGGAGCCGTATTAGCAAAGCGCACAATAAATATCTCCCACTTAAAATCAGTTCTTGGAATTCAATTAGTTAGACAATAAATACAAGTGTATCTATTTTATTTTATCGAAAGGTTATATTGTACGGCAGCTAAAACAATAGAAATCAACTATAGGATATATGAGAAGCGATTTGAGCGAAATAACGAGAAACCACTCGATGGTTTTATAAGACCTCCATTGACCCGAATATACAGCGATTCATACACTCCAACTAATTCTTAGTGATAATGGATGTGTCCTGTGATTCATCAGCAATGAAATCACATAGCATTCTGCATGTGATTTACTTATCGGCATAATGGCTGGCCGTGTTAAATGACTAGTTATGTAGTTTACGAGGGACATAAACTATCCCGTTACGATATCGTAACCCATGATTTATTTCTCTATCCGGGCCGGGCTCTAAATAATCAGAAGAGGATTTGAAAACTAGATTAAAAATTAGCGGAATTGTTGTGAACTGATGTCTTCCAATTGCCGCGTTACTTGATGTAAATACATGGAGGTCTTATTCACATATGAAATGTTTGCTATGTTTTTGTCTGTGGACACAATAATAATAATAATTTTTCGTAGGAATACCCGTTCTAGGGTGCACACCAGCTTTACCTGATGTGCCCCTCTTCAGGTGACTAACTAGGTTATTAGGGTGTTTGGATAGCTGGGGAGGACTGTCCGAGGGCTGATAGTAGGACTCAATTCCAGCATTCGCCTTTACGACTGAGGAAAACCTCGGATAAAACCTTCAGTCAGGACTGCCGGTGGCCGGAATCGAACCGGCGACCTCCCGAATTATAGAGTCTCGCGTCTTACCGCTGAGCCACCTCTATCGGTGTGGACACAATGGATATACGCAGTTCAAGCTAGCGAGATATGAGTGACTAAAACAGTCAGCCGGACAGAAATAACGCAGGTATATGATTTGATTCAAGGCATACAAGTGATCTGTTTTCGACTGTCTCCCTGCAAAGTGGATCTGTTTACATGCTGGGAATCGAATCTATTCCAAACCCTACGGTGGTTTCAGCATTTCAGTTCTACTGAAGAAAACCTGATGATTGTAAATATGATAATTATTGTTATTTTGATTTGATTTCATCACATGCAATGTCTTTTCCTGCTTATAACCAGGATATCGTTGTGGAAAATTTTTTTTTTATATAAACATATCGTTGTCGGTTTAAATCAACTATATAAATGGTTTCCTGAAGCCCGATTTCATTTACTCGACTAACTTTGAAACTGACGAAACTACGCGATAATAATACCAGACAAAGTAACTCAGCTACATCAGACAAAATCTACTATGGCTTCCCCTGATTGTGACATTATGCAATTAAAGTTAAAGTTAACTGTCGTGCGTCCAACAGAAATAACACTTCAAGCTATTTCCTGCGGTTCAAATAAATAAACGAACAGAACGTAAAAAACAAATGTGAAGGGTTGGATTTGTACGGTTCATTTGATTGTATCAAACATTTCATTTTACTTTTCTATTGCGATTAGAAGTAGTCTTCATTATTTATTAACATACTGAAACTGGCACTAATTATTCTCCATCCTGCATATCTCAGCGCAGAAACTAAGTGAATCTGTAAGATCAAAGCAGGAGCACTTATACAATCTTATTCGGAATGTTGACAGTTAAATACCACCTGCAACTAGTATCACTTCACAAGACTTTTACCAGTCATGAGATGAATGCTGGAATTCAATCCTACATACACTTAGTAAATTGAAGAGGGTATGACATAAGGTAGGTAATGCAGGCCTACATTCCGCATCAACCATATCTAGGACAAAATAAAAAGAGGATTAGTTAATGCTTGTGCTCAGTAGACGATGACCGATCAACGAAAGAGAACTACGCGTACTTACTTCCGACCTTATAAATGTTATGTGATGTATTTTCATTAACGTATTACAACTAGCAGATACATAATCCGATAATTAATACTTACTATTTCGCACTGATATAATCACTAATTGCCATTCTAATCGGCACGATAAGCAGATCACAATATATTATATGTTACCCGCCTGAGAGCGGGAAGGCAATGTAGGACACAAATAGCCATGTGGTCTTATAAACTAGACTAAGGACTAAGGACTGATACTATAAAGTTCCAAAGAGGGAAAAAAACACAACACGTGCAGATGGCTGTGGCTGAGCAACAGCCAAGATCACGAGACAAGGGAGCATTTCTGTAAACGCACACGAGGAGGGATTTGCAAAAATACACAAAACCCACCCAAAAGTGGTAATGAAACTGCAAAAACAATCACAATTCAGGAACTCAGTTCTCGCGTGGGTTAATAATAATTTGTCGTAGGAAGTCCTGTTATTGGATGCATCAGCTTCACAGCACACTTGCTTCAATATGGCCGTTTTCAGGTGACTAACTAGATACATTAAGGTGTTTGGATAGTTGGGAAGGAATGTCCGAGGGCTGATAGTATGACTCAGTCCCAGTATTCGCCTTTGAGAAAAACCTCGGGAAAAGCCTTCAGTCAGGACTGCCGGTGACCGGAATCGAACCGGCGACCATCCGAATTTGAGTCTCACGTTTACCGCTGAGCCATCACAATATAGGGTGGGTTACGAACCCGAGTCCGTTAGCTCCATATGTCTTGGCCACCGAGTGTCTATACAGTGACAGTGAATGAAACGCAGCACCGATTATCGTGTTCGCTAATGGTTCGCTTGTATTCTCGATCATTTTCTGGAGATGTCTATGTCTGTCTTCTCTATCGAATTCAGATACTCGTGTCTGAGGCCGGAATACTCACGTTCCGAGCTGATGCATCAGTCAGAACATAACGAATGCGCTGTTTTTCTGGTGCTTATAAGAATAAATATATATAGAATAGAATAGAATTCATGCATTTTGGTAGTGTCAGGACATTAGCATAGTTTTTGGATAGGACATCAAGCACTTTACATGTAAACAGTATGGAATAATATTTTGAAATTGTAATATTTAATAGAAACCCATAAATAGATTTAAAAAAATAAAATATACCATTGATCTTTATGCAACATGTGTGATTTTGCTTCATCAAATCCTCCGGTAGATAATCCTAGGTAAATGTTATGTTTTTTACCCTCGTGTAAACTAAATGCAGGATTTAATTGTACGTGACTTACTTGAATTTTCAAATAACACAGTGTGAAAATATTTTTAGAGTAAACAAACCAGAAATATGAATTAATAATCGAGCGTGTTGTAGCATCATTATAACAAAAACGTGAATAATGCAGCGTAAGAACTATAAAGCTATTGAGTGATGACAATAATATATTAATATTTGCGTTATTAATTACGTGAGTAATTAAACAGTACAATACTACAATACGTGTGTAGGTAGTATTAAGATGTCTGATAACTATTGGTTTCACCTCTAAGTAAACTCCACTTTACCGGACATAATATTGTTTGATGTTCATAAGATCATTAAAGAACTGTAGACAAGCTACGGGCTGACAAAATAATCTCCCCCGGTTTACTGGGGGGAAAAAACTTTCCGAGAGTAATTTATTAGCAATAAACAAACTCTCCGTCAGAAATGCGTCAAAGTTCTATCATGAGCCAAGATTTATAGTTGGTCGAACGGAGCAGAAAGGAGGTAAATCTTGTGACAGGAATCGATGTACTTGAATTATCACTATCGACGCTGGCGACCTCAGAAAGAAAGACATTTCAAGACGATAGGTTCAAGTCATCATTCTCGCTTCGTTCAGTCCACCTTCCACCTTTGCCGTAGTAGTTAATCTATACCATTGTAGTAATTGTCAAGCAGACTGTGAATATGAGAAACGAGGCATCAAAATTACAAGGGAAATAATTTTCCAAGTCACTTAACTTAATTTTACTGAACCAAGAAATCATCTTTAGAGGCTCCTTTCCTTAAATAGATCTCGTCTTTGTTAGTGGAAAGAAAGGAAGGATGCGTTCAAACAACAGAGATAACGTGTGGAAAGATATTTCGCGGAGAAATTAAGGATAAAGGATAATTAATCCTGTTGCCAGGTGAGATATTCTTTGCCCTCTCATTAGAGGAGATATACTAAGCAACAACAATTACTTCACTTTGGTGATCATTACGAGACACAAAATACATCTCAGACTGAATATTCAAACAATTATGAGTTAATAATGTACGTTTACTGTGTGTTTAATTGTATTAAATAATAAATAGATGTTATTGTTTGTACCCATACGCATTGTTTAATTTTGATGATACAGATGAGATGATATTTGTATATGTATACACAATTTTAAATACCAATACGGCAGTACCAAATGTCAAACCGTAATGTACCAGCGAACTGTTAGTATTTTTGCATGAAAGGTGTTTTAGTAACAAACTATAATAATTATAAATAATAAGTGGCTTGTACATTATTGTCATCAGTATTAATTAATATTATTTTGGCATCGTTATAACGCATTTATTTCTCAAAACAATACAACTATTGTCAATTGTGCATTAAGAGACGTTGACGTAGCTTGAAACTAGTATCTTCAGCGACGAGAGTACACTGATTACATTGTACTTCTGTAACAAGGATACGTGATGTGTTCGTGGCTTCGAACACAAACTTTGCTAATGTAGTTGCGTGCATACGTTCTATCGACATACTAGACTCAACTAATACCGCAGTGAATGACAGCGTCACATTTCATTAGTTCCACGGTTTCACTTGGTTCGTTTCATGATAATAATTCAATTAGTTGAGTTGCTTCACTCACGAGGGACTCAGTCACACGTTTCCTGGTCTTTGTGTTCGGCGATCTCGTACAAACTTAGGAATACTGTTATCTACTGTAATCTCTATAATGTCATGGTCTACGAAGATCATTAACCGATAATTTGTATTTTTGTAAATAGTTTTTGATTTAGGTGATTCTTAAGAAATCATAATAATTCAAGAGCTTCGGCGAAGACAAAACAAGTTGGTACGTTTCTTCGAGCTAACAATATTGCGTTCATTTAAAATTTCAATAAATCATTAACACAATCGTATTTTTTTAAAGAAAAGATAGTAGTTCCTACTATAGATAAACGCTGTTTCATTGGGAATAAAATTGAAGAGGTAAATGGAAAAACAGTAAGTCCACAGAATGCTCTACCTGTGTTACATTGAAAAACAAGTTGTCCAAGGACTGAACTTTCTTGTCCACGATCGAAATTGGTTCAAGCACATTGCTTATAGAATTAGACTTGGAACGAACTGGTTTTTACTCAAAATCGAGGA
Source organism: Isoperla grammatica (assembly GCA_945910005.1). Taxonomy (NCBI): domain Eukaryota; kingdom Metazoa; phylum Arthropoda; class Insecta; order Plecoptera; family Perlodidae; genus Isoperla; species Isoperla grammatica. The sequence goes on from OX246745.1 coordinate 10,333,308, forward strand.
TATATACATTTTTAAACACATTTTCATAGCTAACTCAAAATGGCCCTAATGTGCAGTTAAACAGTGCAGTAAAGCAGTTATATTTACGAAATACGTTTAAAACAAATCCAAGACTTAAAATTGTCAACAAGTAGGCCCTAGCGTAGGTAAATCAATTTTAATCGTCAAAATTACGTAGCTTATTTAATTCTCGAAATAGGTAAGGTAGGTTGAATGCAGTTTAAATGTTAATTGTAATTCTACCTTGTATACCAACCACTTATCTTAATCTAGAACTGTAAGAGTGTGAATTAGAAAATAAACAGGATTTCAAACGGTTTAAGTTAAATTAATATACATTTGGCAGCAAAACTGATTTCGAAAGAGGGATTTTAATTAAATTTTAAATGATCACTCGACTAGAATCTATAGACTGTGCCGATGTCATAATGAAATGATGCAAGTGACTGAGTCGTCAGTGGCCCCGCTCACTTTTGACCCAGATACGGGCGAGTCGGTAAACTGTTTCTACGCCAAAACCATTCAAAATACAACACGTTTTATATTTATTTATGAAATTCTTGCAACCTGACCGCGGTTAAAGATGTAATGTAATGGTTTCCTCTTACAAAAACAAACTTTAACTAATTCTTTAAACCCCACTTCTACGAGATTTATTTACTGGAAACAAAGAACAAAAACCCAACCCGTTTAAAGAAATGAATTTATTTGCTACCGTAAAAAATGTTTTGTCGAGTTCTTCGTGATAACAGTTGATAACATAACGAATTCCTTATTGTTGCGTGACGAGAAGTCAGGACGCAACGTCATGCTTGAGACTTCCGTTGAGAAGTCTCCTGTTACATTGCTTGTTACAGTGGAACCGAACACTTGAGCCCGCGCTCCGTTTTGCTGACACCCACACGAAAAACTTATAGATGGAAAGAAGTCGCTTTGGGAGGGGGGCTGATTCTTAATAATAGCCTCCATGAAAAATGTGAACGTTGCTTAATATTGAAATTCAATAAATCATTATTTGAAATCGACTTTTCTGGATGAAGTTAATGGCAATAGGCCGTACGCGAAATTGAGTTTTCAGCGATAAACACGCAAGGATATATTTTTATGGGTATACAATATTCTAATTATCTATTCTAAGAAATCGTAATGATGAAGGAGGTCAGGGTATCCACGTTCAATCACCTGTAAGATGCGCATAAATACCGGAAAACAGAGCAACGAACAGCATTTGTCCAAGAAAAACAAATCACTGTGAGCTACATGAAGCGTTATCGGTATAACGTTGTACGGTAGGAATGTTTTCTGTGTTGATACCGGAAAACAAGGAATATACGCGCTACAATTAAATAAATAAATAAATAAATATCGATCTTTGATTGGTTATCGCTCACTTGTCGATGGTGTTCGAAGCCTAAAGGGTTGGTTTAGTCACTTTAAATTAAAGTCCCCCACTGCAAATCAGTTTAATTACTGAGTGGGTAGACTCTAAATGTGAATTTATTTATTTATTTATTTACAATATTCAACAGACACGAGTTGGAAAACAGAACCAGACGAAAGGTGGTAACATGATTCCACCCTCAATAGAAAAAAAACAAAAAAAAAACAGTCAATCTCAACAGTCTATATTACTTGCAGTAAGGATCCAATGGAGAAGTACTTATTTTGTGTGTTATTAGTTTGTATGGGAGGTACTTCAACATACGCTTACATTGCATACATCTTTGAAGATTATACTATTTTGTGAGGTTTTTTGAACGTTTCTGTATGACAGACGAATAATAAGAAAACATAAAATCAATCAGTTTGATATGGAGCCATGTCCAATCAAAGATAGCAGATCAAACAGCCAACAACATAAAATATCGTTTGGTACACTTGGGGGTGGGTTTATAACACATAATCAAAAAAGAGAACTTGCCGCCATAGGAAATTGCCAATATAATTAATTTTCATTCATGGCATAAAACTTTAATTTTTCGCTAGAATACTTTCATATGTTTGGATTTAGAAATCAAAGGATCTGGTAGCAAAGTGTTGATGGTTGTGTTCGGCGTTGTTTTCATTGTGCATGTGCAGACATTATTGCAAAAACGCATTCTTTGATCTTTACACACGCGGCTTCCTCGGAACATTGGCAATTAAGCTACGCATGGCCGACTCTTGTTGCCGCTGCAATGGCTGATGTATGTCAGCATCATGGTACGCTATTATTATTATTATGCTCATTTTGAAACAATCTAGTACGTCTTTAAAAAACAAATAATCACCAATCAAATCATCAATTTACAAGTAGGCCTACAAGCTGAATGACACATAATCTGGTGTCTATTACAGATACAAGCTAAATGACACATATAAGCTGGCGTTATTTATAAATACAAGTTGAATTACACTTATTAACTGGTGTTATTTACAAAAATAAAATCTGAATGTCACTTTTGGTGGAGGTGCCGAGTACAGGAAAGACTGTTGTTGGTGAGAGCACTGAGACTCAATTTGCATTTACAGCACTGACCCGACTTTTATTTATTACCAGGTATTTTATAAGAAACATTTTGCAATCATTCGCCCCCCCCCCCCCCCCCCACACACCACTCCCTTTTTATACAAAATAATCCTTTATTTATTTGTAATAAACATAATTAAATAAGTTAATATAATGAAATGTAAAAAATGCATTACGTAAGCATCCAGAGATGATATAAGCAGTTTGGAAATGGAACGTTGAGTAGTGTCTATAATCCAACTTATTTGGATTGATGATGTGGTGTGTACGTTAGATATCTAACGCAAAAATTCATGTTAGATCAGTTATTCTATAACATTATGTAGCTATTTTAATAAAAATAATAATAATAATTCATTTTAATAAGGTGTCTCTTGTACATAATGAAAATAAACACGTGTTAAATACCTTATGTAGTGAAATTTATCTTCATTGCGACTTCGGTAACAGTGTTAAAACTTAATCATCTGATGAGAAATCTTAAAAGGATGAAAATCAGTGAGGCAATGCTTTCGCAATATCGGATTATGCATGTACGCAGTAAAGCCTACATTTCTCGTATCCCGGATGGTTTCCAGTATGATGTTCATAGTTGATTAAACTAGTTGAGTTGGGCTCATACGTAAGCCAGGCAGACGCGTGGGAGGTACTTCCTCATGATCACAGGGCTTTGCAACACATGTGTGTCGATAGATGTTGTAGACATATTACTCAACACATAACACATCACAGAGGTGCACGTCAATGTAATTAATTACCTACTCCTTATTTAAACAATGATACAACGTTTCAACATGGAAACAGTAACAATAGGTGTACAGACGTAATAGCTTAGAGCTGAGGGTAACATAGTTGATACATTTAGAAAATGAAACTTTCTGGTATAAAGAGAGTACTATCTTGCAAGATAACGTACAGAATGAATGGTTATTGTGATTTGTTAAATCCCACCTTAAGATCTTTGCGGTAAGACTAAATGTAGTGTACGATGGCGAGCCAGCCTCACTAAAACATGTTTTTACCACCACAGCTCGATATAAGGTTTCCTAGCGAAAAGCGGTTAGTCCTCTCATTGTTTTTCCGGCGTGGAAAGCTCGTGCGGTAGAAAACGTCAGCTGCAAGTTTCACATCTCTCCGAAAGTTCGGCGGCCAAGGAAATGGATTCTACCAGCGACAAAATGAGAAATTATAACCAGCACCAATACATATTTGATGACGCAATTACTGCTGTACCAGACACAAGTATCTCTTTGAGACTATCGTGAAACTTGGGAAATAAAGTTACACCGAAGAAACTAAAACTAAGTTTCATGTGACGGAAACCCATTACTTCTCTACCTGTGAATGTTCTGCTTATGATCTTGTTTTCTACCTTCGCATCTCCGAGACTTCTGATAACGGGACACAGAAGCTGATGTTTGCGATGTTGCAGGGATCGGTTTACGAAGACAGTTTAGTGCCGGCCTTTTAAACCGAGATAATACTTATCAGTTACGTCAAGTGATAATTTACTCCATGCAGAGAACGACAAATTGATCTTTGGAAAAGATAAGAGAATGATAAGATATTTTTTCTCATCCCATCGCACACACAAGGAACCAACCATTCAAATAATCGCAAGACCTAATGATTAGTTCACTTTTGTTTCATTGTAGCCGGAAACAAAGTAACACTTGTTTTGGGGTGGTTTTTGCATTCGATCATTGAAAGCAATTTACTTCTTTTTACATTTATGCATTATTAAATTATTATGTGTATTGTAGTAGGGTTAACGTATTAATGTTGAACGAAATGAGGTCAGTGAAACCCTGTTAACCAAGATGCGGTGTAAGGAACCCATCTACGCTAGCTAATAAACAGTGCACTGACTCACAGAATAAACACAGCGTGTTTGTATAAATTACCACGATCACTATATTAAAGAGCATTAAATGCGAAATTCTTACCAGAGTGTAAATATTGAATAAATCCAAGAGAGGGGGAGACGAAAACAGTGAATTGTTTGCGTTCGAATTGTTTATGATTCTTGGCAAGATTGGAGTTAAAATCCAGCTCGGTCTGTTCAAAGAAGAGCTGGATCACCATTGGAGGACGCGAGGCAGAGCCAGCCAGTTAGGAATATAGATGAAACTGTTTCATGAAAATTCATGGCATTTGAGGAAGGGGTTGGGGGAGGGTGTGTGTGTTATGAACGGTCACTCGAGCCTTCGCTCCTATGTCTCCCACCCCGACCCAAAGGGTGAATTGTAACTGATGCTAGAACGATGAAAACAAACCTTGGAGGATGTGGTTTCCGTAAACTAACATAATGCTGCCGATTCAACGTTATAGAAGAGGGGGAGATATATTGAGAGGGAGTTGCCAGTTTATCACTAGCAGAGAAAGATTGCAAACAAAAGGAATGTAAACAATAATAATAAAAGGTAAATGATTCATATTTCATTTAGTTAAATTATCGATACCTAAATAATTCTGAAATCAATTATAAAAAAAAATATAAAGATATTTCTTAATATGTTGTATGCCTACTACATTCATATTGGAACATTCTCAATAATGTATTCAGATTACTTGGTTATTAGGAATCCTTTGCTTTGAGCTTCAATTCTAGACATTAACCCGGTACATTTGGTTCACTTACATTATTTTGTAACAATCAAAGTACTAAGCATGCATTTTGAATTATCTACACGTTTAGCGTCCCTCGTCCGTAACTATTCCAGAGGCGAAAGTTATTATACAAAATTACAATATATTAATTGATAAAATCTCGGTATAGAATAGAAGAGCTGTAACTAGCAGGAACTAG